>LT669790.1:10978528-11143439 GCA_900128785.1 Arabis alpina
AGTACAGTTTGTCAAGTACATTAGACTTCCAATTATTCTTGCATACTACACTTGCGACACTGGTTCACCTGAATTCTTGGTCAGATGAATTTGAGAGTCCATTGGAGTTTTTGCAGTTCCAGTTGAGTAAGTCTTGAACCTTTCTAGAATCTTTTCAGCATAATGATCTTGGGATAATGTAATTCCTTCAGAAGTTCTTATGATTTGTATTCCTAGAATTACCTCTGCCAAGCCCATATCTTTAATGTCAAATTTCCCTTTGAGCATGTTTTTTGTTCTAATGATGATATCTTTGTTGCTTCCAACGATAATCATATCATCTACATATAAGCACAACAAGATATACTCTGTCGGAGTACTCTTGTAATATATGCATTTATCACATTCATTTATGCTGAAGCCATCTGACATCATTACGTTGTCAAACTTTTCATGCCTTTGTTTAGGAGCTTGTTTAAGACCATATAGAGACTTCACAAGTCGACACACTTTGTGTTTTTGTCCGGGGATAATGAACCCTTCTGGTTGTTTCATGTAAATTTCTTCTTCTAACTCACCATTTAGAAAAGCAGTTTTTACATCCATTTGGTGAATTTCAAGATCTCGTAATGGATCAATACTCTATGATCATTCTGATAGAGGTTATTGTCGTGACCGGAGAATAAGTGTCAAAGAAATCCAAGCCTTCTTTTTGCATGAATCCTTGCACCACAAGTCTAGCTTTGTACTTGTCTATAGCTCCATCATATTTCATTTTTGTTCGAAAAATCCATTTGTTTCCAAAAGCTTTACACCCTTGTGGCAGATCAGTGATTTCATAAGTATTGTTTTGCATGATGGAATCCATCTCACTATTGACTGCTTCTTTCCAAGAAGGCGCGTCTGGAGTGGACATCGCTTCCATATATGTTTTTGGCTCGTTTTCTGCTAGAAACACTACCAAGAATTCGGAGCCAAAATCTTTCTCTTTACGAGCTCTTTTACTGCGTCTAGGTTCTTCTGCTTCTTCAATTTCGTCATTGAGAGCAGTGCCTGAGCTACTTGCTTCGTTTCCAGGGATATCCGCATCACGGTGTTCACGAGTCCGTTTATTACTTTGTCTATCTTTACAGGGAAACACATTTTCAAAGAATGAAGCATTTCGTGACTCCATTATAGTGTTGACCTTGATAGTTGAAATATCAGACTTATGAACAAGAAACCGATAACCATTACAATTATGCGCGTATCCGATAAAAATGCAATTTACCGTCTTTGGGCCTATTGTAACCTTCTTTGGAAGTGGTATTGCTACTTTTGCCAAACACCCCCACACTTTCAGGTATTTGTACGAAGGTACGTTACCTTTCCAAAGTTCATATGGAGTTTTCCAGGTTACTTTATGAGGTATTTTGTTGAGAATATAATTTGTGGTAAGCAAAGCTTCCCCCCGCATGTTCTGGGCTAACCCAGATTCCTGCAACATTGCATTCATCATTTCTTTAAGAGTTCGGTTTTTTCGTTCTGCAACTCCATTAGCTTCCGGTGAATAAGGAGCAGTTGTCTGGTTAATAATTCTGTGTTCTCGACAAAATGAATTGAACGGTTCACCATATTCTCCTCCTCTATCACTGCGGACCATCTTTATTGTTTTTCCAAGTTGATTTTCGACTTCCAACTTGTATTCTTTGAATTTCTCCAAAGCTTCATCTTTACTATGTAACAGATATACATAGCAGAATCTTGTACAATCATCAATGAAAGTTACAAAATATTTCTTTCCGCCTCTAGGTTGAAGAAATTTTAAATCACACAAGTCTGTGTGAATCAATCCTAGAGGTTCGGTTGTTCTCTCAACGCTTGGTGATGGAGTTTTAGCGAGTTTGGCTTGAACACAAATTTCACATTTATCTTTGCTTATCTTTTGTTTTGGAATCAAGTTCATGTTCATTAATCTACTCATAGATTTAAAGTTAACATGTCCTAAACGTTCGTGCCATAAATTAAAGGACTCCGCAACATAACCAAAATGATTGGCATTAAACTTGTTCTTCGAGGTGGAAGCCTCGGTTACAACACTGACACCAACGTCAGAAGAGCGAATTACATTTTCAACAGACATTTTAAATAAACCATCACAAACAAATCCCTTACCCAGAAACATTCCATTCTTGGACAGCACAAGCTTATCAGCATCCAGCTTGACAGTGAATCCGTGCTTGCTCAGGAGAGATCCCGAAATCAGATTCTTACGCATGTCCGGCACGTGGACCACGTTGGTCAAGCTCAGCTCACGTTCCGAGGTAAGTTTCAGAACAACCTTTCCATATCCAGCGATCTTCGAAGTAGCAGAATTACCCATGCAGAGCTTCTCATTCCTTTTGTTCTTCTTGTAGGTGGAGAACATTTCCCTATCCATGCATATATGCCTGGTTGCACCGGTGTCAAACCACCAAGTCTTTGGGTGGCTTTCAGCAACGTTTGCCTCAGTGACCACCGCACACATGTCAGCATCAGTGATGGTGGAAGTGAGATGAGCTTCAAACTTAGCATTGTTTTGGTCCGCCTTCTTACTGCGACACTCAGGGGCCTTGTGTCCCACCTTGTGACAGTAGTTACAGGTTCCAGAAAACCTCGGCTTTGAAGGTTCACCACCAGCCTTCTTCTTGAACTTCTGAGTGTTCTGAGGAGCAACCTTTCCCTTGCCTTTGTCTTGGTTCCCTTTGTTCTGTCACTTTCCTTTCTTAGCAGTCTGGTGCTCAGCCAAATTCGCATTGTTCTCACGATTCTGAGCACTTGCAGCTTCGAGGTTCATGCGGTTTGTGGATTCAATCCCGAGTCGCATGATCAGGTTCTCCATGCTCATCCACTTCCTCTTCAGCTTGAGGTAGTTCTTGAAATCTGTAAATCATGGCGGAAGCTTCTCGATCATACACGCAACCTGATAGGTTTCACACAGCCTCATGCCCTCGGCATCAATCTCATGGAGAAGGTTATGCACCTCGTCAACTTATTCCAGCAAGGGACGAGAATCCACCATTTTGTAGTTCTCGAACTTTGTCACAACATTCTTCTGGGATCCAGCATCTTCTGAACGGTACTTTTTATCCAGAGAGTCCCACAGTTCCTTAGACGTCGCAGCGTTACTGAACACGTTGAACAGCTGGTCAACCAGACGACTCTGGATGTAACCCTTACACAGAAAGTCACCGTGTCTCCACGCATCAACACTTGTAAGTGCATGGAAATCAGTGTTGTCCGCTGGGAGGGAAGGACAGTCCTCACGGATGTACTTTTCCAGATTGAGCGTGGTCAGATAGAAGTGCATCTTCTTTTGCCACATCTTGAAGGATCGTCCATCAAACTTATCAGGAAGCAATCCAACAGAGGTTGCAGATGGCATCTGCACTGGTGGAAACTGAGCAGTGGTCACAGTTTCAGACTGTGTAGCAACCGGAATTGCAGCCGTAATAGGCGGTTGATTCCCAAACTACACTTAAGCAGTAGGCGTCTCAGAAGATTCAGCCCCGAGGATTACGTTAGTCGCAGCATCAACGTTGACATTGGTGTTTTCGTTTTCGGTTTCCATTTCTGAAAAACCAAAAAGACGGAGAAAACAAAAAATTTGTTAGGATCGATTTAGTGTGTAAACACAAATAAATCAGAAAACATTCGATAACAATGTAGAATTAAATTCAGACACTATTATCGAAAAACAGATATGGTTCTGAAGTGGTGGTTGGAGAAGATCGTGGAAAAGATATATTGCAAGGAACTGAGGAGGTACTAATTAATATTTATGTTGAGATTTGTTCAAGAGGGGTCTTTTGTTGATTGTCTTTCGTATTATTGAGATCATTGTTTGGAATTTTTGCAGTTTGAGGTTGATCCTGTAGGACCAGAATTTGGCACACTACGTGATTGGAGATGGATCGCGATAAGAAAATCGTTAAGGGAAGAGATCAGACAGAGAGTGGAGTCGAGATACAAAATCTCTTTCCTTAACTCTAAGAATCTCCCGCAGTGTGACAGGTTTTGATAGATTCACGAGTCCCAGGATAAAACCACTAACAATCGAGTTCGCAAACACTCGAACAACGATTCTAATGAACTAATATCTACGAATACTCTCGAGACTTACTGTAAACGAAAGAGAGATTGTTGTTATCTTTTTGATAGAATTTTGTGAAGTTTTCTGTGAGGTTTTCAGTGTATCAGAACATAAGAGGAAACGAAGAAGATGACTTCGTTTATAAAACTGACGGAGAGGAAGTTTTAAAACCGTAGAGAGGTTATCTCCGGTTGGTTTTCAAAACTGACGCCGGTTTAGCGGTTTATGGTTTAGCGAAACCGTAGAGCAACCGACGCAACGTTTGGGCCAAAAACGAGATGAGCTTTTATCAGCTCATTTAGTTGGTCCAAAAAGATATTTAATCGGGCCGGCAACGGCCCTTTAGCCAAAGCCAAAGCCAAAGCCCGGCCCGGTTCGGTCCGGTCGCGCGTGTGGGGATTCCCTCCTCTCTTTTATGGTATATAGCCTTTGCTATGTTTTGAACAAAGGTATATGTGTGGCTCCTTATATACCACTTGAAAAATTCCCAAACTTTAGATATGAGATTTTTACATGTTATTCACTTAAACCAAAAGGCTTTTCTCACACTTTTCTACCAAATTTGGATAAAACAAATGGCCAATAAAAAACCCATTTGTTTAACCAAAAATTGGTTCCAACAGATCCAGATGACTACATCGTTTATGTTGAAGGTTACCGTGACAAAGTTAATGGAGGAGACACAGAAGTCATCACGTTTCTTACATTTAAGACTTACAAAGGCAAAACCTCCCAACCTATCGAAAAAAGACCCGGGACAAAGTTTGTGCTCCAAAGTGGCAAAATCGTAGGGTTTCATGGACGTTCGACGGATGTTCTACACGCTCGTGGGGCTTATACTACCTTATCGTCCACTCCGAAATTGCTTGGAAAGTGGATACAGGTAGTAATCTCTTGGACCAATAAAAATTGACTTTAAACACTAACACAATAAAACTAGTTAATTAAGGTTCTGATTTATCCCAATTGGAAATGAAAAATATAAAAATGGAAAGTAGTAGAATAAGTGAAGAAAACTCTACTTAATTTCAACCGAATAGTGGTTTTCTATAAATTATAAAAGAGATAATTACTAAAAAGACATTTTTAGATTTTGTGTTTACTCAAACAACCTTTAAATTTTTGAGCTCAAAAATTTGCGCTAAAAAATGTTACAAAGACATTAAAAATACTTCAAATTCGTTTATTAACGAAAATGCCATTGGCCTTTGAAAAAAAAAAACACAAAAAAAAAAAAATCAGATTTCAACTCTTCATCTTCTTCTTCCTCTCTCCGGCGACTTCTCTCTCCGGCGACGAAATTCGTTGCTTTTGACGGTAAAATTCGAAACAAAATCATGAGTTATCTTCCTCTCTATCATTCACGAGTGTTTTGAGTTCGGATTTATGAACTTCAATATGTTCTTCGTTCATAGGTTTCGAAATTCCGGCGAAGAAAAGTTCCGGCGAGTGTTGGGGTTTCGTTTTCGTGCGTTGTAGAGAGGTAATCTCTTGAGTCTAACTGGTTTCGTTTGGGTATGTTGAACTTTTGTAAAATCACGTTTTGGTCCAAATCTGAATTTTTTCCAGATCTGGATTTTTATTTGATGGTAGACTTATTTTTGTTTGATGCTAGACTTATTTTTGTTTGATGGTCGACTTATTTTCTGTTTGATGGTAGACTTATTTTTGTTTGATGGTAGACTTATTTTCTATTCGATGGTAGACTTATTTTCTATTTGATGGTAGACTTATTTTTGTTTGATGGTAGACTTATTTTCTGTTTGATGGTAGACTTATTTTCTACTCGATGATAGGCTTCTTTTTGTTTGATGGTAGACTTATTTCTTTGAGATGCAGACGTTGTGGTAGACTTATTTCTATGAGATGCAGACGTTGTGGTAGACTTATTTTTATGAGATGCTGACGTTGTGGTAGACTTATTTTTATGAGATGCTGACGTTGTGATAGACTTATTTCTATGAGATGCAGACGTTGTGGTAGACTTATTTCTATGAGATGCTGACGTTGTGGTAGACTTATTTCTATGAGATGCAGACGTTGTGGTAGACTTATTTCTATGAGATACAGACGTTGTGGTAGACTTATTTTTATGAGATGCTGACGTTGTGGTAGACTTATTTCTATGAGATGCAGACGTTGTGGTAGACTTATTTCTATGAGATGCAGACGTTGTGGTAGACTTTTCGACTCTGGAGCTGCTAATGAATGAATGAAATTTTTTTTTGCTAAGTTAGGATTTTGTTTCACTCCAAGATGTTCTAATTTCCATGAATTTCTTTACAGGTATTCTTTGTACGTGCAATGCGTAACCGCATGAAAATTGTAAAGAACATCCAAAAGATCATGAAGATGGTCTATACACCATTGTTTCTTGTTGTATTTAGGTAGTATTTGGTTAATCTTTATATTGTTTAACATGCAAAGAGATTTATTTTTATGAGATGTATTTTCGTTTGATGGTAGATTTATTTTTATGAGATACACACGTTCTGATTTGTAATATACGTTATGGTAGATTTATTTCTATAAGATACAATTGTTATGGTAGACTTTTTGCAAAGAGATTCAAACATTATGGTAGACATCTATGAACATTTTTTTGTAGTGTAATGAATGAATTGACAACATTTATGTATGGTTAAAACATTGTTTCTAAAATGTCTCTGTAACCATTACAAAATCCTTAAAACACGAGTACGAGTTCATACGAAAAGATAGAAAATATATAGTACATACTAAATCTACCATCACTTGTATATAAATCTACCATCACTTGCATGATATGCCCCTAGAACTGTACTACCTTTTGAATTGTCAACCAAGAACACCCATCAATTCTTCTCAAAACTCTGACTACCATAAACAAGAATGATTTGTTTTGTTCCCAATTTACCTCATTTTGTTCAAACCCTAAACCCTAAACCCTAAACCCTAGTTCTTCACCATTGTTGCAGATTTTTCGTGCAAATTTGTCTATTTTTAAGGGTAAAATCGACATTTCGCATTCCTTGCAAATAACTCTACCACCTACCAAATAAGTCTACCACCACTATAGTTTCCTAAACAGGAAATAAGTCTACCACCAAGTACTATAAGTCTACCGCTATCACAATAAGTCTACCAAATGTCTAATGTGAAAAAAAGTCTACCGTTACTAAGTTTGATAAAAAGTCTACCAGCACTAGACCTGGGTAAAAACAAATCTACCGCTTCTATCGCTAAAAACGCATAAGTCTACCACCATTGATCCTAAAAAAATAAGTCTACCAGTCAACGGTTGGTTTCGTTGACCGAAAATACGAAATAAGTCTACCGCTAACTATAAGTCTACCACTACTACAATAAGTCTACCACAACTAAACACAAAATAAATCTACCACCACGATAAAAAAGTCTACCGCAAACTATAAGTCTACCGCTAATAAAATAAGTCTACCGTCACTATAAATCTACCGCTGCTTTGACTAAAAATCTACCACCAAAGAAAACAAATCTACCAGTAAAAATAAATCTACCATCGAAGAAAAATAAATCTACCGCTGAAAATAAGTCTACGAAAATAAATCTACCATTCGAAGAATAAGTTTACCGCAAAAAATAAGTCTACCGCTACGGGAAAATAAGTCTACCGCTCAAAAAATAAGTCTACCGTTCGGAAATAAGTCTACCACCAAAAGAGACACAATAAGTCTACCGCTCAAAAATAAGTCTACCGCTCCTCAAATAAGTCTACGGACAAAAAAATAAGTCTACCAGAACTCAAATAAGTCTACCATCACATAGCGGTAGACTTTTTTTTGTTTAAGCGGGAAATTTTCGCGCCTACGCGGCCCGTTTCATTATTGGCATTTTCGTAAATACGTTTTTTGTTATAAAAGGAAAAAGGGTAAAACGGAATCGAAAATAGCCTCAGTAATTAAAATCTAAGAAGGTTGTTTGAATCAACCCAAAATCTAAGAAGCTTGTTTTAGTAAGTCTCCCATTATAAAATTTCATTAAACCTTTTTTTTTTTTTTGCTAAAATAGTTGGTGTTGAAAAGTATAATTTGAAAACAATAGCAATATATAGTTTAAAAGATATAAAATTATAAATTTCAAATATAAGTAGTATAAAATACGAATATTTATAGGATGGGTAAAAAATCCAGCAATTTCATTAAACTTTATTTTATTGAAAATCCGTGGAACCTACACAATCATGCAACTAATCAAAATTTAAATCAGTGAAAACATTATTTAACATTGAATATCATCAATTTATAAGGTGGAGCAAAAAGAAGAGGCTCCAGGAGCAAGATGTTCACATGCCATAGCACAGGTAGGAAACAGGATTTACTCTTTTGGTGGCGAGTTCACACCAAATGATCCCATCGACAAACACCTATACGCCTTTGATATTGAGACCCGAACTTGGTCCATTGCTCCAGCCACCGGAGACGTCCCACACCTCTCTTGCTTAGGCGTCCGTATGGTATCAGTTGGATCCAACCTCTACGTCTTTGGAGGCCGAGACGCCCCCCGACAGTACAACGGTTTCTACTCGTTCGACACAACCACAAACGTGTGGAAACTGCTAACTCCTGTCGAAGAAGGACCCGCTCTTCGTAGCTTCCACTCGATGGCAGCTGATGAGAACAACGTTTATGTTTTCGGTGGAGTGGGTGCTACAGCTCGTCTCAAGACACTAGACTCTTACAACATCGTTGATCACAAGTGGAAGCACTGTTCCACCCCTGGAGATTCCATGACCGCAAGAGGAGGAGCCGGGCTCGAAGTGGTGCAAGGGAAGGTATGGGTTGTGTATGGATTCGATGGATGTGAGGCAGGTGATGTTCATTACTACGATCGTGTTGAAGACAAGTGGAAACATTTGGTCAGAAGCCTTCCGAGAGGAGTGTGTTCGCTAGTGCAGCTGTTGGGAAATACATAGTGATATTTGGAGGTGAGATTGCCATGGACCCACTAGCTCACGTAGGTCCGGGTCAATTGGCGGATGGGACTTTTGCGTTGGATAAGCTTGGTGAAGAGGAGGTGAGTCCGAATACTAAGGGATGGTCCGCGTCCACGACTGGGACCATTGATGGTAAGAAAGGGCTTCTGATGCTTGGTGGGAAAGCTCCAACCAATGACCGGTTTGGTGATCTCTTCTTCTACGGAGTAGACTCTGTTTAAACGCTTCAAACGCTGTTTTATGATGGTGACATGTGATGATAAAAAGGTTTGTTTTTGTGTGTTTTTGTGATGTAATAAAGGAGGGTCGTGGTACCATAACCCTTCATCTGATTGTTTGTCTTTTTTTTGTTTTTGTATGTTTGTTTCAATGTTTTAAGTTTTAAACCATTCTTATAACTAATAAACGAACAAGAATGGGTGTGTTGCCTATTATTCGAGAGACATAGGTAAATATCATATAATATATTATATCGAATACCTATTGCCATTTGGCTAGTCAAAATCGTGCAATGTTATTTTTTAAAGTAAATATGTTAAGATTTATTACAGATTTTTGTTTTTAACATAAATTACATAACAACTAAACAACTAAAAAACAAATGCAAAACACAACAAATGGCAACAAATGTACATGAACTAGACTACAATGAGAAACACAGCTATAAACCGCTTAAAGGACTCGCAAAAGATGAACTTTTGAAGTTGCCACGAGCAACGAAAACATGGCAAACGACCAAAACCATCTCCGCACCTACAACTTCTTCAGAATTCCAAACGATGCTAACCT
This sequence comes from Arabis alpina, assembly GCA_900128785.1. Classification (NCBI taxonomy): domain Eukaryota; kingdom Viridiplantae; phylum Streptophyta; class Magnoliopsida; order Brassicales; family Brassicaceae; genus Arabis; species Arabis alpina. Next base: position 10,988,362 of record LT669790.1, read on the forward strand.
GCAAGATATCTCAAACAACTACAAACTCACTTGGGAGCTCCGATAGATACACAAGGAACTGATAACTTAGCGCGATTGAAACCGAAGATCCTAAATAAAGGCATAGTCTTGCGCCTTGACTGTACCGATCTAGCTAAAACATTTGCAGCACGGATAGCTACGCCGCACCACCGCATGAGAAATCAGCTCATCCACCATAGACATCTGTCGATCAAGAGAGTCGCTGCGCACTTTGTCACCAAAGAGAATATCCAATATCAAGTGGAGTAGACCACATCGCATCAATCGCTAAATTGAGCTCTTATTTTGTGGGACCAAAACCTAAACAAACTAAAACGACACCAAACATCATTGAATGTAAAAAGACTTACGACAGATCTGGGCCCAAATATGAATCTTTGAAGCACCTCAATCTCTTAGCAGATCTGCTACAACCTACCACCAAGATGCTCCTGAGTCTAATCCAAAATGACGAGACGCCGCAACACCACGAGATACGGAAGAGAAATCTTCGGTGAAAAAAGTAGATCTGGGTCGCCACACCACATATTTGGCTTCACCGTAATAAACCAAAGCCAGAGACGGTGAGGTCGACGTCGTGAACGCCGTTCATCTTCTCTTCCCGATTATGATTCACCAACAAAAAGCTTTCAACCAATTGAACCCTCACGGTGGCGGCGGCGAGGAAACAAAAGACAATGAAAGGAGATGAGCCCCTCACGGTGGCGGCGGCAAGGAACGCTGGTCACCGAAGAGGTAGAGGAGATCTGAGAGTTATTACCAGAAGAGAGAGACTAGCACCGTCAAATCGTGCAATGTTTTAAGTTCATAAGAAAATTTGATGATTACACTATTCGACGGCCACGACTACACTCACTATCATCACTTATTAATTCTAGGAAAAAAAAGAATTGGTGTGTTGGAAACTCTTAAAACACGTTTACGATTTAGATCCATGAATCATGATCAAAGATTAATTAATGTCTATACATCAGCGAACATGATGACGTTCGAGAAGGTGAGAAAGAGGGGTCTACAGGGATCCCGCCAAGAGCCTCAAGCTTCTCTTTAGAACGGTCTAGCTTGGCCTAAAACTTGCTAGCAAAAGTGTGCATCGCTTCCTTTGTTGCACGCTTAATCTTAGTCGCTACGCTCAACTTCTAAGTGTCAAGCTGCCGCTGAAGCTTGCTATAACGCTTCGCCGAGGGTATATGGTGGTAACATGTTTAGCACCCATTACCATACCCGACTCAGCTCCGACATGCAACTTCGAAAGCCAGTTTGAAGAATAAGCCAGGGAAGATCCATTAACGACGGCTCGGCCCGTAAGGGGTATTAGCCGACCTAGACAAATACAAACAAAGAGGCTGATTTAGCTAGGAGAAAAGGAAATACTTAGAATTAGTATATTTTTTCTTTTATCTTTTAGGAGATTTTCCATTTATCTTTTAGGGTTATTTCGACCGACTTTATACTTGTATAAATATTTGATGTATTTTTCCAAATTGAGGACACCGATTTCAGTAGGGAATTCTATACACATCTTTTGGGTACTTATTTTCCTTGTGATTTTACGGTTAAACCTAGTTCCTCTATTCATTGGAACGATCTCGAAGTGTTGCACAATCCGATATCACCAAATTGCCGCCAACTAAGGGGAATGATTAGGTTTACTGCGTAACTCTCACTGGAAAGTTCCTTACAAAGATGTCCGGAATCGAAAATCTAACTCCACGCTGTGTACGCAGCCGGAACAGAGAAAAACGTCGAGGGAGGGAATGATTCTGAAGAAGTGCAAAGAACCCCAGAGGTGTAAAAAAAGTATTAACCCCTAACAAACTCTATACCCTAAAAACTAATTCCTAACATAAAACAGCTAACTCTAAACTAAATGATATTTTGAGTAAATGGTAACGTCACATTTCAAAAGTGACATTTTTGTAACGTGACATTTCAAAAGTGTTATTTTTCAAACCAAGTATTCATATATCTTATTAACTTAGCCTTTAGTTTTTTAAGTTTATCATTAACATTTTATAGATTACCATTTCAATCATTAATGATATATCATTAGATAAATTGTTACAGATTTCTTTTTAACATGTGAAATTAACCTGATTTTGAAAATTATGACAATTTTGATTTTAACAAATCGATGGAAAAAAGATGAAAGTAAGGTTTTGTAATTGACGCAATCGAAAATCCCAAGGATTAACAAGCACTAAATTAACCTAGATAGAAATCAAGTTCACAAGTTATAAAACTTTGGAATTCACCAGATTATGGTTTCCAAATCCACTAAAAAGAGGAAATTATGAAAGTTTCAATTAAAAATAATAAGATATATGATATGTCTCTTGGTTACAAAGTAAAAGTGTTTAAATAGAAAAACAAAAACCTTAAGAAAATCCAAAACTTAAAAGAAAAATGAAAACCAAAAACTTAAAATAAAAAAGAATCTAAACATCAGTGTTCTAAAATACGCTATACGCTAGACGTACGGTCGACCACCGTATAGCGTCTAGACGTATATACGGGCGTTTATACGGAGTATATACGGTGAATATTTTTGAAAATAAATATATGTATAATATTATAAATATAATAAGTATACAACTTATATTGTAAAATATAACTCATTAGTAATATATTAAACAAAACTCACATTTACAATTAATATAATTTATTTTTAAAAGTGATAATCATGAAAATATATTAGATATATAATTAAAAAATTATCGATAAGAAAATAATAACCATGGATCATCTCAAGTAGTTGAAATTAAACAAAAAAAGAAATTTAAAATATCAGTTTTGTCAAAATATTTATTAAAAAAAATACATAATGTTTATACGGCGTATATACGGCCGTATGACCGTATAAACGGCTGTATTATCGCTGTATAAACGGTTGTATAGTTTAATCCGTATTTTTAACCTTATAGCAAAAAAACGGTACAGTCCTTCACTGTATAGCATATATACGGTCCAATACATCGTATTTTAGAACACAGCTAAACATAATTAAAAAGTAAATAAAAACGAAATATTTATCGATGCCTCTTGCATCAATAAATCAACGAAATAATTATATGTAAAAACATTAGTGGTGACCAAGTTTTTTTTAATGTTTACCAAGTAGATTTAGATTTTGAATTTTAACAAAATCGAATAAAGTAGATTAATGGAGATAAAATTATGATTGATTTTATAATATGTATTCAATCAGCTCATTCGTATATATATATATATATATATATATATATATATATATATATATATATGAAATTTGGATTTCAACGTACTAGTAATGTCAAATTTTCGACAGAACTCTCTTGCCAAAACTCTACTATGATATTATGGCCTACATAATTAATATGGATTAAAAACATATAATATTGAGAGAAACAAAAAGAAATGGCTAGATCCATCATCCGGTTGTTGATTCTAGGTTGCACGATATAAAAGATGCAAAGATCTATTAAATTATATGTTTAGCCGAAAAAATACTATTTTTACTGTTTAAAATTGTGTTAAAGGCTTCACAAAGTATCATACAATAATTATCAGATTGTCAACCAAATCAGACTCTTGATAAGGACGATAATTAAATTTAATTGTAACTTGAAACTCATACTAATAATTATTCTTTCATAATAAGCTGACATACGACTTTGTGAAGATTAAAATAGATAATTAGCTCAGTACCATCGTTACATGATCCAACAATAATTAGACGATTAGTTGATAGGTTACATAAAGTACATGAATATTTTAATTGATACATTCTTGGTCATTTAATGTTTTTAATATGTCTAGTGGAACACGAATTTTCTTTTCCCGAATAATACTAATTGATTGATTAATATCATTGTCAATTTTTATCTATTTTTTCATAGTTTTTTTTTTTTTGAATTACCAGGAGGTTCGGGGCCGAAACCCGTAATCCCCCGTGCCCGAAACCACAATATGTAATATTAGTTTCGTCCCAAGCGTCACTCAAACCAGTGATCTCTAGGCTTTGCCTGAGATCTTTACCAATTGAGGTATTGGTTCTTGGTTATTGTTTCATAGTTAAATTCAAAGTCCAATGTTTTTTACTTTATTTTTCTTCATGCATTTCCAATTACCTTACCGTCCACTCCGACATTGCTTGGAAAGTGGATAGAGGTAGTAATCAATTTTCCATTCTCACTATCATCACTTATTAATTCTAGGAAAAAAAATTGGTGTGTTGGAAACTCTTAAAACGCGTTTACGATTTAGATCCATCATTCATCATCAAAAATTAATTGTCTATAAAACAGTGAACAAAATCTGACGTGGAGAAGGTGAGAAAGAGGAGTCTACAACTAGGCCTGGGTACGGGACGGATACCCTGATATTTTAGATTACCTTTGACCCGACCCAACCCTAACGGGTATCGCAAAAAATTTACCCTTATCCGACTTGCAAAAATTGGGTACCCTAAAAAACGGGTACCCTGTAAAAATTTTTTGACCCTCCGAGTACCCGACCCTGTTACCCTTACTCGCATTATTACAATATAATTTGTCGATAGAAGTTAATATAGCAAAAAATGAAAAAGTTATTACAAAATGACAAAATTTTATTAAACGGTATAAATCCGGGATTAACCGATGCATAATCTGAATGAGCCAAAGCAAAGTTGAGGGCAGTTTTTTCGAAACATCAGTCTCGATAATGTTTAGCCTTTGAGCATGCTCAAAGTGAACATACTCAAAGTTTATATTTAGATCTATAGAGAATATAATTTTTTTGTGGTTTGAATCTTTATTTTAATATTTGGATCCATTGTTTTGAATCTCAAGCTATTTGGAAGTGGTGGAGAACTCCGTTGGCCGCATAGTTTAGAGCATCACGCAACGCCAAAACCTATGCTATTAGAGTTTTAGTCTATATTTGAGAAGAAAGTTGGTGGTTGAAAAGTATAATTTGAAAATACTAGCAATATATAGTTTAAAAGATATAAAATTATAAATTTCAAATATAAGTGGTATAAAATAAGAATATTTATAGGGTGGGTAAAAAATCCAGCAAAGATTATATAAGAGTCGGGTATCGGGTATCTTTGTAAGACGGGTAACGAGACGGGTAGCTAAAAAAAGATGATACCCGATACCCGACCCTTACCCGCGGATAATTGAATTATCGTACCTTTTACCCGACTCGGAAATCACGGGTACCCTTTTTTAAAGCTGGCTACGAGCCGGATAACAGATAAAAACGGGTAACGAGTATATGTGTCTAGGCCTATCTACAACTATAAGAAATTAATTATTAAAACCATCTACAAATTACAAATGATCAAACGAAAAAGTCGTAACCTATACTAACTAACTACTATAGAAAGTAGAAACTACGCCTCTTATTTTAATTCATTAGGATATTTTAATCTCTTAGAACGGATACAGACTATAAGATTTGGTGGGACTCGTGATAAAAATTATTAATGTCAAGTCCCACATTATATTATAACATGGGACCAATCATTCAATAATTTTGTTTTGTTCTTTTAGTAGGCAAATCACAAGTTTTCTTTCCATCAAATTTCACGTGTAATACAATGCTTTCTTTCAATAGTCTCTATCAAAGATAATCGCATATCCAAACAAACAAAAACAAATGAACATACGATAGGGGGCGGTCCTGACGTAAAACACATGAAGCTGGTGCTTTAGACAGGACGATAATATTTACAATTTAAGGGCATCAAATTCTAGAAGTTGAACGTGGCATAGTGGTTTAAGGGCGCGTGTTTTCCAGCAAGGACTTGAGTTCGAGCAAGTCAGCACTTTCTGTGTGTTTTTCTTAATTTTTGTTGTTATTGTCTTATTGGGCATTAAAAAAAATTTATGCTTGAGGCAGCCCAATTCTACGGGTCGGGCATGCGTGTCACCCAGGAAAAAAAAGCGGTGTGTCATGTTCCGGAAAAACGATTAATTTGGATTCAAACAATTTACGTCGTGATCTGATAAACTTGAATTCCACACTAATATTGTTCTTTCCATAAATAATTAAGAAACAATCAATTCAAATGTCTTTAGTAAAAATATTACTAATTAGAGTAAAAGACATTTAAAGGGGTGTTATTGACATACAAATTTGGATGGAGTTTAGAAATTTTAAAAATTTAGAGATTTGTTAAATTTGTAGAAAATTTTGTTAAATTTAGAAAGAGTTTTGTGTATTCAAAAAATCTATGAAAAAATTATATTTTAAAAAATTTTAGAATCTCATGTATATCTTAAAATTGTAAAAACTATGTTTAATGAATAAAATTGAGAAGAATTCATATTGTAATAACAATAGATTTTACTAGAATTGCATACTCATTGAAAACCAAAATTTTCCAATAACAATATATTATTCCCCATAAAATTTTGAAATTTTAAAAATCTTTTTTTTTTGGGTCTAAACTTTTCATTCAAACAACTAAGGGTTCGGAGCGAAAGCTCCATGGGATACAATTAGGCCACGAATGGCGTTTTTTGCGATCACATCTGCTACAGAATTAACATTTCGCGATATGTAATTGAAAGAAATTGCATTCAATTGAGATGAGAGTTTGGTTATATCCATGAGGATACCATAAACTTCCGAGATTTGTGATCCCATTGTTAGGGATTTGACGAGTTGCTGCGAATAAGATGAAATTGAAAGATTGGCTATGCCCAGTGCGAGTGCGTGTTCGATTGCTGATCTTATTGCGAGTGCCTCTGCAACTAGCGCCGATCCGACGAAATGAAAATGCATAGATCCTTCCGCTATGGTTTCCTTTGTCTGAGATTCGAAGATCCACCCTGCACCGGCTACAAATTGATCCTGTCTCCAAGCCCCATCGGTAAACCCTCTAACCATTATCCTTGATTCCTCTCTGATCTGAGTGCTTGTTTTCTTTTGTCCCTCCTTTTTAATCGGTTGCTCTTCTTGCCATTCTTTCACTCCCTTCATCGAGTTCATAATCACTTCCTCTGGGGAGAAAGGTCTATTCTGAAAAATGATGTTGTTTCTTGCTGTCCTCAGGTTCCAAAGAATCCATGGGGAGAGAGGGCCTTTCGAAATCCCTGTTGGTGGTAAGCAGACTTCTAATTTGTGAGCAAGTATTCCTTGTTTCTCATCTGTTATCTCAAGCGGTGCTATTCTCTCATTGAGTGGAGCCAAATTCCAGACTTGTTGCGCAAAAAGACAAAAAGACAGTGGTAGAACATGTGGACTACAGTTTCAGGTGCTCCACATCTTTGGCAGCTTGAATGGGGAATGACATTCCTTATAACCAAGTTCTCTCCAACAGGTAATGCTCCCTGCATCACCTTCCAGAGGAAAAGTTTCAGTTTCTCTGAGACATTCTTCTTCCAGATTTCAGTATGCCAATTGAAATCCTGATTTTGAATAGTGGGGCTCACTGATTGATTAGCCATTGAGGACGCTGTGTGGTATCCGGTTTTGGTTGAGTATTCACCATTTTTAGTGGGGAGCCACACGAATTTATCTGGTGCATCTAGTAGGCTTGGCTTAATGCACATAATTTCTTGTTCATATTCAGGTATAACCTCCTTGATCTTTTGTATATCCCACTCTTTGGTATTTGAGAGAAACAAATCAACAACTTTCATCTCATAAATGTCTTGTTCAGCTGGTCCTATTGGTCTTAGTTTCCTTGTTGTAGAAATCCAGTTATCCTTCCACACCTTAGTAGTCAGACCATTACCAACTGCTTTTCCCAAGTTATTCTTCAATAGATCCCTTCCTATAAATATTTCTTGCCAGCCATGTGATGCACCTTTTATAGCAGAGCACTCTAGAAAAGATGTGGAGGGACAATACTTTCCCCTTAAGACTCTACTGAGCAAGCAACCTGGCTTTGTTAGTATGCGCCAACTTAGCTTTGCTAGTAGAGCTTCATTGAATTGTTGAATGTCTCTAAATTCGAGCCCTCCTTCTTGTTTTCCCTCTTGTTAGTTTAGTCCAAGCCACCCAACACATCTTCTTTTCTTCTGGATTTGCATCCCACCAGAATCTGGTAAGGACTGATTGAATCCTTTTGCAGAGTCCAAGAGGTAACTGGAAGCATGACATTGAATATGTTAGCATTGAGGAGAGCACTGATTTTAGCAGGACCATTTTCCCAGCAGTTGAGAGGAGTTTTGACGACCAAGACACTGCCCTTTGGCGGATTCTATCAACTATGGAGCTAAACAGGTCTGCTTTCTTCCTGCCAAACTTTTTAGGTAGGCCCAAATATTTCCCTGAGCCTCCGCCCTTCCTTATACCTAGTTGCCTCTTTACTCTGTTGCGAGTTCTCTAGTCAGTTTTCCTTGAAAAGGTGATGGTTGACTTCTGTGTATTGATCTTCTGGCCTGATGCAGTTTTATAGCTTTGTAGAATCTTTTTCAGAGCTTGACAGTTCTTCACACTTGATTTGCAGAAGAACGTTGTGTCGTCTGCAAACAGTAAGTGGTTGATTTGTGGACTTTTCCTAGCCACTTTTATTCCTTCTTACTTCCTTTCTTTTTGTGCTCTAATGCAGAGACCATAGAGTACTTCACTACAAAGTATAAAAAGATATGGTGATAGTGGATCACCTTGGCGTATGCCTCTGTGTGGGATCACTGAACCTCTTGTCGTTCCATTGATCAGAGGTGAGAAGGTGATAGTTGTTACACATTGCATGATCCAAATGACCGAGGTTGTGTGAAATCCCATTCTTTGTAGAACTAGTCTGATGAACTCCCATTCTATTCGATCATATGCTTTTGTCATATCTGTCTTCACAGCCATTGACCCTCTTTTCTCTGCGTCTGATGATTTCAGGAAGTGAAGGACTTCATGAGTTATCATCACATTGTCTGTGATTGCTCGTCCAGGCACAAAGGCTGATTGGTTCTCAACCACTATCTCATCCAGAATTGGATGGAGTCTTGCGGTAAGGACCTTTGAAATAATCTTGTAATAAACATTACATAATGATATAGGTCTATAATCTGCCACTGATTTTGGTGCTTTGATTTTTGGTATTAGGCAGATATGAGTCGCATTAATTGAGTTTTATAGTGTTCCAGAGGTGAAGAAGCCTTGGATTTCATTGACAATCGCTGGTTCCCAATTAGTGTGGTAGAAGTTTGCTGAGAAGCCATCTGGCCCCGGCGACTTGTCATGATGGATAGCAAAAATGGCAGTTCTTATCTCCTCATCTGTTGGGATTTGTACTAACTTGGCATTTGTCTCAGCTGATATTCTGGTATGAATAGCCTTTTCCACTGTTTTTGCTCTTTTTCCATCTTGAGAGGTAAATAAATTTTGGAAGTAGTCCTGAACAACTTCTGCAATCTGTTCATCTTCATATACTTGAACCCCTATGTTGTTCTCAATAATTGCAATATTATTCCGTTCTCTTCTTCCTTTTGTAGCAGCATGGAAATAGCTACTGTTTCTGTCTCCCAAGCTAAGCCACATTTGGCGGCTTCTTTGCTTCCAATACTCTTCCTCGGCTTGGTAAGCTCTCTTTAGCTCAACTTTAATCAAGGATATGAGTTGATTGTTGTTAGATAGATCAGTCATAACTTTCTCTAATTCCTTTCTCATTTCTTCAATCTTCGTCTGACTGTTAGAGTGATGCTCTTTGTGCCATTGGATTAGTCCCCTTCTGCATTTTGTTATTCTGTGTTCCACTGAGGCACTTGGGTTAGCTAACCAGATATCCTCTATCATTTTCTTGACTTCTTCATTGTTCCTAAAACTCCTATCATATCTGAATAACCCCTTCTTTTTCCTTTGTCTAGGTGTGAAGTGAGTGAGGATTGGTCTATGATCCGATCCTTCAAATCTGAGGTATTCGCTCCTTCCTGATGGATACGCCTCAATCCAAGCACTATTTGCCATAGCTCTGTCTAGCCTGCATCTGACATGGTGTTTATGTCTTTCTCCTCGCCATGCCAAGAAATCACCAGAGAATTGTAAGTCATATAGATCATTGGATGACATAAAACTTCTAAAATCCACAAAGGACTCCTCTGTTCTGACTTTTCTCCTGTTTTCTCAGTGCTATCAATTATCTCAATGAAATCCCCTATGAGCAGCCATGGGTCTTCCCTGTTAGCAGTGTGTTCAGATAGTTGGTCCCAAACAGCCTTTCTTTCTCCTTTCTCTGGGTGACCATAAACAAACGTTATCCAGGTGAGTTTTCCTTTGAATTTTATCAAAGTATCAATGTAGTTTTCACATTGAGTTATCACAGTAACCTCCACTTCTTTTTTCCAACATAGTGCAAGTCCTCCACTTCCAGGTGTAGCTGGTGGGACTGTCATGCTGCATTCATACCCCCAGTGGCTCAAGTTCAGTGAGAACAAAGGTATCTTTGTTCTTTTTTTCCATGAGGAATAGTATGTCTGGGAAATCATAGGTTTTCTTGATTTCTTTCAGACGTCGAACTGTTTCAGGATTCCCCAGCCCTTGACAGTTCCAGCTTATTATTTTTAAGGAACGAGGCTTGATGGACTGTGAAAATCCATCTGACCATGTGAGCTTCTAGGAATCAGCGTACCCACAGGTGGTTGCCCCTCTCCCTCAGAGTTCCTTGAAACCGGAGGAGGCCTTGGTGGCATGTCTCCTCTACTTGTTCCACCAGCATGGTAAGTTGTTATCCCATCTTCTTCAATCCTAGCTTCTTTTACCTTCTGTACTCTTTTCCTTGGTGTTCCTTTTATTTGAAGGTACTTTCTCTTCCTTGAATTAGTTCCTTGGAATCCAGCAGGACTGTTGTGAGTTCTCTTACCCGGTGGCCTGCCAAGTCTCTTTTTAGCTAGTGGTTTTGTGGTTACAGCTAGAGGTTCAAAAGATATCTCCTCATTTCCTTGGCCCAATCTCAATATGGCTGGAATTCTGTCTTGTAGGACCAAGGCAGTCTCAGGTTCATCAGTTCCAATATTTTGGTTTAGTAAGGCTGATCTTACCATGTTTTATGCTATTGTCTGGTACTCCCCTGCTTCTTCTAACTGTCTTGTTCTTTCTCTCCTTGCAGCACTTTACGTGGGATCAGCGCAACTCGCATATTGGACCATTACATCCCTTAGCTGTCTCAATGCTATGTCCACTGCTTCTCGTGGTAGCTCTGGGAGCTGACTGGTTACTCTTCCAGCATTACCTCCCTGTGGTCTGTGGGTTCTAGAGGAGTCTGAGAGTTCTGCCATCTGTCTAACCGGTGAGGCCAGCTGAATTCCTTCCCGTATTTTAGGCATCCAGACTGGTCTTGTAGGTGATTTTCATGGCCTCCTTTCATAGTGTCTGCCTTGGTCTCTATGCTGGGAGGATCTGTGTGATCTTGATTGTCCTCTATTAAAAGCATTGTTGTTTGAAGAGCTTTGCCTGACTAGGTTCCTCCTTGGGATGTTTCTTTCATCTCTGATTCGATTGAAAGCAGAGGATGATGATCTATGATTATTTTGTTCTGAACTTTGTTGGCTCCTTCTTCCATCACGGGATCCATATTCTTGATATGCTTTTGTCTGCAGCCTCCCCTGTGTTTGAGCTACTTCCCCAAACCTCATATGTTCCCTTAGGTTCACCTCTCCCTTGAATTGTGAGTTAACTGTTGTTTCTTTTGGCACAGGTTTCTTTTGGCACAGGTTGTGGCTTGAAGGGGCAATCATTCTCCTCATGGTCAAGGAACTGACATATCCTGCAGTATTTGTCTAATCTGTCATAGACTAAGGATGCTTCCACTTCATCTCCATTGGGATATTCTACTATCGAGGTCATAATAAGTGGTTGCAACACATTCACTTCGACCCTCATCTTTGCTGATGCTTTTGTTATCTCCAGCCCCCACTACAAGAAAACATATATTTTGTGACACCCAAATTCGTCACAAAACAGTCACAAATGACCTATTTGCGACACATTTGTGACGAAAACAAGTAGTCGCAAATTGATCGTCGCTAATTAACGTCGTCGCAAATAGGTCGCATATTAGCGACACCATTGTCACTGGCACTTAAACGTTGCAAATTTACGACTAATTGTGACGCTTAAACGTAGTCGTAAATTACCGACTATTATGTGACAACATTGTTGTTGTCGTAAGTTAGCGACACTTTTGTGACGAAATGATTATCGTCGTTAATTTCCAACTACTTTGAGACTAATACTTGTTGTGGGAAATAAACGACTATTTAGCGGCAACGTCTAATTACCGACTTTTACGTGACATCGTCTGTTAGTCATCAAATAATGACGAATTTGTGACGACTAGTATAGTCATAAATAAGCGACTGATTAGTGACTCTCTTCGTAGTGGTTAAAAGTCACAAATCAGTGACTAATGTGTCACATATAAGCTACGATTTTGCAACATTACACATGTTTATAGTTACTCTTTGGTCTCTTTGTAGTAACTCATTTGCAACTAATGTATTCAAAACCAACAAACATAAAATCGAAATGCCAAAAGCTATAATATTACAAGGAACAATAAGTTTTGAAGCATTAAGCTTGACAAGTTGTAGAGTACAAAAGATTATAGCAAAAGGATCATAACATATTAAAGTTTTGTGACAGAAACCGAAAGTTAGAGAGTTGGAGAAGCAAACATTGAACCTTTTAAGTGTTGCCTTCTAATGGGGTCGTTGAGGGTTGTGCATCAGGCTCCAAGCGAGAGGACTCGAGATTTTTGTTCTTCTCCATAAAAGCCAAAACCATCTTCTCCAGCTCAGAGATCCTAGACTGACTGTCCTTAAGCTCGGCAGAAAGACGGTCATTTTCCGCATCACGACGCTCATTTTCTACATCACGACGCTTATTCTCTTCATCTTGTTCATCAATCTTTTGACGAGGTGATTTCAGGTCTTTCTGCATATCTAACAGAGAAGACGTAGAAGATTCATCGTATCTAACCTTTCTTTTCCCTCTGCCAATCTCAAGCTGATGTGAGAGCTGACCGATTCCATAAGGGTTGCCCTTGGGATCGAACTGAGTACACTGCAATGAAACATATACTCTATATTTAGAAAATCAAATCCAAGCAATACCAAGTTCATAACCACACCCCTAAATATAGTTGAATGAGTCCTAAGAAACAAGTAAAATTTTCAGGAACAAATAACCAAATCAGAATGAATCATCAACAATCTGATTCTATATTATTCTAGAAACAAGCAACAATGATCGCAGTGGTACACACAATGATTTTCAGGCATAAAACACATACCAAACCAAAACAGAGAGCAAGAGAGAGGATAAGAACTCAATTAGGCAGGATAAAGAGAAGATTACCCTGAGGAATATTTCATTCTTCTAAGCAACAGTCAGATTTCGATGAGTAGAATTCTCAGAATCGTCGGAGTTGTTTGGAGCATCGGCATCCTGATCCATAACCTCTTACAGGGCTGTCTCGTATGTCTCAGTAACTTCCTTAGCTTTTTGATCAATGAAGGTGCCATCTTCATTGGTACGAGTCCTCCTAAACACCTCACCCCATGAGACAGGTCGTCTTAGTTCCTCCTCCTATGAGATTAGATAAGAGCGATTAGGTAAATGAAGTTAGTAACATATATAAATGATGAAAGGATTACCATGTATTGTTGAATCATCAAGTAAGAAGATTGGCCTGATCTATGTCTGTGAGCTCCAAGTCTGTTACGGTGCGAGTTGCGAGAGTTAGATGCCGTTATGCTCTTTGTCTGAGCCTGAGGAGTATTCCAGTTGACCCATATTTCAGTCCAGAGAGTGTCACTAATCCAGATTGGCCTCACACCCTTCTGCTTAGCCTGACTCACAATTTCTCTCATCCTTTTTGTAGCAATCCTGTGGAAATGAGCCCTAACCAGCGGAGTGATTCCTAAATCCCAATTGTACATCCCCTACACATAAATAGACACAGTTAACTAATCATACATTGTAATATAGAGTAATGCAACAGAAAATTGGAACTAATGTGAAGCATTAAACATTACCACGAAAGTTCTGAAGTATCTCTCTCGCTTGTCGATAGGCGTCACAAGCCAGCTGTAGAATGGACCATCGAACTTGTGACGAAAGATTCCAGCGATGACACGGGCCAGTTTTCCTTTGTCCCGAGTAAACCTAGTATGAAAGTTGAAACATAGGTTAAATAAACAAGTGAAAAGAACCGTGATAAGACATTATTGCAAACTAAAGGTAAATGATGATGCAAACTAAAGGTAAATGATGATGCAAACTGAAGTTAAATGATGATATAAACATATAGCGAAGGCAATGATGAAACCGAGACATACTACTTACGCAACCAGTTCACAGAAATGAGTCAATTACAAGTTCAACTTACCACAAACTCTTTTGGCCGCCTAGGATGGGTTCCGGACTCCGGAGTGGGAGATTTTGACGACCTTGGAGAGCCAAAACATTATCCAAAAGCTCCTGGAACTCTTGCCCTGCTGCTTCGTCCTGAACAACAACTTGAGGACCTTGAACGTGTTCAACATCCTCATCATGACCTTCCATGTCTTCATCTTCCTCTTCGTCTTCCTGATATTCCATATCAACATCCTCAGTAGGTGGTACCACATTTAGATTCTGGATGCCAGCTGTACGAGCAGATGTAGTAGGAAACGTGTCATTCTGAGATGAATGTCGGTTGGAGAGTGAAGGGTACTATAGTGGAATCTTCTTGGTTCAAGAGAGTGAGAAATTGGGTTGAGAGGAGGGTGTACCCTGAGAAGGAGGCGTACGCTGACCAGATGGGTTTGAGTTGATTGAAGATGTTTGACCGCTGTTAGACGTAACTCTTCCTGTTGGTGAACCGGAAGCGTTGTGGTTGTGTTCTCCAGAACCGGCAGAAGCAAGAAGCTTTTGTTGTGCATTTGAGAGAGGCTGAGTACGAGTACCTGAAGCAATACCGAGTCCATTACCACCACTAACAAAAGCAGGACGCTTTCCCTGAGCCTTTGAGAGAGGGTTAGTAGGAGCGACTAAGGCAGGAAGCTTGTCCTTTGCCTTCGAGCCGGGGTTTGTAGCAGCGACTGAAGCAGGAACCTTTTCCTTTGCCCTGGAGACGGGGTGAGTAGCAGCGAGTGAAACAGGAAGGTTGTCCTTTGCCTTGGAGACGGGGTCAGTAGCCGCAACTGAAGCAGGACGCTTCACGTAACCCTTGGAGACGGTCTGAGCACGACCGCCTGAAGCACCACCACGACCGATTGTTGAGCGGCCTCGCCCTCGTGAAGATCCTCCGTTCGGTCCAACCATAGCGTATGTTGCAGCTCTAGTATTGGATTTTTGGGTTAGGGTTTTGTAGAGAATCGAGAGAATTAAAGATTGAGATGAAGTTGTTGTTCTGTTTGAGAAATAAGAGAATTGGAGAGTTAGGGTTTCAGAGGTGAAGAATCGATGGGATTTCTTCACTCTAGGTTTGAATCGAATGGATGATTTGTGATGATTTGTGATGAATTTGGTGAAAAGGGAAGAAAACACGATGATCGTCTTTCGTATTGCCGTCGACGAGAGAGAAACCAAAAAAATAAGGGTTCGACGATATGATTTTGGGAATCATATATGGTTTTCTTATTTTCGTGTAGGTGTCACTATTGTGTCGCAAATGCGTCGCAAATTATGTTGTTTAGGAGGAAAATTAACCCGCCTAGAGGCCCAATCTTTTTAGAAACATGGCCCACAATTTTCACACCTATTTTGGATCCAAGTAGTGGATAATTTATGACTATTTTGTGACACCATTTTAGTAGTCACAAATAAAATCCCTATACCCTAAACATTTTTACCAAAAACTATGACATATAATATTTCCAAACAGTTCCAAATGCATTTCTTGACTAAGTGCTTGCTTATATCTATCACAATAATAGTATTTGTTAATTTTGTTTTAAAATATCACATATACCTAATGTTACATTAAACTTCCATATGATTATGTAAACAACATAAGGATGTGGAGACAAGGATATTTGAAATATCAAGATGAGATTTTTTCACTATAAAAATCTATATTTTTTATCTACATTTGAGTTAAGTACCTTATAAATAGGAAAAAAATAATACACACTTACATTATTGTTGTTTATATTGTGAAAAATGAAAAAAGTGGTCGCTATCTAGTCGCAAATGTCGTCACAATTATTCTGGTCGTCGCGTTTTCGTCACAAATAAGTGGGTAATATATGACGGTTTCGTGACATATTTTATGTAGTAGCAAACAGATCCCCTAAACCCTAAAACATATACGAACACCCCAAATTGTCACAAATTCGTCGCAAATGAGTCACAAATTTTTCAAAGATTTTGCAAAAGTATTTGCAGTTACCACGGCTCGTTCCCGATCCCTTCGTGTTCGGTAGGGAAGTTGTGTAATCTTGAACCGTTGAGCTATTATGTTTAATCGTTTATAACTACCATTAACATTTATATATAGTTGTTATAAAAGTGAGAAACTAAAATGTGGTGGTTGAGTGTTTCAAACTCGAGACCTCTAAGTTTAGGGTTTCGTTATGAGTGTGTAACAAACCGTTGAGCTATTGTGTTTAATCGTTCATATTTACCATTAACATTTATATATACTTGTTTTGAAAATGAGAAACTAAAAGTGGTGCTCGACTGTTTCGAACTCGAGACCTCTAACTGTATGGTTCCGTTCATGAGTGTGTATCAAACCGTTGTGCTATTTTATTTAATCGTTAGTATATAACATAAACATTTATATATACTTGTTATGAAAATCAGAAACCAAAAATATAATGCACAAGTAGCCAAACACACTTACAAATTAACAGACAATACCACAAATATAATACACATTACCATAAAATCTTTCAAAATTCCAAACACACTTGCACAATAAAAACATCAAAATACAATCTCACAAAATATTACACATAAATTCAAATCACGGTTCAAATATCATCTTCCTCGTCCAAAGATGAGAAATTACATTGAAACTCATCTTGTGGATTATCGTCTCCGATCTCATAATCGATGTCTTCCATTGGTTGTGCTCGATCAACTAAAGAATCGACATTGATTTCATCTACCGTAGACGTCAATCCCTCAACATAAGTTTGTTGTAAAATGACAAGCTCTTTCTCGTTGTACTTCCCTTGAACACGATTTCTTGGATTTACTTTCAAAATAGATAGCCATACTTTCCGAGGTCGTTTAGTATTTGGGTATGAAAGATAACAAACCTAATCAGCTTGGGACCCTGACATTAAATAAATTTTTTATTAATATATATATGTATTAATATATAAAAACTAATTCGAATCATGAAAAACATACCTAGTATGAATAGCTCGTAGTTTGGATATCTCCCTGTTTTAAGGACGTCGACAACACCTACTGAGCTCTTTCTTGTCCCTATGTGAGGAGTAGGGTCATATGATTTGCAATTGAAAAGGACGATCTTCAAATTCAAAAATCCGGGATATGTGAACTCGATAATCTTTTGAATTTTTCCATAGAAATCATCTTCCTGAGACGCGTCAGAATAATTTTGCCCTTTCACACATACCCCATATTTCATTGTTTTCTTGTGTTTTTCGTGGTCCTCTGTGTGAAACATATACCCCCTTGTAAAATACATAGGCCACGATGTTGCCATGTTTAGAGGACCTTCGATTATATCGTAAACTCACAATGGAAAACTCTGTTGACTTCTCGTTGCATTTACCTGCATAGAATGGTTACGTTATCCAATGGTCAATGCAAAATAAGAATGTAATAATTAAGCAGATTGAAAATACATACATATTGGTAGATCCATGTGTGAAATTCATTATCTCTTTTTGTTGTGACCTCCTCATCAGTTAGGTCACGATTTTCCAATCTAATTTGTGCGTCTACCATTCTGCGTTGCCAATCGAGATGATTATAACATAAGGACGGAAAATGAAATAAATATGTTCTACTTAATTGTCGGAAGAATTAATCTTACCTCTCAAACGGCCGAAAATACTCATAATTACGCAAAACATATGCGTGAGCGCTCGCATATTTCTTATCTTTGAACCAGTGATTACTACTTTGGCCACTTAGACGACCCACTTCTTTGAATATATTTGGTACATCTACATTGTATAGGGGCACTTCACCTTCGTCATACCGAGAGTTCCTAAGAAAACATTACCATGTCATTGATATGATTGCAAGAGCAGCATAATTAACAAACATGTTAATACAAAAATATTAGTTACCTTCGCCTTGATGTTCATCTGCCGAGCTGCTAGCGATAACCGCGAGAAACCATCACGACAACCATCATACAACGGCGTATTTGCTGCAACTAACATGTCATAGAACTGTTTGTCGTCATGGGTAGGTTCATAAACATGATCATTTCCACTTTGATCATGTTCATGTTGATTATCATTAATTGGCACAGAACCACGAAATGCATCATGAACCATGTCAGCATAAACATTTGCGCCATCGTAATCAAACTCTTGATTACCGCCACTAAAATCAGCATTCTCATAATAGTTACTGCTTCCTCCGCCATCGTAATTTGTTTCTCGGTTACCACTACCAGAATCAACATTCCCATAATACCTACTACTTCCTACCCTAGCCCCAACTACATTGTAATCTTCACCGTGTGCCGTCCAAACATAATAATTTTTCATAAAACCTCTACTATGTAAATGGTACCGAACAGTTGTAGCTGGTTTAAAACCTTTATCATTTTTACACTTTGCACAAGGGCAGTATAACATACCTCCACTACTGAGGGCCAAACCCTGTATAGCTACGAACTCCAAGAAATGTTGTACACCCACCAAAAATTCATCTGCCAGATTATTTGTGCGAGGATCAATCCGGTTGTACATCCACTGTCGATTATAATTAAACATAATTTTTTGGTTTTTTCGATATTCTTTTCTCTTTGGTTTTTTTTTCTCTCTTTGATTTTTTTTTCTTGGATTTCTTTTTCTTTAAAGGTAGGGGAGTTTGTGTGTGAATGGAGAAGGAGAGATGTTGTGGTGAATGGAGAAAGAGAGGAGCGTTGGCTCTTATATAGGAAAAATTAGTCACTACTTTGTGACTCCAAAATACCAGTCACAAATTTGTGACACTTATATGACCATTTCGCGACGCTTTTGCGACGCATTAGTGACTACTTTGCAACTTCACAAAAATTGGGTAACTTACCAACCAAACTCATTTATCACGTGTCCACCCACTTGCCTCATTGCCGACATAACTACCGACATAAATATTTGCGACTGATTTGTGATACTTTCAAATAGTCCACAAAGAGTCACAGAAGTGTCGCAAATTTGTCACTGAGTTGTGACTACCTTTAGTCACTACTAAATTCGTCACAACGTCGTCGCTAATTTGTGACTTCACAATATTGGTCTCTATTGAGTCGCTATTTTGCGACGCGTTAACGACGATGTTGTGGCGTCACCAATTTGTGACGATTTTGCGTCTGAAATTATTTAGTCATTAAAGCGTCGCAAATGCGTCATTAATCAGTCGCAAAATAAGTGACTGAAAAATCAGTCACAAAAGTTAGTCACAAATAAACAGTTTTCTTGTAGTGCCCTTGAAGCTTCCAATGTCTTCCGCTATGCTTGTAATAGTTTCTGGGGTCCAGAGATGTACTGGTAGTCCATGGATTCAGATCCTAAAAGGTATCTTTGAAGGGAAGGATGGGTCAATGGTTGGTTCCCATCTTTCCAGAATGACCATCCATTTAGCAAAATGGAAAGGACGGTTGTCAAGCACCGTTTGTAGGTCAATTTCCTTCTCAAATTGGAACTGGAAGCATTTGTTCCCTATTTATGATCCAAAAGCTCTTGTGGTGTCGAATCTGTTCATCCACAGTTCAGACAGGAAGGGGATGAGAGACCACATCCTTTGTTGCTGAGGGTTTGTGACTCTCCCAATCAAAGTCAGCGTGTGTTGCTTCATCAGCTCTGTGTTTTTTTGGTGCATCCACTTTGACCCTAGATATTCTTTGCTCCGCACTATTGGAGGCTATAGCTTTGCCTTTCTCTGCGTAGGAGAGACGGTTGGTGGTGAAGATGGACTTCTTTCCCTTCTCATGGTAAGATGCTCTGTTAGACATTTTCTTCTATGTTTCTTGCTATCCCAGCTAAGAACTTTGCTTTTCAGTGTTTAGACTGCTGAAATAGAGAGATTTTATATTCTCTGGTATACACAGTACACAGGATTTTAAAGTATTATGTCTCAAGTACTCTGAAGGTTACTTGAGGTGAAAGATTCTCCCCTGTTTTAAACAGAGGGATAGTAAGGAGTGTAAAAACCTGGCTCGTGGATCATTTTTGCATGTTGGGAATCCATTTTTGGAGCTTTAGTTCCTTTTCAAAGGTTAAAACCATGGAGAAAAACCTTTTATCGCCCTTGGATGGTTTGTCTCCGGCTCAGAAGTCACCGGAAAAGCTTTGAGATGCCTTCAGGGATTAGGGTTTTGGGCTATTTGGGGTGCTTTTGTTTGGTGAGGATGGTTTTTTTGAAAACTATTACCTTAAATGGCAAGAAACCATAGTGTAAAGTTGACTTTTGGCTGGACTTTTGGTTAAAAAAATTCCTCGGGTTTCGAGTCTGAGAGCGTTTAAAAAAACATAAAATTTTGTTTATCTATACACATTCATTCCCACTAAAACTTTCTTATGTCTCATGCTAAATAAATTTTTGGATATTCCCCCTAACTTATTGGGATATTTGTGACATCCCAAAACCGAGCAGAAGAAACCCGAGGTACTTAGGAGGAAACTAGCAGAGGTTCAGCAGGAGGATGGTGGTCACAAGGACATCTAAAGGTATTAGGATAGGTCGGGTATAGGATAAAGTCGATATAGAATAGGACATTAGTAGAAATAGGAAACCAGCGGAGGACTTGTTGTGCAGTAACGCAAGAGTAAGGGCAAAAAGGAGAAAAGGCAAAACGTGGAGGAGGAGGGAAAGAGAAATGGGCTTTCGGCCCATGTAGTAAGGAGGTGGAGAAAAATAAGGAAAGTGGATATTCTCCTTAGGGTTTTTGGTTTAGTATAAATATGGAGGTAGGGAGCACATTATTTACACACCAAAACATTTGTCTTCTCTCTAGAGCCAAAGATACACGCTTAAGAGGAAGAGAAAAGGAGGAGCTCGAGAAGGAACTCGGCACCCCACCCTAAGGAGCAGCGGTATAAGGTAAGGCGCGATCCGTACCTAATACTCCCTTTCTATTCTTCTCCTTTATAGCTTTCATGCAGTAGTCTTAGTAGTACGAGTTAGGGTAGAGTAATATAGTAGTAGTTTAGTAGTAGTATAGTAGTAGTGGTCTTGTGCGGATGGTGATCCGTACACGACCGGTAGTGTTGGTAGCGCCAAAGGTTAGCATCGGTATGGCCTCGGGGTGCCTCGATGACAACACGTCTGGGTACCAACGGTAGGCCTCGGTAGTGCCAAGAGTTGGCATCGGTCAGATACCGGTGACAACACGACTGGGTACCGAGTGTCCTAGAGTTAAGTTGAGGACGCCTCGATAGGGCATCAGTGATGCCTCGAGAGGGCATCAATGCGAGTCATTGGTGGTGCCTCGACAGGGCCCGGTGACGCCTTGACCATGCACCGCGAGAAGTAAGGCTGATCGATGATCAGGACGAGTGAGCCTCGGATCATTCCTCGATGGACGTATCGATGAGAAATCGGTACGGATACTTGACGATCCGACAGTGCCAATGTTGGCTATCAGGTAGTATCTACGATCGGACCATGGGGACGCGTCGATAGGCCCTCAGGAAGGCGTACGATTGATCTACCACTGGTCATCGGGGATAACTGAGCAGTCCGCAAGGGCAGTCCGCGATGTGATCGCTGACTGGCATCAGTGAGCCTCGCGTAGGCCTCGGTGTATCGGTACGATACCTTGTTCGTCCGCGATGAACGAACCGATAATCATCGATTATGGCCTCGGTTCGGAATCACGCCCGGTAAGCAAAAGCATGCTTGGCCTACTGACAGTGGCAGAGCATCCGGTCAAATCATGGCGATCTCGCTATGGACTCGTAGGTGAGACAGTAGAGGAGCAAGGCAAGGTTAACACAGCTTGCCAAGTAACTCGGCTATCACAATGGATCTTGGCGAGGGTGCACGGACGAAGGAGTCCCGCTGTGAGACTCAGCCTTGTATCTCGAGGAAACTTGGCTCGGCATAAGCTGGCCCAAGAGTGACTCGTTGTTTGGCGGACTGGAAGCTAGGCATGCCAGGATCATGCCTAGCTCCGACTCCACCGCATGTAGTATAGGAAGTTAGATAGAGTCATGCATAGGCCGGCTATACTCTGAAAAAAGAGTTGGTGGGCCAAATGTGAGGATTAGCGTGACAGACTGAAAGGTCTGATACTAACCGATCATTAAACCATGAAATAGAGCTATGGTAGAGTTATCGTCGTAAGGCAGTGATGATACTCGATGGTTCACTTGTTTGTTGGACTCGGCAGACTACTAAAGAATGTCATAGGCAAGACAGGTAGTGATCGGGCAACTTAATAGTTGTTCGGGCACGCCTTAGTCAACCTGATATAGAGTCTAGATGGTGTAAGCCAACAAGAGAAATGCTAAGGAGGCTTAGCAAACTCGTACGGCCGCATACGACTCCAGGGTTAGAGGCAAGGCCACGGGAACGCTTAAGCCAGTGATGGGCAAGGCTGGACCGTGAGTCTTCCACAATTAACGGATAGTTTTATGTTTTTATTTCTGCAGGGACAGTCGCCGTATGGCCTTAGATGTGTCATGGGTAACGTATTGGGATAACCATGCTTACCTAGGCCGACCATACGGGGTAAAAGGTATTGTTTGAAATGTTTCGGCTATTGCTTGAGAGCGTAGAGGTATAATGAACTCCGATTAAAATGAGTAGATAGCTTGATTATGAACCTTAGGATAGTCTAGTAATGTAGAACATGTTAAACCGGTAGGATAGTAAGTTCACAATGCCACCAAATTAAATATTGCATAGGGCGCATGTATGGGCATGCGTTCCGCCTTGTTTGTGTTTGGCCTGAAAGATGGCACGAAGACCTATCGTCCAGTTGTTCGCTAGAAGAGGCCAGAGTGCCGGTACATGATGGTCCGCCGACGGGCAAACCTGGGAGGAATAGTGGCAGCCAGCATGGCCGGGCATACCAACTTACTAGCGTTGTATGTAGTTACCAGCTTGCTGGTGTTGAGTATGGGCTGCCAGCGATGCCCGGCATAAGTATGGGCTGCCAGCGATGCTCGGCAATAGTTGATGAGTTTGTATCACCGCCATAGAGATGGCCGTGAGACACAGTACCTGGCAAGTAATGCTAAGGGTACTGTGTGGGATTGTAGGGGTTTAGAATAGTTAGGTAGTTTTAGGTGGTGAGATGGAGTAGACCGTCCTACTGAGTATTCAATACTCACCCCCTCTTACCAGTACGCAGGATAGGACATCCGGTCAGGTGGACCATAGGACGGCAAGGCAGGAGGGAGCAGCAGGCGATGGAGGAAGACTTTCCCAAGACGTTGTTATAATTTACCACACAATGTAATCGAGAAATTCTTAGAGTAATGAAGATACCAATTTTTGTCTAACACTTGGGTCTGGATTCATAGTCCGAGATGCGGGTGTTACAATATTCAATTAATTTATTGGGATGTGTTAAGATACGTATCCCAACTCTTCTATATTGTGTAATATCGATATATAATAGCAAAACCACCTTTTGCAAATGATGAAATCATCTTTTTTTGTAGGAAAAAAAAGAAGATCTAACGGTTGATATCATCTCCTTTTACTTATTAAATGGTTGAGATCTCTTGTAAATACAATGAGTTTTTCGCTGATGACGTAGGCAGTCATACCTTTTCGGGAAATTTTTGTAAAAGACACAATGGAAAGAAAAAAATGAAATTAAACGGTTGATATTACTTTTCTTTACAACTGAGGGTTCAGATTTCTTAAATAAAAGATGAATTGATAAGAATAAAGATTAAAAATTAGATTATATTGTTGGTCTAATATCACAATTTCTCTCCTAGGCACGCTTTTTGAAGAAAGGCTAAGACCAACGGATATTTCAAAAAAGTCAACTTTATCCACTAGATCTTACCCCTTTTAGAAGGCAACTCTCAAAACCCTAATTCCCACCAACTTTTCTTAACCACTTTCTGCTTTTTCAACTTGCCGGGAAAGCTCTTCCGCCGTTCCCAGGCAGGCCAACGGTGACCTTTTGGTTTACCGGAACCTCGCCGCTACACTAATGACTCCAAATCTCCAAGGTTACTCATGATCCAGCTCAAAACCCTCTCCTCCTAAGTCATCACAGCGCCCTCTCTACTCCTCCGGTTACTCTTCGAGAAAAGGATACTTCTAACTTCTGTCACCTCTTCTAAACACTATCTATAGCAACTCAGCTACTTCCAAATTGCCACGAATCTCAGCTCAACATGACTCACAGATTCACCTACGCCGAGAAAGGAAAAGCAGTCAGCAAGGAGGACTTACCCCCAAGAATCAGGATAAGAGCCCCAAGGATGGATACCTCAGACTTAATTGAGGAAAGCAAACTTACTCTGATTGGGAGACTCACAAACCCTCATATCCAAAGAGTTTGGTCAATGATATCGCATTTCTCAAGGAAATGGGATTTAGTAGGATCTACAACGGGCGATGATCTGGGAAATGGCTTATTTCATTTCAGGTTCATAGAGGAAGAAGACCTTATTAAGGTCCTAGCAAATGGTCCCTACCATTTCGCAGGCTGGATGATCATCATACAGAGATGGGAACCGGTTACCTCTCCAACCTTTCCCTGCAAGATCCCTTTCTGGATCTCACTTAAAGGTATCCCTCTACACTACTGTAAGAACCAGCTAGTTACTGATATTGGGGAAGCTTTAGGAGATCTCGATGGCATTGAAATCATCCGGTCGACTGCCAGAATCAGAGTAACTATCAATGGCCTACAACCAATTATAGAAGAATTTGTTATTGAGTTGGAACATGGCGAGGAAGCTATAGTTACATTGGACTACGAAAGACTGCAAAGTTACTGCTCCAAATGCTTGCTCCTGACACATGACTCCAAGAACTACACTGCACAAATCCAACCAGCCTCACACAAGGAAAGGATGGAAGCCACCACGGCGCCTCTTTCTCCAGTCCTCAGAAGAGGTACACCTCACAGAGAAAGATAATCCAGGGCTTACCCTGAAAGAAGAGATAGATATGGGAATCTATATGAGGAAAGGCCTTCTCAAAGAACCTCTCAAAAGTCTTATTTACCTAACTGGAGAGAAGGAACATCAACACACAATGAAGCTGCCTCCCAGAGACAAAGATCAAGGGATACCTCGGACTCCCATTCAGTGCTGAGAAACCAGCCTAGAGCAGACCAAAGCCTGCTGAGTAGACCACTAGAACAGAACAGACAACACACAAATGGAACTGAACCCATTAGACCAAATCTACAATGGAGGCAAAAGGAACATGGGACTCACCAGGAAACTGTAGGGTATCCTGAACCCAGCAGACAGAGATGGCCACCACTTGAACGTAATTTGGATGTAGTGGACTTCCCAGAGAAGGGGTTATCCACTGAAGAAGTCATGGAACAACTCCAAAAAGTAACTGTCCAATATTGTGGAACAGACAACCTGGTGGAAAAATCAGCCAGACACCAAAGGGTTTTTGCTGGGAAACCAGAGGTATGATGGAGGAAACAAC
The DNA here is from genome assembly GCA_900128785.1 of Arabis alpina. Taxonomy (NCBI): domain Eukaryota; kingdom Viridiplantae; phylum Streptophyta; class Magnoliopsida; order Brassicales; family Brassicaceae; genus Arabis; species Arabis alpina. The sequence continues at coordinate 11,014,066 of LT669790.1, forward strand.
AGCTGCAATTGTAGCTGCTTCCAGAACTCCCCCACTGGTGCACACTAGTGATATGATGAGAGCTTTCAACCTAGGCTTGCCTATGTATCCTGATGGATTACCTCAGACACAAGACCTCCCTCAACTACAAGATCCCCTTGTGCTACCAACTAAACCTAATCTGAAAAAGAAGAGGGGAAGACCACCTTTGAAGAAGAGAACGGGATCTACTCCTCCTCAGATAAAAGGGACAAGATCCAGAAAGAGGAATGCCTTACACATACACAAATCCCCAAAGGCAAAAAGGATCAGAGATGAGTATGCTATTGGAAACACTATACTTAGCAGAATGGGAACCATGGAAGCTTCTACAAGTGGAAAAGACCCTCCTATAAACCTCATCCCTGCAATGGTTAAAACTCCAGCTGGAACTCATAATGATGACTTGGTTTCTCCCAAAAGAGGAGCTTTTTAGAGACTGGGGCCTCAACCTGAACAACACTAGAGGCCACCTGCAACAACACCCCAAGGAAATGAGAGAAGAGCCAGTGGTCTAGAGGATTTTCCTCTACCACAAAATTATGTTCCTTAAAGATGGTAAGTTGGAATTGTTGTAGCTTGGGGAGCACCACAACAACCCAGGGATTAAAGGTAATACAAGCTAGTATTGCCCCAGAAGTACTGTTCATCTCTGAAACTAAAAACCTTGATGAGGCTGTGATGAAACATATTGAATCCTTACCTTATAGCTCCCACCACTTTGTGAGCCCTCATGGTAGAGGTGGAAGTGGTCTTTCCCTCCTATGGAAACAGGAAGTCAAGTTAGAAGTGTTATCTGCCAACCATAACTTTATTGACACAAGCATAAGCTATGAGGGAAACCAATTTTATGCCACATTTGTGTATGGTGATCCTGATCATGGCAATAGAAAAAGAGTTTGGGAGCAACTTTCCCTCTTAGCTAACTTGAGAAGTTCTTCATGGTTCCTCACTGAAGATTTCAATGAAATCCTAGATAACTCAGAGAAGCTAGGTGGAAGGACCAGAGCAGAATCAACTTTCAGCGATTTCAGAGCTTTCCTTTCAGAATGTGACCTCTATGACCTCCAACACAAAGGTAATTTCTTATCTTGGAGGGGCCAAAGATACAAACATATTGTCTTGTGCCGTCTTGATAGGGCTCTAGCCAATGGCTCCTTGTTTGACCAGTTCCCTACTGCCCGCTGCGAAAATCTGAATTTCGAGGGCTCTGACCATAGGCTAATTGCATCCTTCTCCTCCAACAAACTACAAAGGACAAAGGGGCTGTTCAGATTTGACAGGACTCTGCAAAATAATCAAGAGATAAAGAATTTAGTTGCTGACGCATGGAAGACGAAAGGAAACAACCAATTGAGGTTAAAATCTCTTCATGTAGGAGAGCTATTATTGCTTGGAGTAAGGAGTTATTGGAAAACTCACAAAAGATCATATAAAAGAAGAAAGTTGAGCTTGAAGAGGCTATGTCTAATGCTCTATCATCTTCGGACCTGATACAACAAATTAACAAAGACTTAGCTGCAGCTTATCAGACAGAGGAAAGCTACTAGAAACAGAGAAGCAGACAATTATGGCTTAACATGGGAGATAGGAACACAGGCTTCTTTCACGCTTCCACAAAGTCTAGGAGAATCATCAACAAAATTGCAGTTCTTAATAATGTTGCAGGAGAAGCTGTATATAAACCTGAACAAATCATATATATCATCTCCAACTACTTCCAAGACCTATTCACCTCACAAGCTGGAAACATATCAAATGTGTTGGATAAGGCTCTCCATCCAAAGGTTTCTGAGGAAGCTAACATGAAACTGATCAGAGAACCTACCTCAAAGGAGATAAAGAATGCTATCTTCTCTATATACCCAGACAAGGCTTGGGGCCCTGATGGCTTTCCAGCTGGATTCTTCCAGGCTAATTGGAACACCATAAGATAGGACATGGTCCAGGAGATCCAAGCTTTCTTCAGAGAGGGGTACCTGCCAGAGTCAATAAATAAAACCCACATTAGACTCATCCCAAAGATCAACAGCCCAGTTACACTCCCAGACTACAGACCTATTTCTCTATGTAATGTTTACTACAAAATCATTTCAAAAATCATGACAAAGAGACTTCAACCACTACTCAAGGACTTAATTTCTGAGACTCAATATGCTTTCGTCCCAGGAAGGGAAATTTATGACAATGTCCTCATCACACATGAAGCTCTACACTATCTTAAATCCTCTAAGGTAGAGAAAAGAGTGTTTATGACGGTTAAAACTGATATGAGTAAAGCCTATTACAGGCTGGAGTGGGATTTCATTCAAGCAGTTCTTAATAGGCTGGGGTTTCATGCAAATGGATTCAGTGGATAATGGAGTGCATATCTACCGTCTCTTATTCCTTTCTACTTAATGGCACTATAAAAGGAGCTATCAATCCTACAAGGGGAATAAGGCAAGGTGATCCTCTGTCACCTTATCTATTCATCCTATGTAGTGAAGTCTTATCTGGTTTATGTAGAAAGGCTGAGATTGATGGAAGCTTACCTGGCATTAAGGTGGGAAAAGGTTGCCTCAGATGAAACCATCTCTTCTTCGCTGATGATACCATGTTTTTCTGCAAATCAAACACAAGAAGTTATCAGGCTCTAATGAAAATATTAAGTGACTATGAAGCTGCATCAGGGCAAAAGATCAACTGTAATAAATCTGCTATCACTTTCTCTGCAAAGACACCCCACGATATAAGAATCAGAGTGAAGAAAGACTTATCTATTGACAAAGAAGGGGGCCTTGGCAAATATCTTGGATTGCCTGAGCATTTTGGCCGGAAAAAGAAAGACATGTTTAGCCTCATTGTGGATCGTATACGGCAAACAACAGTGAGCTGGTCCTCTAAATTTCTCTCCTCGGCTGGGAAGTTAGTCCTCTTGAAGTCAGTCTTGGCAGCCATGCCTACCTATACAATGTTCGGCTTCAAGCTCTCATCTGGACTTTGCAAAAAGATATAATAAGCTCTAACAAGATTTTGGTGGGACAATAGCATGGAAAAAAGGAAAATGTCATGGATTGCTTGGGATAAGCTTACCAAGAGCAAGAAGTATGGAGGCTTGGAATTCAGAGATATCCAATTATTTAATGACGCTCTCCTTGCTAAGTTGAGCTGGAGAATCCTAACAAATCCAAGCTGCCTCCTAGCTAGAATCCTGGTGGGAAAGTATTGTAGAAATTCTAGCTTCCTGGACTGCTAAACCCCTAGCTCATGTTCCCATGGCTGGAGAGGTATTCTCATAGGCAAAAACATGTTAAAGCAAAAGCTTGGAAAAGTGATAGGTAATGGTCAATCTACAAAGGTATGGTGTGATCCCTGGTTATCTACGTCTAAACCTGAGTTACCTATGAGACCTCCACATCTAGGTGATTTAAGTCTGCTGGTTAAGGACCTCATGCTTCCTGATCAGATGAAATGGGACACCAGAAAGCTAGACGAGCTCCTGCCTCACCTGAAACAGAAAATCCAAGCCATTAAGCCGAGTTTGACTGGAGCAGAGGATAAATATGCCTGGCTAGGACATCAGTCTGGGTCTACTCAGCAAAAATAAGGTACTACCTTGCAAAAGAGATGAAGCTCCCTATAGCAGATGACCCTCCACCTACAATTCAATGGAACAAGGATATTTGGAACATCAGTGTCTCACAAAAGCTGAAACTTTTTCTCTGGAAAGTAGTCATCAAAGCCTTACCAGTCGGAGACAACCTAGCGCATAGAGGAGTCTCAGATCAAATCCTATGCTCGCACTGTGGTGAACCTGAAACCACATCCCATGTCTTCCTCTCCTGCAGTTTCGCCCAAAAAGTTTGGGAATTGGCTTCTCTTAAGGTACCCCTAACTAGAACTACCATCGCAAATGTATCTGAAGCTCTCTCCAAGTCCCATCAAGCAATATGTCTCCCTCCTACTGGAATATCCTCTGGCCCTCTAATCCCATGGATCCTTTGGACCCTCTGGACTACACGAAACAATAGAGTCTTCAATAACAGGATTTTCACGGAAGAGAAAACAATTGGGAAAGCAATCAAGGACGCAAGAGAGTGGTTAGAAGTGAATACCTTACAAATCGCAGCTAGTTTCATACCACAGGAATCGTCTGAGATGGCTGGAACAACTTCCTTTATGTGTTACACAGACGCGGCCTGGAAATCGGAATCACAAGAAGCTGGCCTCGGATGGATCATTCGCGACAACAGATCCAACACCACCATCGTACAAGGAGAGGGTCGTGTCTCTTCAGTTGCGAATCCCTTGATGGCCGAAGCATTGGCAGTTCGAGAAGCCTTGTTACAAATCAAATCGTCCCAGTACGGGGATCGATTCGTCTCAAATCTGAGCATAGTCTCAGACTCAAAAACATTGATACATCTCATTAACAATCGAGATTATTACTTGAAGATCTACGGAATTCTGCAAGATATCCTCTTGCTCTCCACAGATCTCCAAATCTCTTCGTTTTCTTTCATTTCTCGTAATTGCAATTGTTTAGCCGACTCCATCGTCAAGCGCTGTACCGAGTTCCGATTAACACTGGTTCTCCATAATTTCTGGTTTGATTTAGTAAAAGTTTATTTTGACCAGAAAAAAAAAAAGATGAATTGATTTTTACCAAATAGGTGTTTTTGACCAATTCCAAAACGCTACATCGCTTCATGTAACGTTGTAGTATTTTTTTCAGATTTTATTTAATCACAAAAAAACATTCTCCAATTTGTTTTCACCATTGATTTCTTACCCCTTTGTTACTCTTGATCTATTCGAGTTTCCCTCAAAGGCCATTGTTACTCTTTTTCCCTCCGACTTCGCCTTCCGCCGTCGCTACGACGACACGTAGCCGTCGTTTTGTCATCGCTGCCGCCGTAGCTTCATCCTTTCGATCTCGCCGATGCCCATTGGTTTGCTTATCTACCTTTCAAAGTGACAACTTTATTCATTGTCTTTCGCTGTGTGTTTCCGATTCCATTAACGAACGTAGATTATGTTTAAATCTTCTCTATTGACACACCAATCCCGGTTCTATCTGCGGGTTAGTCACAAATCCATGATCTTTGTTTTGTAATTTTACTTCCTCTAGCCTCTCGGTTCAATTACTCGGATGGTTTGTGTTTGGGTTTCACTTCCTTGCGATTTTCACTCAAATTGTATTTCCTTCATTATCGTAGCCGGAGGCCGATTATGCTCTCGCCACTCCACCAAATCCGAATACATGTATGACCATCTCAGTTCTGTGACATGTATGAGCATCGTGAGGAAACCAACCAACAATATTTTGGCTAATTAAGAAAAAAACTGATCGGATCGGATAATTAACCTTTAGCGGTGTGTTGAACAGTGGAAGAGAGGCCTCCCAGGACTTGCTCAGGGGTTTGTTTGAGGTCGCCATAGCCATTGATGGTCTCAGGATAGGATCAATCTCACAACAGGATTTAGAACTTCTTAACGCGCTCTATGTCTATTCTGCATTGACATTGAAAATTTCTTTTAAAAGAAATTTCCATATCAGTACTAGTGATGAGACACGTTTTGAGTGGCTTCGGTGGTGAGTTCGATGGATTTAATTTTTAAAGGAAAAAAACCAAAACCTGGTTTCTGTATTTTCTTCTATATCTCTGTTTTGGTGGGAAAAAGACATATTTAGTTTCTTAGATGCTTGTTGTATGTTCGGATGTGCTCTTACATTTAAGATTACAATACATAGCAGGAATTTTTAGGTGTAAACTAAAAAAATCCTATTATTTCTTATTAGACTTTTCTAAACAACCATTGTTGTTTCCCCATTGGTTAAGTTTTGGTTTTCACTTTGTTTGGTTGTTAAAAAAACGTCAATAGGGATTAGAAATAAGATTTTGAGATTTTAGAGAAACGTTGATGTGTCTCTTTGACTAAGTGTCTTGTTGTTTTTCTCACAAGTTAAGTTTTGGTTGTCATGACAAAAAATCTCGATAGAAAAGGAAAGAAGCTTTAGAATAATTAATATTAGCATTTTGTGGTTATTGATTTTGGACCTTGGTTGTGTTGGTGTAAGGAACATGTAACAGCTACTGCTTCAGATATATTCTAGAACTACTGCAGGATATGAACACTACTAATTCAGATGTGAATGAATAGTAGGAACACACAACACACGAGATTCTCTTTCCATAAAATATTACTAGATCAATTGTTGAATAAACATACAAGTTTCACTCACCACGTTGATCCTAGCCTCACTTGTTTCAAGATCTACACACGATCTGAAAACTTCTCTCTACCCTTAGCCTTGAACCAGATTGTTTTGTCAACCTAGATTCCTCTACTAAGAATTTATCTCTCTAAGTGTTCAACCTTGCACAACTGCACAAACACCTCTATTTATACAAAATCGGAAGTCGGCTAAACCTAGCCTTGCTCTCTACTCCTCAAAGATTTTCATATCTTTTTGGAGATATTCTCTCTTGCCTTATTTCCTTATTTTTCTCAAGTGGTAAGGCAAGCCTTCAAGCCATCCTTGATCCTCACGAAAGATCTCCTCCGGCTCAGCTACGTCGTCTTGGGCTTGTCTCAGTTTGCTTAAAACGTCCAACCCAGCCCATCTCCTCAAGCTCATGTCGCACAAGTCTTGAGTAATCTTCTCTGCATCACTTCCTGAAGTACTTCGTACAGCTTCAAGAACTTGCTTCAGATACTTGCATCTTCAATCTCCCCCTTTTTAACTTGGCGTGTCTCACAAGCACATGCACAATCACAGCCACACCAAACCAAAGCAGCAACCTAGAAATAGAATTCTAAACATGGCTAATTAAAATTCTAACTCCCTAAACAAGACATTTTATATCAGCTCCTAGGCTCCCCCAAAATTCTATCATTATTGATCTGAATCACCAACAACACTTTAGAGACACCATACTACCCCACAAGCGTAGATAAATAGACTGGATACATACTCCCCCACAAGAGTAGATACATAGACTAATTACATACTCCCCCATAATTGTAGACACCATCTCCCCCTGCTTGTGAGCACACAAGTTAAAAATAAATACACTTAACCATAAGAGATGGAAACTAACCTTTAAGTCGATGTCTAACCTCTTCGAAACTTATGTAAAGAGCACACCCAAGATGCAGAATCTTCCAAACTGAAGCAAACGGTATAATATGCTGACCTGTCTCCTGAACCAGTTTTTGCTGACACTGAGGTCCACCAGTTATCTCATACTCCAAGTCTCTCTTACTCTTCTTTTCAAGATTTTGAGCTGCAACTATCCTTCCTTGAAAGGATGCAGACGAGTTTTAGCTTCGTAGTGACAAATCGTTCTGTTTGATTCAGCTTAAACACAACCGCTTCTTTTATAACTTCGTTGCTTTAATTCATCCATGATTGAGTATTCCTTGCTGAATGTGATACTGACCCCTCTCTTTCTTGATTGCAAGAGCCACGTGATGAAGCAACCACCTACAACAACACTTAGAACACAACACAAATCCACCCGTAGCCCACTGCAACACTCTCTTTCAACATGAATCATTAGTAGCACTCACTCATTTCAAAAACCATCACAACCATATTGAACCAAGTATAGGATGGGGAAACACAAGCTTTCTTCTGTCAACTTTCTGAAACTCCCTTAGTTCCATGATCTGCTTGTATACTATGAGTCCATAATCAACATGCACCCCATGTGCCATTTTTATAACAATCTTGCTCGGGTTTCAGCCACATGACACCGATTCGCAGTTGGATACCAGTTGTATCCCGTAAGATGAAGCAAGCATGAGAACTTAGATGGTAAGTTGATAGCAAGCAACTCAGTGTGATCTGTTCCTTGAAGAAGAAAAAAAGCTGAGAGACTTTTTCCTTGCTAACTGAATCAGCTTCCATTTCAGATTTCCTTTTAGCCAATACACCATGGGTTTGAAGATTCGCATACCTGGATTTTGCTTCTTTGGAAATGAACTCGTCTGTTGGATACGAGACACAAAGCTTTTTGACCAACATATTACCGACAAAATCAGTATCATATCTGAGTCACTCTCTGAATCTGACTCCCCGACCGAAACTGATTCAGCTTCTGAAGGGTATCGACCGAAACAATTCCCCTCCCTTTGTACTTTCACAACACCAATTTGAAGGGTATTGAGTGTACTTGCTCCTCCTCAGAATCTTCCTCTCCGGTGGTCAACTCGTTGATGCTCATATAGTTGTCACCATCGTCAGTGGCAAGATCTTGGTCACTTAGTTCGACCTTTACATACTTGACTCGAACCTTATAAAGAAACTCGGAAATCCTGTAGAACACTGCAACACTTTACACATCACACATAATCAGTCAATCTTAGATCAAAATCAACACATCCACATTGGATTTCATAACACAATGGGAATTTTAACCTGCAGTGATTTCACATATGAACCTCCTTGACAATTGACCTTTTTGAAAAACACTTTAAAAACATACTTTTAAGATACCTTTTTCATTGATTGTGATGCAGCACAAACTGATCCAGAACGTACTTCATAAACATACATTCAGCTCTTCCAGATTCATGACACTTGGTTACCATTGACTCCAGTGGTTAGCTTTCACACTATCATATCTTTATCTTGCTCTTGATTAGTTTTCAACCTTCAGTCATCATGAGAGAGCAGCTGGTATGGAGTTTCTTTGATTTGAAAAGTCACCTTGTTTTACCATCGGATTCCTTGTGTGCTTGTTGTTCTTTTATGAACATCTTGAGGTTTTCCTCATCTACTACTCACTGAAATCCGCATGGACAAGGTTGCCTTTGGCTTTGAAGATCTTTTCCTTCTTTCATTTTCCCCTTTTATTTTATTTTATTTTACACTTGATTTGTTAACAGATGAGACAGCTCCATCACTTGACTTCTCAAGAACTGTCTCATGGTTAATCACTCTTCAGCTTGTTAGTTCTCTTCTTCATGTGCACGCTGTACTAAAGTCCAAGCAAGACGATATGATAGGTAGCTCTTTTCCACTGATTTTTCTGACTCCAACAAAAATCTAAGCCTTGTGTATACCCTGAGTCAGTACCTGTATCAGTTCTGCACACTTCACAAACACATTACATTCCACACAAACCAATTGAATTCTTTATCATGACAAAACGTTTAAGTTCTAATGGTTTAATAAATAAGTCAGTCAATTGCAAATTAGTACCAATATGTTTAACCACTACCTATTCCTCCTCCATTATATTACGAATATAGTGGTGTTTGACGTTGATATGCTTTGTTCTAAGGGACTAAACTAGATTCATCTCAGTGTTTGACAACCTCTTGTCGTTGCAGTGAACCAACAAGACTCCTGAGTCTATCCCATAGTCCTTGGATATGCGATCCATCCTTACACACGTTTGAAGACACTTTGTCAGTGCTACACTTTCTGCTTCATTTGCTGAAATACGTGGCATGATGTCTTACTTACTCATCCATGAGATTAGTCTGTCTCCGAGTAGAAAGCAACAACCACTTGAACAGTTGTGATCCTCTAATGTCCCCGGCCAATTACCTCCACAATAGCTGACCATCTTCCGGTTTGGTCCTTTTGAATACCAAAGTCCCTGATTCACTGTTCCTTGAATGTACCTGAAGATTCTTCTAACTGCCTCGAGATGTGACTGTTTCGGGTTGACTTTGTATCTTGCACACATCGCTAAACTGGCACATATGTCGGGTCTGCTTTTAGTGAGATGATTCAGGGTCTCAATCATGCATTGGTACAACTCATAATCTGCACTCTCCCCTTCGGTGTCAGCCACAACCTTTCAGTTGTATCCATGGGTGTCTCGGCAATTTTGCTTTGACTCATACGAAATAGTGTGAGAATATTCTCAGCATAAGCAGTCTGAGATATGAATATCCCATCTTCTGATTGAGAAATATCCAACCCCAGAATGTGCTTCAGTTCACCTCTCATGCTAACATCGAACTCCTCAACCAAACTCTTTATATCTTGCTCTACCCAAAACTGGGATGTTCCTCCGATAATCAAGTTGTCAAGATATACCTTTAATATGACTACTTCACCTCCATGACGCCTAACAAACAAATTCTTTTCTTCACTGCCTCTTGAATAGCCTCGTTCAATCAGGAATATAATCAACTTCTTATGAAGTAATCCTGATACTTGATTCAGATCAAGCTGACTTTCCTTTAGTATAAGGAGATTGAGCATACTTCCTTGAGCCTTTATCTGATAGACTTTTATCCTTAGGACTGAGGCCATTCCAAGGAAAAACCGTGCAGATTCAAGTTCAACCATACTTGAGCACACACTCATACCTTCAGTTTTGTAAAGAATTGAATTATCCGGAATCACGAGCTGTGTCTTGCTTTGACTAGTAGATCCATCTTCACTGACCCTCATTTTGCTCACCCACTTAGCCATCAATATCTTTTCTTCTTCTGGTATGGAAACAAGTTCCCATTCATCGTCTTTTACAATTTTCTTCAGTTCCATCTTCATGGTTTGAAGCCACATCTCATCTCCAAGATCTTGATGATGATATTCCAGATCTAAGACAGAAACAAAACATTCAACAATAGAGCTTGTTGATTGTTTGTTTCCTCTTCTGCATCCTTGACACTCCTTTCTTGACCTGAGACATTGTTCTGAATCAAGTATGTCACATGAATCAGTCTGTCCATGTGACCAGCCATTGCTTCAAACCTTCTTTGCCATTGGTGAGTCTCTTTCCTTAGTCACTGAACATCCTGATACCTTCATCATACCAGCGTCAATTGGTGAGTCCTTCCATACATATCACTTGTCACTTGACCGAATTCCTTTCAAAATGGTTACACCATATGCATCAATGACTTTGCATTCTTGACTAGTGAAGTTTACCATGAGTCCCTCATCACAGAGTTTACCAATACTGATAAGATTAGCTGTCAATCTCTGCACTAAATGAACACCCATTAGTTGAGGTAAACCAAATTTATGAGTTTTTCCTTTACCTTTAACTGCTCCACTTTTGCCATCACCAAATGTAACTTTTCCTTTGTTGAGTGGCTGAATAGACTCCAGGTTGCTCATGGTTCCAGTCATATGACGTGAGCATCCACTGTCGAAGTACCATGGTGCAGTGTCCTTCTGATCCTCAGACACGATTGCCATGTTGCACCTGAATCTGTTTGCTGAAGTTCTTCCTGCAAATCCTTCCATGATGTTTCGTGGACCACGAGATTGTAGGTCTTCCTTCTTTACCTAGATCTGATTGCGTTTACCATTCCATTGACAGCTTTTCTGATGCCTGAGTCTTTCAACCGTATCCCAGAACTTGTAGCAGTTCCTCTTTATGTGACCCACCTTTCTGCAGTAGTAACATTTCTTCGTTCTCACCATGTTATTCCCATACCAATTAGACTGACACTGAGCTCCTGAACTATTCTTGACCTCCCTTGTCTTTGTTATATACCGTCTAGTGCCGAGTGGTTTCGAGGTGGTGTTTCTTGTATGCCCATAGGACAAGATTTCATCCAGCTTCTTAGCACCAACGAACATGCGAACCTTCTTGTATTGTAGTTCAAGCTGTGACCGAAGCTGTTTTGAGGTTTCTTTTTCTTCGTAAAGCTCCTTCTCTATCACGACTGCCTTATTGGTAAGAGCCAATTTCTCCTTTATGAGCTTGACACTTTCTTGACTAAGCTTCTTCTCAGTGCTTATCTCGATTTTTGATCTTCAATCACTGCTTCAAGTTGTTGCTTCTCCTTAATCAAAGCAAGATTCTCTAGTCTTAACTTGACTAGAGCTTCACGTACCTCCTTGTAGCTTTCAGCAAGCTTAACTTCACTGTCTCCATCCGACTCAGATCCAGAGACGTCATCATCTTCTTCTTCATCAATGATTCCAAGAAAAGCTACAAAATTGTTCAAGACTCCTTCATCTTCACTTTCGTCCTCTAAATCTTCTTCAGCAAGCATAGCTCTTCCTCATCTCTTCTTTTGATCATTCACACACTCTTGCTGAGTATGTCCCATTCCTTTACACTCAAGACACTTGATGTCCCTCCTTTTGGATGTAGGACAGTCGGTTCTGACATGCCCATAGCCCTTACATTCATAGCATTGAATCTCAGATTTTTTGAAGTTTCTGTCTGCTTCATGTCTCTTGGCTGGCTCAAATCTCCTCTCAATTTGTTCTCTCTCAACTCTTCTCAGTGCCCGATCAAATTTCCTAGCCAAAAGACTCATGGGGTCTTCATTACTAGACCCGAGTTCATTCGCAGCACTTGACATCAATGCCATATTCTTAGACCTTTTGAATTCATAGTCGGCACCATCCAGCTCCATTTCGTGAGCCTGAAGCATCCCTACCACTTCTCCAAAATTGAGTTCTTCAGTGTTTTGAGACACATGAAGTGCTGATTTGTATGCCATGAACTTGCTTTGAAGACATCTTAGAAACTTTTTTACCAATTTATGATCCTTATACTTCTTTCCCAAAGTTGAAGCTTCTTGTGCAAGTGATTTGAGCTTCGAGCTGAAGTCTGCAATTGACTCATGTTCTTCCATCCTTAGATTCTCAAATCTTGAGGCTATCATGTCTCTTCTTGAATTCTGAACTTTTGTTGTCCCCTCAAAATGAGTCTGAAGCAGATCCCACGCCTCCTTTGCAGTTTCACACCCTTGAATTAACTCAAAGGTTTTCCTGGACACACTGCAGTGAATTGCTGACAAAGCACGTGAGTTGTACTTGGCTTTCTTTAACTCTTCTTCAGTCCATGACTCCTCTGGTTTCGGTGTCCTGACACCTTCTTCACTAACATCCACAGGAGCTTCCCACTGAACCAGTACAGCTTTCCAGGCTAGCACATCAATACTCCCAATTACCACCTTCATTCGTGACTTCCAAAAACCGTAATTCCCTGTATCTAGTATCACTTTAGAGTTGGTAACCAGCTCTTGGTAGCTTTCCATTTTCTCCACAAGATCTCACCTGCAATAACACGAGCAAGCGCCCGCTCTGATACCAATTGAAAATGTAACAGCTACTGTTTCAGATATATTCTAGAACTACTACAGGATATGAACACTACTAATTCAGATGTGAATGAATAGTGGGAACACACAACACACGATATTCTCTTTCCAGAAAATATTACTAAATCAATTGTTGAATAAACATACAAGTTTCACTCACCACGTTGATCCTAGCCTCACTTGTTTTCAAGTTTTCAAGATCTACACACGATCTGAAAACCTCTCTTTACCCTTAGCCTTGAACCAGATTGTTTTGTCAACCTAGATTCCTCTACTAAGAATTTATTTCTCTAAGTGTTCGACCTTGCACAACTGCACGAACACCTCTATTTATACAAAATAGGAAGTCGGCTAAACTTAGCCTTGCTCTCTACTCCTCAAATATTTTCGTATCTTTTTGGAGATATTCTCTCTTGCCTTATTTCCTTATTTTTCTCAAGTGATAAGGCAAGTCTTCAAGCCATCCTTGATCCTCACGAAAGATCTCCTCCGGCTCAGCTACGTCGTCTTGGGCTCGTCTCAGTTTGCTTGAAACGTCCAGCCCAGCCCATCTCCTCAAGCCCATGTCGCACAAGTCTTGAGTAATCTTCTCTGCATCACTTCCTGAAGTACTTCGTACAGCTTCAGAAACTTGCTTCAGATACTTGCATCTTCAGATTTACGTTTAAAATGGTTGAGAATAATGTTTCAAAAGTTAAAGAACAGAGAATCATTTTCTTGTATTCCAAAAAATATTAGGCATGGGTATTGTTTTGTGACGCTACTTGTGTGTAAGCAACCGAATAGGTTCTGTCTCGCTCTTTTTGATTCTTAATCATGTTCAAGTTAATGAACTTTTGTTTAGCAACAGTTAAATCCGGGCCGGAGAGGGTTAGTAGAGATTAAATTTCCATGTTACCCCTCCCATATTGAATTCACTCCTTTCATTAGCTCCAGTAAGTGCCTCCCACACTTAAATCTAATTTTCCAATTATTTGATTGGTCGTGCTTAGTGGGAATGTCACTCTTGTTTGACATCATCCTTTATAGGGGAACCAAATTCTTTCACTAAAATTGTTCAATTCAAGACACTTATGTAGCGACAAGTGTTATGTTTTTTTTAACGATTTTGTTCTTACGAAGCAAAAGAAATCAAAATTCTTTTGTTATAAGCTCGTTGTTCGTAGGTTGACTTTTAGCTCCAATTTTAAACCGTTCAAGAATGAAGAGTTTTGAATTTTGCTTTTTATATATAAATTGGAATAAACCTTATATTGTTTCATAGATTTCGAGAATTGTCAGCGAGAATTGATCACGTCAAGAGAGAGAACATTATAGTCTAAATTCTTCAGATATTCTCTCGTATTCCAGTCTAATACGCTTTTGTTTTCAGTTTTCTAGGTAATCAATAACTATAGGTTTTAATAGTAAGTAAAGGATATCCCGGACTACGTCCGAGTTTGTTAATTATTAATTTGTTTGCTATTCTTGATTTCATAAATATAATATTGTAGATTTTTTGTGCTTTTACGTATTTAAAATAATTATATTATTGAAAATTTAGAACAATTTACATTCGTGACATATAATCTATATTATAAACTAAAATTATCACCAATAAATTTATATTAAATTTCATATAATGTTTTATGTTTATGCATATTCTTTTCTTCCTTGAAAATCTTTAATTTATTAATGTTTTTGGAAGAACAATAGTAATTGTAATTGTTAATTCATAAATAGAGATGAAAAATTTATAAATGTTGAAAACAGAAGCATCTATAGATGAAACACTGAAACTATTTTTTTTTTCATTTGTTGCATTATCACGTCTATCTTATAACATGAATTGTAGTCATCTTTAATAAAAAGGAGTATTTTACCAAATAAAATTAAATATAAGAGAGTATTTAGTTTATGATGTATACTTAAGTTTAGTTATTTAACATGTCACAAGTAACTAAAGGTCATAAATATTGAGGAACTACTTTTAGATATTTATGTCTTTATGCTTATGTATAAGTAGACTTAGATATTTATATGCTTATGTATAAGTAGACTTTCTTAACCATGGGCATCACTTCATACCCTGAGCAAGAACAACTGGTTTGTCGTCGTCCGCACTAAGTGCAAATTCAAACTCATTCATTTTTTGTTGATGTCTCTCGTATCGCTTTGGTCCACACCTTTCTCGTAGCATTTCAAGCTTCTCTCTCATTCAATCTTTGCTTCAAATAAGAACTATAGCGTGGTAACTCATGTCATTCCTAGAAGTGGAACCAAATCACTATACAATGAAATACTTTTAAAGTGCAAACTCTATATTGTATGAAACTTTAACACTTTGCTTTTGCTTTTAGACTTTTAGCTCGACACATGAGATGAAAAATGCACACGTATAATATTTATTGCTCAAATTTTTCAAAAAAAAAACATTTGATAGTTCTTCTAAAACACTTTTGAAACTAAGGGAAACATGCCACATAGAATCAACAGTTAACAAAACAACAAAGTAATTGTTGTGATTCAAGAATGTAACTCAAACGAACACAATAACAAATACAACTTCTTTATTCCTCTGCTCATTTTGCATTTGAACTAACTTAAGCTCTTCCATCAATCTATTCTACACTATATATGAAGATCCTCTTTCTTTCACCGCATCTTTGGCCATTTCCTCTAACTCCTATGCCCGTATTCTCCTTTCTTCTCCAACCTTCACTTCCCTTTACCGCTTGCTTCACTTTCTCTCTACCAATGAAATATGCTAAAACTTTCATCTTCTTCTTCACTCCCACACTCATCCCTATTTCCTTGTCACCAATTTCTCATTGAAGAATTGCTCCACTCCCACGGGCCATGTCACTATTGGCAGGTCCTATGTTACGCCTAATAGAAGCGAGTTACATCTCAATGAATTAACGAAAGTTACGAAACCCCTCAGACAATCACTCCTCTTTCTCCACTGCTCTAAAAAAACAAAGCAATCTTTCATATTTTATCCAATTTTTTTTGCTCATTATTTATTAATCACAAAGGAAAACAAAACTGTAGCTGCATTTTGCTCATTATGTTTCGAAAACAAAAGCAATTAAGATGCAAGCTATAGAAATTTATAATCAAAGAGGGTTAGTCGATTGAGCATGGAAGTTAAGAGCATTGATCTTTTGTGGGATTCTCCAACACATAGGAAGTCAAGATTATATACATTCCATTACTTCTTATCTAAAATAACCACATGAAATAATTGCATCAGATAATTAGAGGAGAAGATGAAGGTGATGGGACTACTGTAAAATTGTGGAAACAAATGGTTACCAGATCAAAAGTTCGACGTGATTCCTTCTTCTTCAACTACTTTTGTGCATCATTCCTTCTTTTTCTTGTTGTTTCTTCTAAAACCAGATATCTTGAAATTAACTGATCATCGCAGCTATTTTTTGGTCTCAAAATCAAAATATGAGAAGAAGAATATGCATCCAGACAATAATAACAGTAGTAAACAACATCTTGAAGTTGAACGAAAAAAATTCTAGAGAATCAAATGGAGAAGCATTTTTTTTACCTGGAGGTGATCATCGGGTTCCTGTATAAAAAGCAAGTGAGTGTCTCCATTTGGTATATATAACAAAACTCGCTTATGTGCAATATTTCGCATTAGTATAATATGAGAAGCATCAAGGTAGAGAGATCAACATTTTAACGGGTAAATCATGGAGAAGGTATCCATATTGTTTCCGTGGGTAGAATTAATCATGGAGAAGGTGATTAAGCTTGGGGTAGGAGAAGAGATAAGATGGCTTGGTTTGGTAGATTTTTTAAAACGCTTAACCCATCCGTAAATTTCGATGCCATTTGTAGATTCGATTGGCTTTGTGTAGGTTGGAAAAGGTTTGGGTAAACGGATTAGCTATATAAGCTACGGAATGGAAGGTCATGGAGGAGTGGGTATTGACCATTAAAGCCATTAAATTATGAGATGAAAATAAAGATGACGACGTGGTGTATCCGTAACGTTGGTCAAATTTATGATTTTGGGAAGAGGGATCGTGAGCTATTGGTAACGTATGCTGCTTTTGTTTTTTCTAGGGTTTAGAAGAGAAATAAAAATCTTGAGGAAGAGGACGTTAGTTAGCAGTATTAGGCTGCACCTTTGGGCTTTATTGAATTGTATGAGAATTAGTTTGTGGGCTTTATGGTTTTGATATGGCAAAGCTTTCTTGAATTTAAAACTTTCGGTGCCTTGACAATTAGGGAGATAACGATGCTGACGTGGCAAGCTATTAGAGAGTTTGTTTCTTGCTTAGGTGGATGGCTTAAGATTGCTCAAACTTTTGCTTTTAGTTAGTAGAACTAGGGGCTTCTCCGGAGTACGCCCGGATTTTGTGATGAATTGTGAAATTTTTATCTGTATTTTAAAGTTTTTTAGTTGTTTTCTTAGAAGACCTATAGTCAAATTTAGTTTGTTTTATTGATTTTCAATCTTTATGAATAAACTTGTTGAATTTTTTTTTTTTTGCTTCTGTATGATTTTCTTTTGTGATCTAATCGTTAATTAAAATACGGCACATGAACTGGTAATTCAATTTGGCAAGAAAAATTGTGTAGAAAAAAAAATCTCAAAAATCTTAAACGTGCAGAATGGGTCAAACAATCTGCCTTTAAATTAAAAGAATATTTACGCTCAGTAATATCTAAGTAAAAGAGAAGAACTCGCATATTTTAAGAAAAAGTTTAGATTGACAAAACAGAGACAGAGAATTGAACCTTGGCAACGATTCGCCTAACATCCTTGACAAAAGCGTGCAAATCATGTTGGATAGTCGGACCGGTCAAGTCTTTCCTAAAGAAGAACGTTAAATTTTGGGAGATTCAAAGTATAGTAAAAATATAATTACAGTGAGGATACTACGACACCTTTTTTGGAGAGAAATGATCGAAAGTGATTGGCCAAAAATCATGAGAAATCCAATTTTATATACACATCCACAATAATAAATCCAAATGCTACACAAGAATCTTACTATAAACCCTGTAAGAAAAAAATATAAACAACTTTAGTGTCCTAAAGCTTCTTCTTCTACATATTCACACAATGTACTAAACTTCCATTTACAAATATAAAGGAACCACCTCCTCCTTCATGAGTTTAAAGATCTGATCAATCTGAAAGTGACAAATGATCTCGACTTGATAACGCCAAAGAGAAACCCCGACTGTGTCTCCGCCTTTTACTTGAAGTATTGTCTTGCCAATCACTTGTCTAATGGACTCTATGATCGTAGCATCAATTAAATAACCAGAAGCATCTCTCACATAGAATGTGGTGAGAGCTTTGTTTCTTTTTGTTTTCACTTCAGGTCTTGTAACTGTAAGACTGTTTTCGCGGAAAATCCGAGTCACATCCGAGAGTAACCCAACTCAAAACATAGATCAATTGCATACTTAACCAATCTAATTAAACTTAATACGCGCGAGTTTTGTTCATTTCCATTGTATAATTTATGCGGAAAAGATAGAGTAAATAATGTTTAGGGTTGTAATGGTTCCTTTCTAACTTTCTACATCTTATTTGTTTACAACTATACATACCACAAAAGTGTCAAAAATCCCCGTTTGAATATTTGGGTTGTAATTGGACTTTTATATTTTCACTTGTAGAAGTTTGGTGGCAAAAATAATAAATAAATAAATAAAAAGGAAAAGAAAAGAAGTAAGTAATTTTTTTGTTGTTTAGCAAAAAAAAAGTAATGTTTTTTTGTTGTTTTGAGTTCAAAGTCTTGTCACATTTTGCTTTCACAGTTTCATGATCCAAGAAGAGAATTTGAGATAAGAGCAAGGGTTTTGACGATTGAAAAATCATATTAAAATGTATGTGTACATACAAAAATGACCGTTAAGAAACCTGAATTTCTATATGTTATTTAGATTTTATAAAGGCAAAAAATTAGAACCATATTATGCTGTGTTCGCTTAAAGTATCGACTTTCTTTCCCATAGCGTCTTAAACTAACATTGTTTCATAAAACATTATTGCAACAACTTCACATATTATTTTCATTAACTTCATAAAATGCGGTAACTTGTCTTTCGTAACAAACTTCTTATTCTTGTGTTGGTCTAGATTTATAACCGGTTAACTCTCTCATAAAATGATAACTCTTGTTCTCTTAAGAGCTTTTGCAAATCTTTGACAGATATGAATAACTTAGAGAGAGAAGCAACTTCGAGAGTACTTACTCCAAGCTATAGAAACTTCAAAGTAACCTGTTATGCTCGTTATACAACTAATTTTGAGAGACATTACATTATTTTATTAAAGCATTTGTCTTGTTCTAATTATGTCGAAAGCATAAACAATTGTCCCGAAGGCGTATTTTTCAGTGCATTTTTTACGTACATCATACGATCCTACAAAAACAACTCCAACACAAGATAAGTTTCTTTCCCTGCTTCAATTCTAGTTCAAGCAATGTTATCATTAGAAGTGAAGAAATTATATTCTACAACGAAAGCTCTACAATAACGTCTTATACTTGGTTTTCCTCTTCATGTCTCTTTCTCTCCAACTCTATTTCCTCCGCAGTCCTCTCCCAACTGCCACCACTACACATCTTGAAAAGAAAGACCATTGTTTATCACGTGATTAATAATATAAATTTTTGGTTGAACCAAGTATCTTCTAGCAATAGCTAGGTAGTGCTAAAGCACCACTATACTACCTGCAATTTAAGCAACAATGATTATAGTCAGTGTAAAGAGGGAAAAAGTATCACCAAGAACATAAGCCGGAGAGGATAATAGTTTGGAAGCTGAAGGAAAAGGGTATTTGGTACAGTTAAAAGAATAATTTCAGTCCTAGTTCTTTCAATTCCATGGAGGTTTCCCAAATGAAAGTCAGTCTTTAAACCTTTTATACCAATGGCTTTACACATTTGGATCCAAGAAAGAGCTTATGTTCAAGTTAAACACCGTTCTGAACAGAGATAAAATTTGAGTACTAATCAACCACAAACCTTAATTATACTCTACATGGACAGCAAAAGCGACTATAGTATGAACAATTAAAAGGAAGAAATTGCAATAGACATTAACTGGAGCGTACTGACCATTAGGAACCTCGTACTGTAGTTGGGATGTCTGAACATGTTTTTTTTGCCGATAAATGCAGGATAAGGTAAACCGAAAGTGGTTACTCTTTAATTAATACATAGCAGAGTGAGTGGTAAAGAAATATAAGGGAAAATAATTTCATGTGCGGTTGGAGCTATTCATATTTGATAGTTGAAAGTTACATGATCAATTGACATTTATAGAGGTCTAAAGCAATTGCGTAATTTCAAGTATCCCAATTAAAATGAGAGATATCCCACAATTTGTTCGTCTTCTTCCCCCGTGAAAAGTTCACTAAAAACAGACAACGGAAATTTGGTAAACAAATTACCAGAAAAACTTATATACATATGCTCTAAAGATTTAGACCAGCGTGAAAATAATTTGACTTACTTTTAATTCCTTTGCTCTCCAAGTTTTTCCTTTAATAGTATGAGAAATTTCCATCCAAATATCCAAATTGGAGAAGATATAACAGCTTGTGAATTAAAGTATGGTATAACATCATCACTTTAGATTATGTTATGTACAAGCTTTGTTTAAACAGTTGTAATAACATAAGAGAGAAAAATCGCAACAAACCATTAAATAGTATATGAGGTCAAGAGGCTCTTCCATTGTTAAAGACGACTACAAATTAAAATACATAATTAGTTTGAAACCAACCTGATCAGAACACATAAAATACACATCTCACCTATTGAAATTAAGCCTCCCCACAGACGGCAATGTGATGGATGATATTTGAGGATGAATCCCTGAAAAATGAACCAAGTACAAGCAAGAAAAAGATCAATGATGGCCTCAAGGGTCAAGACTGAAGCAAGGAGGACATTACATTGAACAATTAAGAGAGGGACAAAGAGGCGGAGATTGGAAAGCTTGTTAGGAGATCGAGAATAAGATAGACCATTCATCTGATGGTAGTCCTCACATACAGATACACACATGGATACATACCTGCATATACATTCATTGACATGTATTAGTCATAAAATTATATGTGATTGACAAGAAGATCATGTTGATTACCGTTGCATATTCTAGTGGTATTGCTTAATTCCAACTTAAGGAGAAGAATTCCAAATATCACAGAGCCACAGACGAAGTATGTCCATGACCTGAAATATTATGATATCTAGAACATAAGCAGTCCATGAGGCACAAGAAACTCAACTGCAGAGTAAAAATATACAACAATCCATTAACTATAGGGATAACAATTTGAATTTTTAGACGATATATCCAGGTTCTAGATACAGGCTCAAACATCAAAATTTCATAATGATAAATTACGGCACGAACAAATATTAGACCACTTACCAATAACATTCCAAAGTGCTTGTTTGTACTCCGGCTAATAGCTGGTTTGAGGATATAACATGGAGACTCTTTATTTCTTAAGTCAATAAATCCATGGGAGAGAAGGTCCCCAATGTTAAAATGATAGGTCGGTAAGATTTCTTGATACCGTGCATACGGAAAAAAAACAGTAGCAAACCGTGAGGATTGGTACATTATTAAGCAGAGTAAGAATGATGATTGTAATTTAGCAAGATGGTGCTTTCGTTTATCTCATCAAACAGCAACATCTTTTCATTACAAGGATACATACAAACCCAATTTTACTAACCTTCGATGACATCAATGTAGTTTTGCTCTCGCTGTTGTACGTGAACCTAACATAGGATGAACGATTGAGTTAGTAAGGAGGAAAGTTTATGCAAATAAGAGAAAAGAGGAAAAAGTCTGTGATAGGATCAATAGAGAAGGGTTTTTATAATTTGATCAAACACTGTTAAACCCTAAGAAGGAAGGCGAAGAATCGAAGATGAAAAGTAGCGGAACAGAAGGAAGGGCAAGGATTTTCAGAAACTGGATCGGCAGTAAGGTAAATTGTTGAAAGTCAAAACGCTTGAAAACGGAGGTTGCCTCTTGGTTTCCTTTGGACACGTGTGAAGTTAATGTGGCTTAATTGATGATGGGTGAAGGTCAGTGGAGAAGTTATGGAGAGGAGTTTCAAGTTCAATGGAAAATTGATGGAGAGGGATTGAAGAAGAAGACGCCGTGTGTGTTTTTTGGTGTTATACATAGGCTTGGTTTAGAAATATGTTTATGGGCTGCTTTATCATTGTTGTGGGTGAAGCCCAAAAGTGATTTAAAAAAAGCAGACGTGGCTCTCTCTCCTTTGCTGAGGTGATAATGACTTGGCCAAATGATAGGCTGAGAAAATTCAGCATTATGGCTGATGTGGATGGCCTTAGAAGGCTCCAATTCTTCCCCTTTTATATAAAGGAGATTGAATCATTCCCCTCTCTCGTCACGGTTGTTTTGCCTCTGTCTCCGAGAGTAATCCTTCTAGCCGCTCTCATGTCATCTTCATGCTTCGCCGCCAACTCTAGACCTCCTCTGTTACGTCTCCAACACTGAAGTTAAAAACAATATCCTCCCTTCATTGGCTCTGGTAAGTGTTATTTCATAATTTGTTGTATAGATACAGTTTTCAGTTTTAATCTTTTTCACCGATACTCATAAATTTTAATTT
This sequence comes from Arabis alpina, assembly GCA_900128785.1. Classification (NCBI taxonomy): domain Eukaryota; kingdom Viridiplantae; phylum Streptophyta; class Magnoliopsida; order Brassicales; family Brassicaceae; genus Arabis; species Arabis alpina. The sequence goes on from LT669790.1 coordinate 11,036,744, forward strand.
TCATATTTGCGGATTCTTATTAATTTAGTTTTGCTATTTGAAGCATTTGTATTATTCGTTTATGTTTGACTGCTTCGAGTATTTACTAGCTTTATAACCTGTTTTAAATTTGAAATGTTGAAATGAAGGAGGATGAGCCAAATATACAGGTTATTTGAACGATAACCAATTATTAGCACGATTTTTCAACGTAAAAAACCATGTAGGGTGTGTTATAAAAAATCGATGGTTAAACTTGTTTGATCTTAGATAGTTTTATTGACTCTTGACATACCATGTCTTGGTATACCTAATCGTAGATTTCCTTATAGAGATAACAAATGAAGCGACAGTGGACTTGAATCTATCAAAATTTCAAAATTGGTTGTGTCGCAACTTGTGTGGTATGTTTTCAAAATTTGTCTCGTCATTTTCTAGAGAATTTCTAGAGCTGGATTGGATAGAGAATTTCTAGAGCTGGATTGGAAAGGTGTATGCAATTGACATTATTAAAGGATTTGAAAATTTTGTAGTTCTCAATGTGATCGCTAATTCCTTGGCACATTTAGGAAAATCTCAATTTTCATCATATTGTAATTTTGAGTCTCCTCCTGTTTGTACTCAACAAGTTCTTGTACTACTTTTCTCATTAATAAAATTACAGATATTTTAAAAAAGAAAATTTGTAGTTTGGTTGGTACATAACATACCTTCTATATGAAAGTAAGTTTATAGCTCTAAAGACATGATTTTATGTCAATGATATGGTAAGGTTGTGATATGATGTGGAAGGCTTACCAAGAAGAAGGCTCAAAGGGGTTATAGATGAGAGAAGAGAGATTAGGATCAATAGAATAAGGAATTGTAGGGAATGATCAAACATGCATTGTGGATTTGTGAGGGAAATCAACGTATAAGGCAATCGAATCTTGTGAGGCAGGTGACTCTGTTGAGTAATATAAGAAAGGAGAAAATAGCCTATGATCTTATCAACTGATGGGACAAAAAAAATTGAGGAACAAAACATAGAGTTTTATCTCTGTATCTCTGAGAATTGGTAAGAAGGATATTGGTATGGCGTATCATGTCAATTGAGTTACGGTGCTGTGAAGGATTATTCACAGTAACATGTCGGTAACGCGCGGATTAGGATTAATCGGTAATGGAGGTAGATAAGAGACGATAGTTAAACTTGTTTGATCTTACATTACCGATTTTCCGCGCGGCAACATGCGGGTTTGTTTCCTAGTGTATAATAAAGGCAAAATGCGTAAAGTAAATTAGGCAATTATGATAGATGTATGTATAAAAATACAAGTAGAAGGCTTGGCATGAACAATACAGAAAACTATTATACAATCTTGGTTTTTGACATGATATCAAAGCAATAGTAGTCCTTCATTAAAGCATTAAAATGACACATTTGTGTTTTGCGGATGATTTAAAGCTTTTCATAGATGGGGTACAAACGGTCTATTGAGGGAGTGCTAAAACTATTTGAGGATTTTGCAGCAATGTCAGGTCCAAAGAAATAAGCTTGGAGAAATCAACTCTTTACATTCTTGAATGGCGAAAGAGTTTGTCTCGCAATTCCCTTTTGCAGTAGGTTAATTGCCGGTTAAATATCTTGGTTTTCTTTAATTAACTAAGGGAATGACAGCATCCGATTATAGTCCGCTCCTCAAAAAGATCGAATCAAGGATGAATTAATGGACAACTCGTCACATATCATATGAAGCATTAAATCAACCTTGTAGCATCAGTTATAAGTAACATTATCAGCCTTTCGATTGCCTAATGGATGCATCAAAGAAATGGAAAAGCTATGCTACTTTGGTCCGGTCATGACTGATGACTCATACATATCCGTAAAAATACGATTTCAAAAAGATAACATTGCTTGTCCACCTTGTAAATACAATAGATACGGCATTGCTTGTCCATCTTTCCCTACTACAAAAAGATAACATTTCAATCTTCAATCAAATTCAGATGAAAACATATTCAATTTGAGATTGTAATCGCATCATAGAAAGACTTTGTAATCGAAAAGTCTCAATTTTTAAAGTACCCGCAACGATTTCTCTAGCGAAACCTTATCAAACCAGAACAAAAAAACAAAACTCAGCAGCAATGAAATCAGCCAACCTAAGATATCAAGAAATCATACAATCGGAATCTTAAACTTAGAATTTGGCAAAAACCTAACTCGTTATTGCTGAGGATGATGACTTTGAGAATGGTACATCTATGGGAAGGCATCGAATCGGAAGATAAACGGATCTAAATGCAAGAGATTCTTTGATCTCTTGATAGTTTTGTAGTTTTTTTCCCAATATGCCGTTAAGAGAGAAGAAAACTATAAATGAGGAATTTCTTTTTAATTAAAATATGTACAACTACTCAGGGATTGACATGTCAGGGGTTCTCAGTGTTTCTTAGAGCATCATTATAAGAGCATCAGAGCATCAATACTCGTGATATTTGTGAGTATCAGTAGCCAAATTTGATTATAATATAATTTTTGGGTTTCTTTGAAAGCTAAGAGGGGGTTATTGGTTTATGGATTTTAATGGATTTGGAAATCCAAACAAAATCTAGTGTTATTGGTTTTATGATTTTAAAATCCATATTAAAATCCGGTGTTATTGGTTCTATGATTTATAAATCCTAATTAAAATCACGTGTTATTCAATCTTACGGATTTACTTATGGATTTGATTTCACTTAGGATTTTAATGGATTTGAAAGGATTTCATGTCAAAAATACAAAGGATCAAATCCGAGGGGAAACCTTCGGATTGACAAAGATTTCTAAATCTTATAAGATTTACAAATCAAATAACACAGATTTATAAATCCACAAATCAACTAAAATAATCAAACCAATAAATAAAACACCATCAAACAAAATAATAGAAAAATTGTGTCATGTATGTACTTTTCGTCTCTTCTTCATCATCTTATGTATGTTTTTCTTGCTTCTTTCTTTTTATAGACTTGTTCATTTTTCTTGCTATTCACGTTATCAATTTCTCTATGATTATTCACAATAAGGATTTTAATGAATATTATTGCGAAATCATATACTAATCATCGTAATAATATATATAAAGACACAAAGGTGTATGTGTTAGTGTTCGTTTTTGATGGGTTAAGTTTTATTTGTTAAAAGTATACTCAAACATGGATTCAACAAATACGGGAGAACAAGAAATCCTTGAATAACGAGAAAGACATATATCACATGAAAATAATGAGTTAGATGTTGATATTACTTTATTGGTTAGTCAATGAAATCCATTTAGTTGATTTGTAAATCCATTTTATTGGATTTTGAAATCCACGTTATCTATTATTATGGATTTTAAAATCCATGGATTCATCTCAGATTTCTAAAATCCAAATGGATTTTAAAATCCATTAAAATACACAAACCAATAACCCCCTCTAAATTGAATCAGTTAGGTGAACCGTAAGATACAGTAAATCTGGGACACGTGTTGCAGAGAAAAGATTTTTTTTTGTTGAGATTTCTTCCATGGAGATTTCTTCTTCGTGTCATCTCTCAGATTCTGAAACCAACCTCACGTTTAGGTTTTTACTTCCTCGATGAACATCAATCTCTTCTTTTTCTTCTCTTCGATTCCTACAGATGGAATCTCAATCTCACGATCCTCAATCTGTCTCTTGTTCTTCCGTTCCCGGAGATAACGGGTTTTCCGGCGATTTCATCTTCTCCGATCAAATCAGGTTACTTCGAGACGAATCCGATTTCCTAGGTTACTTCTCACTAGTTACGTTTTTTGTTCTGTTGACTGTGGTTGATTCAATCAGCTCGAATAGGTGAAGTAAAGAAAGAAAAAAATCTCACTGAAGATTAATTTAGATGGTAATGGAGTTTCAGATAGTTCCACTGGAATTCCTTTTCTTGACCATATGCTAGATGTAAGGAGCTTGTTTAATTCTTATGCTTATGTTTGTCTTGAAATTTTTGATTGCTTCTAATGGTTTAGCAACTTGCTTCACATGGATTGTTTGATGTACATGTAAGAGCTGCTGGTGATATTCATATTGATGATCATCATACGAATGAGGATGTTGCTCTTGCTATTGGAACTGTAAGTGAAATTGTTCTTGATTTATTGCATTCTTTGGATGTTGTATTATCATGGGTAGTAACTGTGTGGTTCTCTACTAGGCGTTGTTAAAGGCGCTTGGGGAACGGAAAGGGATTAATCGTTTTGGCGATTTTACAGCGCCGCTTGATGAAGCACTTATACATGTTACTTTGGTATTATAATACATTCTGTGAACTTGCTTTTTGCATCTATATCTAGTTTGTTTTAGAGTTATATGGAGTTCTTGGGAGTATTTGTTCGTTGATGATTGATGAAAATCTGATAGGATCTATCTGGTCGACCATATCTTGGCTATAACTTAGAGATTCCAACGCAAAGAGTAGGAACCTACGATACTCATGTGCTTAAATTTCATCATCTAATTTCAGGTTTTTCTTGGTTTGTCAAATCTCTAAACGAATCTTCTTTCTTTTAGTTGGTGGAGCATTTCTTCCGGTCATTGGTGAATGACACTTCACATCCGACAGGTATCATGATTCCAATGTTTCAAAAGAGAACATTTATGTTTCATTGATTAGTTTTCTGTAATCTTCAGGCAAACCTTTTCTTCAAAGTGATCTCTTAACTCGATTTGTTATGACAGCTTGCTGGTAAAAACTCTCATCACATAATAAAGGCAACCTTCAAGGCCTTTGCAAGGGCTCTTCTTTCCTCCTTACGAGTGCTCACACTCGTGATTCATGGAGCTTTCTCTGTAATTTTGGCATATGTTAACACTGAACAATTTCATGCTCATGCTTCTAGTTTTGTTTCTCTCTTGTGCAAGTGTTGATAATTCTTTGTACTCACTTATATGAAAACACTATATGCTTTTGATTTTCTTGGTTTCAGTCTCTAGTTATGCAGTACATGAGTTATATTTCATGAATGAGTAAATAATACTTGTCCAAAAGCCAAAAAGTACGCTATACTTCTCTATGTGATATTTTCCCTTGTTGAATGACATAGAAGTATAGTGTACATGCCCAAACTCAAATAGACAAAGTAAAAAGTCTAATGTTTTCTTAGAATAAAAGTTTATTACTTCAAAAGTGTGGCTCAAGAGTGGTAACACGACCTTGAAAGTTTGATAGTATTGGACTATTGGTGCTAATAGTTTTTGGTTTGATTGTGTTTTTTTTATAAACATTTATTTTTATATTCTTATCAACTATGAGTATCATGAATAAACATTAAAAAGTTGAAAAATCATATGAAGTATCAACTAATTCAATTAATATTAAGATAATGCTAATGAAACTCAAACTTGTATCACGAGTAATCATGCTCTCATTAACCTTAACACTCTCATTGAGTTTCTAAGCTGTTTTATTTTAATGTTTTAAATTTAATTTAATTAATTATTTAAAATATTAATTTCATCAACTAATAGAAAGAGGACAAATGGCATTAAAAGTTCTTTACACCTTGATGAAAAGTTCCGTGAGTGGAGATTTTAGACCCTCTCTCTCATTCTCTCTCTTGTTTTTCTATTATTGTTTTGGGTTTATTAAAGAAACTGTTCAAAAGTTTCTGCAATAAGAATGCTCTAAGTTTCATGTAATTAAAAAAATAACAAAAGTAATAAAAAAATTAGTTCTTTTGTTGAAGATGGGATGAGATAACTCAATGGAATGAGACTCAAAAACATCTCTTATAGCCACGTGGGGGGCCATGATTTGATTGCTCCCAACTTTTTCTCTCAGCAACAACAAAAAAATTTAAATTAATATTAATTATAATCCTAAAAGTGATTTAAAAAACCCATTGAATTTAATGGTTAACGATGGTCTAAGAATCGGTTTTAAGCGGTTACTTCTTCTCTCAAGTATTTTGTTTATTTATAATAGTTAAAGGATTCCTTAAAAACATCTTAAAATCCTTAAAAACATCTTAAGATCCTATGGTCTTAGAGTTACCGGTTATATATATATACTAGGGATTGCCCACGCGTTGCGTAGGTTTAAAAATTCATTGTAAAAGTAGACAATAATTTATAATTTCTTCACTATTTGTATATTTAATGTAATGTAAATTTAATGTTTATCGTAAATTATTATCCATGTTATAAGACTAAGCATTTGTAGAAAATTAATGTACATATATAATATTATATGAAAAAAGAAATATGTCATTTATTTATAAAAGTTATAGCATATGCAAGACATTTTTTTTGTACAAATCCCTAACTTGTATGTCTTTATCAATAAACTAGATTATGACCCGCATAATATGCGGGTATTTGATATTAAAATTGATAATTCGTGTAGTTATACCCGTATATTTATATTCTTAATTAAAATCATTTTAATATAGTCATAAATTACGTGAGTAAGAAAATTAATAATGAGTTTAAATCTTCAAAAAGTTATAAAAATAATTCATCTAAATGAATGATAAGGTTTTAATCATATTTGAAATCTTATATAGTTTGAAACTGAATCTATTTTATAAATAAACATCAATTATTTTTAAAAAGTTGGTAAAAAATAAAATTATAATATATTACTATTCTATTTTGTAAATTTTCTTTTTTATGTTAGGTAAATAAATTTCTTTTTTACAACATCAAGAAAGTATGGTAAGTGTTGAATAAGTTGAAAATTTTAAAATTTGATATAATTGATATATACTAACATTTTCATCAAGTAGAAGAACTTCTATTCCCATAAGTACGTTATTTGCTTTAAGATTTCTACCTTCCCACTTTCGAAGAATGCATGCAATAGTTCAACGGTAAGCACGATTTCGATCTAATTGATCGAAAATTAAATAGTTTTGACTGATTTGTGGAGGTGGTATGTTAAATTGTGGGAGGTGTGTGTTATTATATAGTTTTGGGATTTGCCTTTTTTAAGTAATAAATTTTTTGGAACGTTGAACGTATGTTTACTTTTCCTTTTAAATAATTTATAGTTTAATATTTATAAGATTGAATTTATGTTTACTTTTCCTTTTAAAATAATTTATGGTTTAACATTTATTGTGTTTTTATATATAAAGTTTCATTTTTGTGATGTAACATTTATTTTGTTAACATAATCTTATTTTTGTGATGTAACATTTATTTTGTTAACATAATGGTATTTATATTTTGTTGTTTTATGACTTACATAAAATTTGGTTTGGTTTTTATAAATATGTTAATGAAACAATAAAAAATGTTAATGTATCTTTATTTTATTGGTTTAAAATAATGATATCTTTAATTTTCTAATTGCTTGATTTTAAATAGAGCATGTTAACACGTGTCATCATCTCGATTGATATTCGACACATGTCATGATCTCGTGAGTTACAATTTGACAAACTCTCCTTTATATAATAAGATTGTAGTATGCTTTGCTTTTACTGAGACATATGATCTCAACAAAAAATTTGGAATGAATCTTTGTAATTGCTTCATGAGAACTTTGAATCGTACTAAGAGAATAATTGCAGCATGATTGTATTTTTGTCTCACTTTCTTTATTAATTTGTTGTGATTTTTGTCTTTAAAATCAATTCAGTAGTGAAATGAATTTGTTTTCTGGATTCATAATTTCTGCTCAAGTCAAGTTTTTTCAGAGAGTATTGGTTAGAAGCGTTACTTTGTCTGCCACAAATTATTTTAATTATATTGGCAAATTGGAATTAAAAGCTGTGAGGACTTACAAAGAAAAAACAAATATACATTTTTCTAATTAGACTTTAACATTCTAAAAGATTTAAAAGTTCTTAAATCATTTCTTAATTTTTTCACAACATTTTGTTTTTGTTCATGTTACTTCTTTTTATTAAAGCTTTTTGTAACTTTTTGTTCTAAAATCACAAATATTTATACGGAGACACAGTTTTAAACATTTGTCTTGTTAACGTGGTTTTTAAAAAATTCATTGGATTAATTGTAAAGTGATTTTTTTAAAAAATAATTTTTTTAATAAACAAATTAGAAAGCCAAATGTGAAAATAATAGGTGACACATGGCATCTATGACTTGAATTTAAGAAAACGCTACAATATTATATAAGATATATTTTTGAAACTGTTTAAAATTTGTAAAATTTAGAATCATAGTTTTTATGAGTATCAAAGAACGAAAGAAAATAATGAATAATTTATATTGTATCTTGTTGTTGAAGTTTTGAGAACTTTAAAATATAATATAAGATATTTTTCAAACTATTTAAAATTTGCAAAATTTAGAATCATAGTTTTTGGTGAATATCAAAGAAAGAAAGAAAATAATTCCGAATTTATATTGTAACTTGTTGTTGAAATGAATTAACATTGATTAGCTATTAATTTGTTAGAATTAATTGTCAAAATTTTAAAAATTTAATAAATAAATTAAAAATGTCAAATGTCAAAAGAGTAGATGACAGATGGTAACTTCTCATGGCTTGAAGTTTTGAGAACCTTAAAATATTGTATAAGATTTTAACTTGTTGTTGAAATGAATTAGACGGAGACACGGTTTTAAACATTTGTCTTGTTAACGCGGTTTTTAAAAAATTCTTTGGACTAATTGTAAAGTGATTTTTTTTAAAATAATTTTTTAATAAACAAATTAGAAAGCCAAATGTGAAAATAATAGGTGACACATGGTACCCATGACTTGAACTTAAGAAAATGCTACAATATTATATAAGAGATATTTTGAAACTGTTTAAAATTTGCAAAATTAGAATCATAGTTTTCTGAGTATCAAGAAAGAAAATAATGACTAATTTATATTGTATCTTGTTGTTGAAGTTTTGAGAAAATTAAAATATAATATAAGATATTATTCAAACTATTTAAAATTTGCAAAATTTAGAATTATAGTTTTTTGTGAATATAAAAAAAAAAAAATAATGACGAATTTATATTGTAACTTGTTGTTGAAATGAATTAACATTAATTAGGTATTACTTTGTTAGAACTAATTGTCAAAATTTAAAAAAATTAATAAGAGTAGATGACACATGGCAACCTCTCATGGCTTGAAGTTTTGGGAACCTTCAATTATTATATAAGATATGAGAAATTCATCGAACACCAATTCATGCCGAACCTTTTAGGGAAAAACCCCGAAAAATACTCTAACTAATTTATTTTTGCTAGAAAAATACCTAGACATTTTGCGTTGCCAGAAAATTACCTGAACTAAATAATTTTGTTCGTTTAATACCCAAACTTTTGAATTGTGAAAGTTTTACACATTCGGCTTAACGGATATTAACCTCCGTTTACGGAATTAAAACTCCGTTACATAAATAAAAATGAAAACCCCCGAAAAATACCTCAACTAATTTATTTATACCAGAACAATACCCCAACTTTTTGCGTTCCCAAAAAAATACCTGAACTAAATAATTTTGTAGTTTAATACCCAAAATTTTGAAAGAATTGTGAAAGTTTTACACATCCAATTTAATGGGATTTAATATCCATTTACGGACCGTTAACAGAATTAAAACTCCGCTACATAACTAAAACATCTTTACATATTTAAAACGGTGTTAACGAGAGAAGAGTTATTCTTTAATTTTTTCCAAATCAATTTGGGCATCACAAACCCTAATTTTTCTTTCTATTTCTCTCAAACAATCGATGAGGTAGCTATGACTTTGATTCCAAGATTTTGCATCACACCCAAAACTTAGACTGCGTTCCATACTTTCTTTAGTTTGGATTTTGATCCAGAGGAACATAGAAAATTAGGGTTCTTTATTCTCAAATCGATTTGGGAAAATGATAGAAAAGAGTTTCCCTTTTTGTTAACTGATGTTTAAATACACTAACAAGGTTTAATGTCTGTAAACAGAGACATCTGTTACGTCGGATGTGTAAAACCTTCACAATTCAAAAATTTGGGTATTAAACGAACAAATTTATTTAGTTCAGGTATTTTTCGGGGAACGCAAAAAGTTGAAGTATTTTTCTGGCAACAAAAAATTAGTTGGAGTATTTTTTAGGGCTTTCCTTTTTATTTATGTAACGGAGTTTTAATGTCGTTAACGGTCAGTAAACGGAGGTTAACATCCGTTAAGTCGGATGTGTAAAACTTTCACAATTCGAAAGTTTGGGTATTAAACGAATAAAATTATTTAGTTCATATATTTTTTTGGCAACACAAAAAGTTGAGGTATTTTTCTAGCAGAAATAAATTAGTTGGAGTATTTTTTGGGGTTTTTCCCAACCTTTTACCACAAACCTTGTTAATTATAACAATGAAACTTTTGCTTTTGGCCCATCAAATTTTACGTGCTATAAGTTTTGTGCTATACAATGTCTTTTTTTTTTAATATAATCACAATTGTCCATATACAAAAATATATCTATCGAAGTCATATCTAATTAGTTATCCACATTTTCTTTAACGATCACTATTTAAAAATTGCGCATCCAAAAAACAAATACGACGATCAATTATCTAATTTTTCTTTAACGATCACTATCTAAAAATTAAACGAAACAACCATGTTCATGTTCATGTTCATGTTCATGTTCACACGTACACACAAAAAGCATGAAACGAAAAAACTTGACTTGGAGTGTTGAAGCCATGCATTCCTTTGCACAGTAATCGCAACGTCTAATTTGCGTGAACTATGTAGCCATGTAGGTAAATCATGCCTTTCTTGGTTTTAAGGAAATAGAATTTTGGTAACCTCTTAAAATCATATTTTATACATGTGTTTACAATTTACAACAACTTTAATATAAATCCTATCACTGACTAATACTCTCTCCGTTCCTTAAAGATAGATGTTTAAGGTTATGCACACTTATTAAGATAATGTATTGATTTCTACAAAATACAGTTTTTAATAAAGTTTAACCAATAGTGTTTCAGTATTTGTCTTGAAATTTGTAAAAATACATAGAAAACAGTAAAAACTCTATTTTTTTGGAACAAATTTTTTTTGTAAAGTTTTTATCTTTTAGGAACAGAGGGAGTGTATTTTTGTAGGGTTTAAAAATCATGTTTAAAATATTTTTGTTCAGCCATTTTATTGTTCTACTGTCATATGACTCATATCATCTGTCTCCTATCACTTTAGAATTTTACTTTTAACTTTACAGGAAGCTAATATAATTTGGAATTCGTTTGATTTTGAATTCGATTTACCGATTATTTGGTTTTCTTTTGGTTCTTTCATTATTAATTTGAAAAGATAAAATAAAAGTTTGTTTGAAAAAGGGATATGGGGAGCTAGCATTTTTCTCACGTGTTACATAACGTGTGCAACTACTTTTTTGTTGTAAAAAGGGTGTAACAACTTTCTTCCATCATAGAATTTTTGTTACATTTCTATATCTCGTTACAAAAAAAAACTTTATCTTAATTGAATTAGCCACCAAACGTACAACTCTTAACAATTATGGAAAATAACACATGCATCAATGTAAATTAATAGTAAAACGAAAAACATCGTAGTAAAAAAATTAATACTGGATTTGGTCCGTACCAAAAATTAATATATATATATATATATAAGCATTATCCCAACCCACATTCATAATCACTCTCCTACTTGAATCAGAGCTAAGAAATTCTAAGGTTACAAATATCTATTCTTTTTTTTTTTTGCTAAATAACAAATATCTATTCTACTTTTAAATCTCTGCCATTTTTTCTTATTATATCTTAAGTCTCAGTCTACAGTTACTGTAATTATTTGTCTCTCTAGGAAAAAACATTTATGCAATTTGAACATCTTAAAGAACTTGTAAAATTCTCTTCCTTATTATTAATTATCGTTTTTATAAAACTAATATTTGGCTTGTGCATGGTTTTTGTTGTTGAAAGCGATTGATTAATATGGTTCCGTCCAAATGCCGTAATTCAAAATTTTGTATTTACTAGGGTTCAGCAGGTTAGATGTTTATATATTTTGTTTGAGATGTAAGATTTTAGTTTTGATAGATTATGATTATTTCCCAAATTTTCAGTTTGTTGATGTAATACGATTGCATGTTTCAGGAAACAACAATGTCAGAGAAAGTTGGACCTTTCGGTGGTAACAAAGGAGAAGCATTCGACGATGGTGTTTTTGGTTATGAAGGTGTGAGAAAAGTGATTGTTGGAGAAACCCAAAACGGTGTAGATTGCATCAAAATCGAATACGAGAAAGATGGAAAATTCGAGACACAAATGCATGGAAGTGTTACCGGAGTACTAAAAGAGGTATATATATATATGGTTATAACATTTCATATTATGTTGAACAAAATATTCACCATTCTCTGTTTTTAATTCTTCTATTTTTGTTTTGTTTCGGTTTCAGTTTGTTCTTAACTATCCAGACGAGTATATAACACAAATTGAAGGAAGCTATAGCGATGTTGCGAGATATAATACAACTATCGTGAAGACGCTTACCTTCAAGACATCACAAGGGAGAACATCTCCGAAGTTTGGTATGATTGCGTTTTTCAAAACAGATTTCGTGGTGGAAGGTTGATATGCTCAAATTTACCCTGAGCTACTCTCTCAAATTAAGAGATCAATTGTAGTACTTAGGGGTCGAATCACTGGGAGTAAAATCTAACGATAGGATTTGTGATTTTAAATTCAGCTAAGTAAAATAAAGTAAAGTAAAAGCAATAAACAATTTAAAACAAAAAGAGATTGTTGGTTTTAAGAATTCAATTAAACAAAAGCTAGGTTTTCGGGAAATTCGCAGGCAAAGATAAATTGTAGAATTAATAAACTGTCAGGATTTTAATGAAGAACCGTTCTTGAACTTGAAACTCTAATGTAAAATTAAACGACTTCCGTTGAATTAATTATCTATGCATAAACCCTAGAAATCCAAATTCCTTTGTAAAATCAATCAATTTATGCAAGCATTAAAGTTCAGGTTTCAATTGTTCACAAAATCCCTAAACCAAATTCCTTTGAGAATATATGATTTTGCTCATCTAAGATTATGGTCAGGTTATCAATTGATGCTTCCGCTTCTAATTAATCAACCTAAGATATCTAATTAAGGGTGATCAATCCTAAATCAGGGTTATTGCAATCTAGATGAAGAACCAATAGATAATCCTAACATGAATTCAATTCTAACAATTCATCTTAATTCCTTTGAAAAACCCTAAACCTAACAAGTAGATTACTCAGACATGGATGCAAAGCAAATCATAATAACTTAATAATACTGCATAAAAATAGAGTAAGAAAGAATTACAGAAGGGTTCGAAGAAATCTGAATGGTCTGAAAACTTGTCTCCCTAACTCTCAAAATCTCTCTAAAAACCCTAGGTATTTGATAAAAGAAAAATTTTTGAAAACTAAAAGAAAACTAGGTATTTATAGGCTAGAATTCGGACTGGGCTTTATTTGTTAACTTCTGGAACTTCTGGGGTAAAAAGGAAATCTTCAGAATTGGAAAATCCTCTTCTTTCGCGGAACAGGTGCCTTCGTCTATCGACGCACAAGTGACTTCGTCGATCGACGGAGAAGTTAAAACTCTGCATCAAGCTTGCGACTTCGACTGCTCTTTCCTTGATGCTCCAAAATGCTCCATAATCACCAATTAAGCTCCATTCATACACGAACCTGCCAAGACTCTAAAACACTAGAAAAATACTAAAAAGACTCGATAAAACCGGGTTAAATCATGGCCAAAAGATGGTAAAAACCATGATATATCAACTCCCCCAGACTTAGCTTTTGCTTGCCCTCAAGCAAACTAGAGACTAAGAATGAAGTCGAGGTTTGAAAATCGCGGGAACTCACTTATCCTTTGAAACATAGCTTTCGCTTCTTCGACTCCTTCGCTGCATATAAACAAAGTACCTTTGGAGGTCACGAATCTCAACCATCATAGGTTGGGCCTCAAATCTTAACCAGTAAACCCATCAGTTTCACATTCTCCTAACTGTCGCACACTTGATCGAAGTGATGATGGAATTCTCTCTAATGATATCAACCAAGTAAAAGGACTAGGTGTGATGTTAAAGGCTTTTGTGTTTAAGTGGAGCTAAAGTGTTTAAGGTTACCAGATTTTATTTGGTGGATGCAGACATTATGCATAATCACAAGAGAGAGACGGGTCCAGTTGATGCCCACAGTTTCTCATTCACATTGCACTCTCCTCCAAATCGTAATCAGGAACCAAACATCATTACATAACATGTTCCACTATCCACATCCAACCTCTCCATTCCTTGGGACTTTTGTTGAAACTAGAGACTTATAAAGATGATCATTTCCCTTTCCCTTACTATATTTTCGAAATAATTTTTTTTTTTTTTTTTTTTTTTTTAATAACTCTAAAGGGGGAAATGATCTTACAAAATGTTAGTCTCGAAATTTACCATTATTATGCGTAAAATCCCAAGGAATGCTTAGCATTGCTGCTCTCTATCAAGTACTCCAACCAAATCCTCATCCTGTGCAATTTTGTGAATGAAAAACTGCGTCGGACCTCTTTCTCTCCGGAGTTTATACACATGCCTGCACATAAAACAAAAGGAAAAAGATTGCATGAGGCTTGAACAATGGTTAAGGTTAGGGGTTGGGTACCAACTAAAAATGAGCTGGCCATTCAGGATCAACAAAGAGTGGTAAAGTGAATAAGAAGTCCTGAATGTTTTACTGTCGTGATATCACCAAAGAGAATGTAGCGAAATGGAGATCAAGTGCGCTAGTATGAAGTTTGATCTACTTCGTTTTGCAAACCGCGATAAGAGGGGAACCTGTACTATCATCTGGTTTCGAAGTCGCTCCATCCAAAGGCTTCGTCGCAACAGCTAAGAATCGCCAAAACTGAGCGTCTATTCCTAGGAAAGGTCATTATCCCCTACAAGTTTTGACTCAATAAAACAGACTTTTTGACTCCAAAATAGAAAATAATGTTAGCAACTACCTCCCCCAGACTTAAACAACACTGTCCCTAGTGTTAATTAAGCCTGAAATTGGTGAAAGAAAAGAAAAATAAAAGTTAGAAAATTGTGCAGAAAAATTGGACCTTCGGTATGCTGCGGCATCGATCGATGCAAAGACCCTCGTCGATCGACGGTAATGTTACGTCGATCGGTGCAAGGATCTGCGTCGATCGACGGACCTGTGTGCAATCGAACAATTTGGCTCTGTTTGTAGGAGCTTCTGTTGACTACTAACTTGAAAATTAGAAGCTGCAAAAACACTAAGAATAGACCTGATTAATAGCACCAATGTTATAACATCCAACTAAATGCACAATTTTTAGAAATTGAAACAAAAACTGACTCAATGAAAGACATAAAAATGACTCAAGAGAAAGAAAAATAAAGAGTTAAAAGAAAAAGAACAACGAAACCGGGATAATCAGCAATGAAGACTAGGCTTCATCATCAGCATCATGGTGTGGCGAAGGTGGACGTGGTGGTGTAAGCGGACGAACACAGCTGCAGTTAGCGAGTCTCGCGATGGCAGACCAAATCCTCTCAAAACCGTTAACCACGAAGTCCTGGAAGTCCTCCTGAGACATGGGTCGCTGAGGAATATCAATGAAACGCAGAGGTTCTGGCTGAGGCTCTCCTGCTGGTCGCGAAGCACTAGCGCGTGTAGAAGCACCTGGAGGAACGCTCGCCTTCTTGCGAGAGGTGGAACGGCGCGCAACCTGTCGAACCAGATCGGGATCAACCTGGAATGCGAGTGCAGGCGAACCAGGTCGGATGGATAGCAACTCGCGGACGGGCCAAAGAACCATGTGTTGCCCAGCTGCGTCGCGGTAAATCCAATAAGGACCAGGCTGAACCCAAGTAGCCTTCTGGAGGAAGGCGAAGTCCATGGTAAAACTCCCCTCTACGCTGACATTGGAAGTGTCAATCCTGCAGAACTCAAAAATGGGAGTGAGAAGACTACCAGCTTGGAAGGACTTGGAGCTACTCAAGGTGAAGGGAGTGTTCTTCACAGACATCAGCTGATGTGCAAAGACAACCCCTAGGTTGGCATCAACGTCCAAGTGAGGTATGCCAGAAGGAAAAGCGATATCATTCCGGAGGCAGCTAAACATCAGAACAAGCTCGTCAATCCTCATCATCCCTGGCTCGTTCTTGTAAAGGATGGTGTTGGCGAGGAGGCGAGCCAGATAACGAACTGTAGGATGCCTGATATCGGTGTGTGGAGTCCCAGAACTGTCATAGTGGCCATGCGCAAAAAGGTTCCAAAATGTCCTCATGTCAGCAAAGGTGGTGGGAAGTGTGGTAGCAGTGAGGTGAAATTGGAACCCAAAGATCTGGCAAATGTCCAAGAAAGAGACTCTGTATCGAACACCTTTGGCCATGAAGGTCAAGTGACCTGTCTGAGCAGTCTCCACGCCATCATCATAGTAAACGCGGACCGAGGCAAAGAACTGTCGTACCAAATCGGGATGTAACTTGTGCTGCCTGAACCCAATATGGCCTAGTCCTGCTCGTGCTAAGAAACGCCTCACATCATCGTATATTCCAAAGTCTCTTAGTACCTTCTCGTCAGCAACGCGTGTGGGTTTCAAAGTCACTCTGAGCCACTCGTTGTAAAGCAGCGTGTCGTATTCATCCCACGCCTCGCTAATTTGCCTATTAAGCACCGCAGGATCAGCAAACACGGTCTTGAGATTACCGTATTTCTTCCTAATGGGGAACTTAGTTCCCTCGAGTCTTGGCCAAGGAGAAGCGATCCGTTGTGGTGGAGTGGGGACTGAACCTGGACCACTATCAGTACGGGCTCTCTTATCACGATTCATCTACAAAACAACCACAAAACACACACAAAAATCGAATTTCATAAACGCAGTCTGTGAACCCCGTCGATCGACGGAAACATCCTGCGTCGATCGACGGTCTGTGATTTTTTTCAACCCGTCGAGTTGATTTCTACCTAAAACCAGTTCATAATCATCACAATCACTTCATAACTCAATAATAGCATAAAAAAAATCATCATCCTAAACCGTTCTAAGCATCCAATTCCATCTATGAAAGTCTCAATTCCAAACCCTAAAAACGGACCTAAAAGTGAGAAATTGAGTACATACCTTAGTAGATCGAGAAGGAAAGTATGAAAAACGGATAGAGAGTGAAATTCTAATGAGCTTAGGACCAAAAATCACTCGATTTGGTGAAAATTCGAGAGAGATGAAGATTTTGGAATGGTGTGGCGATTTTTAGGGTTTTAGGTTGAAGAAGATGAAAGAGACGGGTTTAAATACTAACCTTTGCGGAACCTGAATGAGCGTCGATCGACGCAACCTCCTGTCCGTCGATTGACGCGACCAAAACGTCGTTTGCTCTTATTACTGAAAGGAAATAAAGAAAGAAAAGAAAAAAAATATACACTTACAAGTGGGTTGCCTCCTACTAAGCGCTTGTTTTCAGTCGTTAGCTCGACTTTGTCAGAAATCTAGGCGTTGGGAGCAATTGGTAAGGACACGATGTGCCCATCCGGAATCTCAGCACTTGCCCAATAATGCTTGATTCGTTGTCCATTGACTACGAATTCTCTACTGCCATCTGGAGTAAGGAGGACTACAGCACCATGTGGTCGGACTTCTTTGATAGTGAAAGGTCCGGACCATCGAGACCGTAACTTACCTGGAAACAGAGACAAACGAGAGTTGTAAAGAAGTACCTGATCGTTTGGCTCGAATGTCCTGGAGATGATGCGCTTATCATGATACGCCTTTGTCCTCTCTTTGTATAGCTTAGAGTTCTCATATGCATGGAATCTGATTTCATCCAACTCGTTAAGCTGTATCTTACGCCTTTCTGCAGCTGGTTTGATATCAAAGTTGTACTTCTTCACTGCCCAAGCTGCTTTGTGCTCAAGTTCTACTGGAAGATGGCATGCTTTCCCATAAAGAAGATGAAACGGCGTAGTCCCCAATGGCGTTTTGAATGCTGTTCTGTATGCCCAAAGTGCATCCTAGCTTAGTAGACCAATCTTTCCTTGTAGAATTAACCGTCTTCTCTAGGATTTCCTTGATCTGTCTATTAGAAACTTCCACCTGCCCACTTGTTTGAGGATGGTAGGGGCTAGCCACACGATGATGAACTCCATACTTAGCAAGCAATCGATCAAACACTTTGTTGACGAAGTGTGTTCCACCATCACTAATAACCACGCGAGGGATTCCAAAACAAGGGAAAATGATGGTCTTGAATAGCTTAATAACCACTCCAGCATTGTTCTTAGGGCTCGCGATTGCTTCTACCCACTTGGAGACATAATCCACAGCAACCAATATGTAGTTGTTCCCATAAGATGATGGGAAAGGACCCATGAAATCAATACCCCAACAGTCGAATAACTCCACCTCAAGGATGAAGTTTTGTGGCATCTCATGTCGCCTGCTGATTTTGCCTCTTCTCTGACAAGCATCGCACTCTGACACGAAACTGTGAGCATCCTTGAACAGTGTGGGCCACCAGAACCCAGCTTGAAGAACTTTAGAAGCAGTCTTGAAAGTAGCGAAGTGTCCAGCATATTCAGAACCATGACAATGATATAACACTCGCCGAGTCTCCTCTTCAGCTATGCATCTTCTGTATATACCATCTGAACAGAACTTATAGAGATAAGGCTCATCCCAATAGTATCTTCTAATTTCCCGCATGAACTTCTTCTTTTCATACCCTTTTAAATCTGTAGGAGGATCATCTGCAGCAAGGTAGTTGGCAATATCTGCATACCATGGTCGTGAGGATGTAGAAACAGCAAAGATTGGACTGCTGAACACGTCGTTGAGGATTCTGGAGAAGTCAAACTCGGATTTCTGAAAATCCCGTCGATCGGTGCAAGGATTTGCGTCGATCGACGATATGCTTGATTGGGTGCTCGATGAGATGTCGACGTCTCCTCGACGTGAAGAATTTGGAAGCGTCGATCGACGCACACTGGCCACGTCGATCGACGGAAGTCCTGTAACCCGAGAATTTTGAAGAATCTCTTCCTGCAACTCACTTTCAATGAAGTTCACACCTTCTTCAGGGAAGAAATCATCAATAGGGACATTGTCCTCAACCCGAATGCGTGAAAGATGATCTGCTACTCCATTCTCAACCCCTTTTTTATCCTTGACCTCGATGTCAAACTCTTGGAGAAGAAGAATCCACCTCAATAACCTTGGTTTAGCATCCTTTTTCTGCATTAAGTACGTCAGTGCCGAATGGTCTGTGTGTACTATTACCTTGGATCCAATCAAGTAAGGACGAAACTTCTCAAAAGCAAATACAACTGCCAACAACTCTTTCTCTGTAGTAGCATAATTTCGTTGTGCTTCATCAAGAGTTCGGCTCGCATAATAGATAGCATGTAGTTTCTTATCCTTTTTCTGTCCCAACACAGCCCCAACAGCAAAGTCACTAGCATCACACATTACTTCAAAAGGCAAATTCCAATCCGGAGGTTGAACAACGGGGGCACTCACCAAAGCCTGTTTAATCTGCTCAAAAGAAGATAGACAATCAGTATCAAAAGCAAATTTAACTTCCTTACAGAGTAGGGAAGTGAGTGGACGGGCGATTTTGGAGAAGTCCTTGATGAATCTTCTGTAGAAACCAGCATGACCAAGGAAACTTCTAACTGCTTTTACGTTTTCTGGTGGTTGTAGACTTGTCATAACCTCGATCTTAGCACGATCCACTTCAATCCCAGCTTCAGAAACTTTATGTCCTAGCACAATACCATCTTTGACCATAATGTGACACTTCTCCCAATTAAGAACCAAGTGTTTCTCCACACATCTACCAAGCACCTTCTCCAGGTTATCTAAACAACCTTTGAAAGAGTCTCCAAAGACAGAGAAATCATCCATAAAGACCTCCATGTAATCTTCTATCATGTCTGTAAAGATAGACATCATGCACCGCTGAAAAGTCGCAGGAGCATTACAAAGTCCAAATGGCATTCTGCGATATGCAAAAGTGCCATAAGGACAAGTGAATGTAGTCTTCTCCTGATCGTCTGGATGGATAGGGATTTGGAAGAACCCAGAATAACCATCAAGGAAGCAGTAATAGGGATGATTCGCTAATCGTTCCAGCATTTTATCAATGAAAGGCAAAGGGAAGTGATCTTTCCTTGTTGCTGCATTGAGCTTCCTGTAATCAATGCACATCCTGTGACCAGTCACAGTCCTTGTAGGGATCAACTCGTTCTTCTCGTTTTTCACAACAGTAACCCCTCCTTTCTTTGGTACAACGTGAACTGGACTAATCCAAGGACTGTCTGAAATTGGATAGATGATCCCTGCCGCCAAAAGCTTCATGATCTCTTTCTTGACAACTTCCTGTAAGTTTGGATTCAATCTCCTCTGATGCTCAATCGAAGATTTCGCGTCGTCTTCGAGATGAATCCTGTGCATGCACAAATTTGATGATATTCCTGCAATATCATCAAGAGAATAGCCAAGAGCCTCGCGAAATTTGCGCAGCTTGCTTAGCAGTAACGTGAGCTCTGCGTTGTTCAAAGATGCACTAACAATGACAGGATAAGTAGAATTGGGGCCAATGAAAGCGTACCTTAATCCTGCTGGAAGTTGTTTGAGTTCGACTTTTGGAGCATTCTCCTCACTCCAGTCGTCATTCTTTGCAATCTTCTCAGAAACCTCACACAATTTCATATTGGCAACCATCTTTGTTACTCTCTCATTGCTATCCAGTAGCCTTGCATAACCCATTGCAGCTTCATCTAATTCCTCAGTTTTAGCGATAGATCGAATCAGGGTCCTTTCCAATGCATCAGTAGGATGTGTCTCATTGAAGACCTCTTGAGCAATGTCTGTGAGTGTATCCACATAGTAGGTCTGACCATCAATCGTAGGCTTCTTCACTAGCTGATCCATATCAAACTTCATCTCCAAATCACCCACACTTAGAGTAATCCTTCTCCCTTTGACATCAATCATTGCTCCAGCTGTAGCCAAGAATGGTCTTCCTAAGATAAGAGGATCTTTGGGTTCTTCATGATATTGTAAAACCACAAAGTCTGTAGGTATCAAACAATCTCCGACCTTGATTGGAACATCTTCCAAAATTCCCTATGGGATCCTTACTGATCTATCTGCAAGGATAAATGAGATCCTTGTTGGCTGGAAATCAGTCATACCAAGGCTGATAGCAACTGAGAGTGGCATCAAATTGATGCTTGAACCCAAATCACAAAGAGACCTTGGAAACCTGTCCGTGAAGATCAAACAATCCAACACAAAACTTCCTGGATCCGTGAGTTTCTCTGGAATCTTGTTCAGAATTATCGCACTGACCTGTTCAGAGATCATAACAACTCCTTCCTCAACACATAAACTCTTAGTAACCATCCTCTTCACATATCTTCGAATTACAGGAGAGAGCTTCATTGCATCTAAGAATGGAATCTCAATGCGTAGCTTATCCATGATAGCCTTACATCTAAGCTCTTCTAGCTCCAGTTTATATCTCTTTTGGTTCCTTGGGTAGGGGATCTTCGGTTGATAAGCCCTCTCAACAACATTAGTAGGGATCTGCAGCGTTTCAGTTTCCTGCGTCACTCGTCGATCGACGGAAGAGTCTGGGCGTCGATCGACGTTAACAATTTTCGTCAAACCATCGTCGAGGTCTCGTCGAGGTGACTTCGGGACAGTTTTCTGCATTTCTCGTCGATCGACGGAAGTATCTGTGCGTCGATCGACGTGGACACTTTTCGTCGATCCTTCGTCGATGTCGCGTCGAGGCAGCGTCGGGATAGATTCGGGAATTTTCTCACCCGTCGATCGTTGCTCCTCCTGAGCGTCGATTGACGGAGGGTCTGGTGCGAAAATTTCTGCATCTTCTAGCTCGGGAATCTGCAGATTCAAAGGGATTTTCCGCGGAATTGGCTCCACAACCTTTCCAGTTCTAGTTGTAATCGCAGCAACACCATGGTTTCTTGGGTTTGTATCAGTTCTAGCTGGAAGAAAACCTTCTTGCCTTTTAACATTCTCTGCAGTTTGAGCTACCTGAGTATCCAATTTCTTCATGTGAATATTGAGAGCATCTATCTTCCCATTGAGATCAGTGTAAAGCCCGTCAATCTTCCCATTAAGATTTACTGTCAGGCTTTGTTGCCCCTCAAGCAGTTGTTCGAACATCCCCTTTACGTCACTTTCAGAAGATTTAGAGGGAAGTGGCTGGTATGACGAAGATCCATAAGTCCTTTGATTGCTGCTGCTACCAAAAGGTTTCTGAAAGTTCGATTTCTGAGCGTAGCTTGGAGAACCTGGAGTCCCAGAGAACGAGCTCCTCTGATTGTAATTGTTATATCCTTTGTTCTCCGATTGATTCCCATAACGCTGATTCTGGTAGCCATTCTGGTTGATGTAGTTAACATCTTCCTGCTCTCCATCTTCATCTTGATAGAAAGTGTCAACTTCCTGTGCAAAATGAACTGATTTCTTGTTCACCAGAAGGTTATGCACAGAATCTATCTTCGCCTTAACATCAGCTATCTCGGCTCCACCTGATTTACCAGCTTCCCTTCTCCTTTCCTCATCTATCTTCTTTGTACTATTGCTAGTAGACACGTTCTTGATGAGCTCCAGACAATCAGCGGGAAATCTGGTTTTGAAATTTCCATTACTTGAAGCATCTAAAGTCATCTGATGTCTCCAATCCATTCCTCTGTAGAAAATACCCAGCAGCTGAACCTCTGTAAACCCGTGATGAGGACAGTCTCTCTGATATCCCTTGAATCTTTCCCATGCAGCCTTGAAAGATTCTGGCAGATTCTGAACGAACGTAGAGATCTTAGCTCGTAAATCCTCTGAACGTGACTCATCATAGAAGTGACTAAGGAAAGCACTCTTGGTATCTCTCCAAGTGGTCAGTGAGCCTGGCTCCAACTGCTTCAGCCAAGAGGCTGCCTCTCCAGCAAGAGAAAATGGAAACAGCTTGCACATAATGTAATCCTCAGACACGTTGTTAGCCTTAATGCTAGATGCAAGATCCTCAAACATCTCAAGATGATCCATGGGGTGCTCTGATGGGTGCCCATGGAACTGATGTTGAGCTACTAAAGAGAAATACGCAGGCTTCAATTCAAAATTTCTTCGCTCGAATCGTGGAGGTCGAATCGCTGCCCTGTTGGCGTAATGTTCTTCAGGACGGTAGTAGTCTCCCAAAGTGCGTTGGTTAACCACTACCTCCTGAGGTCCACGATTCGCCTGAGCAAGACGCTCAAGCTCAGCGCGCTGGCGCTCCCATTCAGCTCGTTGACGATCGAACTCAGCATGTGCAACTGCAACCGGATCCTCAACCGCGATGATGTTACCAGCTTCATCAATGGGGTCTCCCTGATTGTTGTATCAGTTACCATCTCGATCAACATTCTCTCCTTCAGCATTCCGAAAAACTAGTACAGCTCGATTAACCATTTTAGCTAACTTTGCTTGTCGTCTGTTTTCCCTTTCAAAAACTCCCAATTCTGGGACAAAATCTGCTAACTCTTTATCCTTGTTGCTTCTGGTTCTGCTAGAAGGCATAAACCTGAAACACCAAAAAAAAAAAAAAAAAAAAACGAAATCAAAAATAAAAAGAAAACTTAGTCAGAATTCTAGAATCAAAATCTTATGGAAGATTTTGACTCCCCGGCAACGGCGCCAAAATTTGATATGCTCAAATTTACCTTGAGCTACTCTCTCAAATTAAGAGATCAATTGTAGTACTTAGGGGTCGAATCACTGGGAGTAAAATCTAACGATAGGATTTGTGATTTTAAATTCAGCTAAGTAAAATAAAGTAAAGTAAAAGCAAGAAACAATTTAAAACAAAAAGAGATTGTTGGTAGAAGGCATAAACCTGAAACACCAAAAAAAAAAAAAAAAAAAAAACGAAATCAAAAATAAAAAGAAAACTTAGTCAGAATTCTAGAATCAAAATCTTATGGAAGATTTTGACTCCCCGGCAACGGCGCCAAAATTTGATATGCTCAAATTTACCTTGAGCTACTCTCTCAAATTAAGAGATCAATTGTAGTACTTAGGGGTCGAATCACTGGGAGTAAAATCTAACGATAGGATTTGTGATTTTAAATTCAGCTAAGTAAAATAAAGTAAAGTAAAAGCAAGAAACAATTTAAAACAAAAAGAGATTGTTGGTTTTAAGAATTCAATTAAACAAAAGCTAGGTTTTCGGGAAATTCGCAGGCAAAGATAAATTGTAGAATTAATAAACTATCAGGATTTTAATGAAGAACCGTTCTTGAACTTGAAACTCTAATGTAAAATTAAACGACTTCCGTTGAATTAATTATCTATGCATAAACCCTAGAAATCCAAATTCCTTTGTAAAATCAATCAATTTATGCAAGCATTAAAGTTCAGGTTTCAATTGTTCACAAAATCCCTAAACCAAATTCCTTTGAGAATATATGATTTTGCTCATCTAAGATTATGGTCAGGTTATCAATTGATGCTTCCGCTTCTAATTAATCAACCGAAGATATCTAATTAAGGGTGATCAATCCTAAATCAGGGTTATTGCAATCTAGATGAAGAACCAATAGATAATCCTAACATGAATTCAATTCTAACAATTCATCTTAATTCCTTTGAAAAACCCTAAACCTAACAAGTAGATTACTCAGACATGGATGCAAAGCAAATCATAATAACTTAATAATACTGCATAAAAATAGAGTAAGAAAGAATTACAGAAGGGTTCGAAGAAATCTGAATGGTCTGAAAACTTGTCTCCCTAACTCTCAAAATCTCTCTAAAAACCCTAGGTAATTGATAAAAGAAAACTTTTTGAAAACTAAAAGAAAACTAGGTATTTATAGGCTAGAATTCGGACTGGGCTTTATTTGTTAACTTCTGGAACTTCTGAGGTAAAAAGGAAATCTTCAGAATTGGAAAATCCTCTTCTTTCGCGGAACAGGTGCCTCCGTCGATCGACGCACAAGTGACTTCGTCGATCGACGGAGAAGTTAAAACTCTGCATCAAGCTTGCGACTTCGACTGCTCTTTCCTTGATGCTCCAAAATGCTTCATAATCACCAATTAAGCTCCATTCATACACGAACCTGCCAAGACTCTAAAACACTAGAAAAATACTAAAAAGACTCGATAAAACCGGGTTAAATCATGGCCAAAAGATGGTAAAAACCATGATATATCAAAGGTAAAGGTGGAGCAAAGCTTATCGGGTTCCATGGAAGGGCTGGCTCTGCTCTTGATTCCATAGGAGCTCACTTTTTCAAGTCTCCTTCTTCTCTAAAGCAATTGGAACCTCTTGGTGGAAACGGATATGCTTGGGATGATGGCGTTTACGACGGTGTAAAAAAAATCTCGGTCGGACTAGATATTAACGATATAAGCTATGTTAAGTTCAAGTATGCTAAAGGAAGCACGTCGATACGACATTCTCACGGAAAACCAAACAAAGAACCGCAAGAGGTAATCTTCAGAAATGATGTTCTAAGCTCAAACCTTTCTCTATTCTTTTTGTTTTTGTTTGAGTTTGATTATGAGTTTGTTTTGCAGTTTAAGGTAGATTATCCAAATGAGTATCTTACATCTGTGGAAGGAACTTATAGCTTTTGTGGTGATATCAACTCTCTAACTTTCAAAACATCGAAGGGGAGAATCTCCCCTGTATCCGGAAAAGTGTCTGGTACGAAATTCGTCCTTGGGGTGAAAGATCACATGCTTGTTGGATTCCGTGGACGGAACGGTGTTCTTCTCAATGGTCTCGCAGCGCTTGGAGCACATTTTGCACCATTTCCAGCACCACCAGTTCCGACGCCAGTTCCCGCGCCAATTGCGCCAGCTCCCGCCCCAGTTGCGCCAGCTCCCGTACCAGCTAAGAAAGTAGAGGCAAAAGGCGGAAATGGAGGAGCCGCATGGGATGATGGTGCTTTCGATGATGTGAGGAAGATATATGTAGGACAAGGTGACTCTGGTGTGTCTTTTGTCAAGTTTGAGTATGATAGTAGCAAGAAGCTTGTAGCTGGAGATGGTCATGGAAAGAAGTCACTTCTTGGAACAGAGGAGGTAATTATTGTGCTTTGTTCTTGAATTTACCAACTAATGTTTTCTTGATATTCCATTTTAATAATCTCTTTGTTCCATTTTCTTTGCAGTTTGAGCTCGATTTTCCGAAAGAATACATTGTATCGGTAGAGGGATATTACGATAAAGTCTTTGGGGTTGAAGCCGATGTGGTGACGATGCTTAAGTTTAAGACAAACAAGCGAACATCTCAACCATTTGGGATCGATTCAGGCACACAGTTTGTGTTGGAGATGAAAGATCATAAGATCGTTGGGTTCCATGGCAAAGCTGGAGATTTTGTTCATCAAGTTGGTGTCCATGTCTCGCCAATCACCAAGTCTTAAAAAGCTTTGAGAGCTTCGAATGAAATAAAAAAAGAACTCTATCTGACTAGTTCTTGTTGCTGCTTCTGCTTCTACTATCTTTTTAACTATGTCTTGTGTTCTTATGTTGTTGGGTTTCTGTTTGTGTTTCTTGTGATGAAAGTGGGTCTGTCTCTTTGAATAACGTATCGTTTGTGTTTGGACTTTGGACTAGCCTTGACTTGTCCTAATTTCGAAATGTTATATTTGTTTGATGCAATACTTCGATGTCTTCAGGATCAAATGTGGATATTATGATGTTCCTTTGAACTGAATTAGCTCACTAGATGAGCATTTGGAGCCGTCAAAAACAAGAAAAAGATAGTCTTTTGGATTTCTAGGTTTAACAAAATAAAAAAATTGTTTTCTAAATTTTGCTTTCCTTAAATTTCGTTTAATAAGTTTCCATGTTGTCAATCTACAGTTATTAATTTTTGGCAAGAAATCACATTTTTGCTTTCGATGAATTTCCAACTTTTTTTCAAAGAAAGCTTCGTAACAAATAAAAATAGAATGGAAGATCCATTTTTTTAGAGAGATTTCTGGATTGCTATTTTGTTCCTGATCAGAAACTGAAAAGGTCTTATAGTCTTTTCACGAGATCAATAACTATTGCCATCTTCAAAGATTTTCGAAAAAATGATCTATTTCTCCACCAAAACTATGATATCTATGTATATACTACCCAAACTATGATTTCTTCTTATATATCCATCAAATAAATTGTTTATACATATATGTCCACCAATTAGTTAGTTCATATCTATATACTCATAAATCTGAATTAAATCGGTTATTACTGTAAACCAGAGATCAAACTGAAAGAACCGAATATTGACCAAACCAGAACCCGACCAGTTTGAAAACAAAACGGGAGTTTTTGTAACCCGACCCAACTCATCCCAATGGTAATAAATTCTCAAATTGAAAAGCCCTTAGAAACCCTAAATCCAAAACTTCAAAATTTCTTATGAAAAATTATAGATACAGTTTGGGTGATTGAGTTGATAACTTGTTTGTTCACCATTAGGTGCCGAGCCTTTGATCTTATACACTATGTATCTTCCGTTGTTCATCACGAAAATGCAGCTTTGTGGTATGTCTTTGTACTGCTTCGACTTCACCTTTAAGATTCCCATCCTCATGAGCTGGCTCGCAAAGGCAGAGTTCCCACTCTCTGCAAGCTCGTCTCCCTCTCGCTTCATCTTCGAGTGACTCCTGAAGACTTGTTCCAATGTGTCTTTGTCATGGCCACAGCCTCTGCGAAACCCAAGAACTGAATGGCCAGACCGTGCATGACTATGCAGAACAAGTTCCCTTGATCTTTTCTCAAGAGTCGTTGAATTCGAAGGTGGGGGAGGAGCTAGTTAAAGAAAAGAGTCTTGAGGGTTCATCACGGTCTAGTTCGCCTTTATTTAGAATTTACAATTTCTCGTCGCTGCTCACTTTCTCACACTCACAGTCCCGTCTCAATGTACGCATCAAGATGTTCCTCCTCCCAACTAAATAAGCCTCTCTGCATTCCCATTCATACCGTCCTCCTTTCATCTTTTCAGCTATATGCCTCAACACCACAACAACCTCCTCTAGGTAAACATGGTATTCAATCTCATCACTTCATTATGGAACCATCATCGGATCGTGATCCCAAACTGTATCCCAACTCATCCCATCAGTAACAGTTGCTCGATGCCATGAAAACCCTTCTCCTCTTCTTGCGTTTTCAGTTCCGATTCCGATTTCAAAGAGAAAGATGTTGATTTGGGATTCTTTTTTCTAGGGTTCTTAATTTATGAATTTTTGATTTGGGGTTTTTAAAAGTGGATTTTGGTTTAGATTGTAATCATGTAATTGGTCCTAATCAGATCATAACTCGGTTTACTATCAATTCAATTGGTTGACAAACCTTTTACAAACAGTAAACCATCATTAACTGAAATTTATGGGTTTTAAAATATAAACATTCCAATTGGTGTACATGAAGACATTAATTGGTGGACATATATATTAGTATAGAGGGAATTAGTATACATGAACAAGCTTGTATAGAGGGAAAACTATATGTGTATAAATACTAATATATGTGTAAAGTAAACACATTGTAATCCTCATGCATAGTAGTAATTAGGTCCGGCTCTATTTTTGGTTTTGTCAAAAATATTTTGTTACAACAACATTTTGTAGTAAATATTAGGTACAAATGGACACAAATTTTGCTACTGATTTAGAAAAAAAGTAATTTGTAGCAAATTAGTAAGTATATGTGAATAATTTGCTACAAAATTGTCACGAATGTAAAATTGTAATAAATTTGCTTCAAATGGATACATTATCATTGTGGATAATGTTGCTACAAAATAATCTGTAAAAATACGTAACAAAAGCTTTATTTTGCTTCAAATATTAGTGTGAGAAAAATGATAATTATAAGTTATTATAAACCAGATCCCCTTTTTGACAAAACTGATTTTCGCAAACCCTTAAAAGTTTCTCTCTCGATTTCTCTCAATCTCAGGCTCAGTACTCTCAGTCTCGATTCCACTAATTATCATTGTCGATCGTCGTTATCAGTCTCGATCTACGACCAATTAGCTTTGTTCATCTTTCGCTCATCGTTAAAGTCAAAGGGTGGTTGTCGGTATGACTTAAAAGGTGAAATTCTGATTGAGTATTTGTGAATTTTTTTTGATTTCATGTTTTTACATGTTGGGTTTTAATCCGTTTCACTTATTTTACTCTTTGTTTAGGAGGATCGATCAGCTAAGCTTCGGTGAAGGTATTTGAAATTGATTTCGATGCTAAGATTTTTGTTTGTTCTCTATGCATTAACAATTTATATTTTCCTTGTGTTATCAATGTAGTTTGAATTCAGGAAAGGAATAAAAATCAGTTAAGCTTCAGTTGAAGGTATCTTATTTGTTTCCTAAGAACTTTATAGTTCAATTCCTTTTTCATGTATGGATATGAACCATATGATCCACTAAAAGCTTGAACATGTTATGTAATTGGTGTATGCTGTAATTTTCTTTCTACAGATTCTTGTTTCCCACATATGTCAAGCTTGTTGTTGGTGCAAATTCTTATTTTTATTGTACAATAGAATTAGCTCTATCCAATGCACATTGTGTGGTGAGCCAATTTTGCCTACTTGTTGACTTCTGGATTTATTTGTTCTGGACATTGTGGTATAGTACTCAATACTCATGAAGGTTCTTTCTTGCGTATTGTTGCAGCAACTTTCGAAGTTGAGATATGATCAGAAGAATTATGCTACGAGTCATGAAAGAAAGAAGATTATGGAGGATATATCATCTTTACCTTAGTGAGCACTCATATTGCTCCGTAAGGCTCTACCATTCTCTTCTCAAAGTCTTATGTTTGTATGCATTTTAGTAGAATTACGTGTAAAGACTCAATACTGAGGATTGTTTATAAAAGTGTAGTATGATAAAGAGTAAGGGTTCAGATTGGCAACTACATTAAGCACATAGGAGGTGGTATATATAGCTTAAGACATGTATATTTGTATATTCTTAAGACTACAATTGAAGAATGACTTTAATTTGACCTTTTTCAGGTCATAGTCGTCATTAGTTAAATTGTTTATCTAATTGCGAAGTTATTGACTTTGTTTTCTCTTTTATTGATTGTAGGTAATACACAGAGAAAAAAAATTAAGTTATTTTGTCTCAGCTCATTTCTTTCAAGGTACATATTTTGATTCTTCTTCAATTGTGTTAAGTCTAAATCGTAACGACAAGATTGAGACCTCTTTGGTGTTAAGACTAAGAGGATGCATATTTATCGTATAGGCTTTTCGACAAAACTAACCAACCAAGGTTTACACTTAATAATGACATTAGAGAATTGATTATTTGATTTCTTTGTTGCACTATAGCTTATAAGGATCACCTTTTCATTTTGTGGTTGCAGTCATAGCTGATCCATCATCGATCCAGAAGGTGAAATGTTCATATCAGCCCAAAGCAGCATGCAGGTGGACATTTTCTTGCTCACGCAGCTACCAGCCGGTTCATGTTCAGGAAAGGCAAAGGCAAGCATCGTGTCGGCGAAGTCGTTGATGCTCTGAATCTCCTTGAAGGCGAAGCAATGTCCTTTTTACTTATTCCATTGAAGTCCAGTTGAATGATTGCAAACAGGTTTCGTTTTACTTTAACACTTTGTCAAAGTTCTATTTTTTTCAAAGTTCTTATGATTTTATTATAATTATTATATATTACATAATATTATGTAACATTTTTTTTTGGAATAAAATGACAGATTAGTCACATATTTTTTGTGGCAAATTGTATCAAAATATTACGAATTATGTGTGGCTATTTTGTGGCAAGTTTGTTACACTATAATTGTAACTAATTTGATTCAAATTGTAACAGCATATATATGTGGCAATTTGTAGCAAATTTGCTACTACTAGCTACTATACCAGATTACCGACGAGCTTATACTCAGAACCTTAATTTTGTAGCAAAATTGTAGCAAATGAATATTTGCTACAACATATGGATCATAGTTACAAAAACAATTGTGGCTATGTTGGACAATTCTAGTAGTGAAGTTCTATGTACGTATTCTAAGTATATACAAATATACACTCTATTATTTAGTATTAATTATTAATGTCAATGAGTAGGTACATATTTACAATCGTTTACCTAATACAAAATAATTATATTAATTATTTAGCGTAATCATCTAAATGCTTAGTAACCGCAATATACTACATGTTAACCCATTTCGCCAAATCATGAATCATATTAAGCTTGTATCCAATGAATCATGTTAGTAACATTCTAAATGTACCATTTTCCCTCAAAATATTTGTTTTTATAGAGAAAAAGAACAATTCTTCATAAATCAATTGTAAACAGACTTTTAGAGATGGCTAGATCCATGTAAACTAATCAGTTGTAAACTAAACTTTCTGAACCCGAACCGAGTTATAATGTAATCTAAGTGATTAGAGATGGCTAGATCCATGTAATCCGGTTCCTGATCCTAGATTGCACGTTACAAAATAATGTATTATATATATAGATCTACTATTTTGGTTCTTTGTGTTTTTTTTTTTACGGAAAAAAAAAGTTTCTAAATTGTCAAAAAAAAAAAAAGGTTCTATTCAGTGATTTAAATATAGGGAAATTATATGGAATAATAGGATTTGTGGTAGTAATTAGGAAAGTAATACCCTCAAAAACAGAATTAGGAGAATAACATATGAACTTAGCAAAATTCCATTATTATCTTTCTCCAATTAACACCGAATTTTTTATTTTAAAACCCCAAAATTAAATATTTCTTTTTTTAAACAATTATAAATATTTCATTTAACATAACTGAAACATTTCTTTTTTACCAAAACTTTCCTTTTTTGAAACCACGACCTCCATCTTTTTCACTTCTTCTTCAACCCTTTAATCTAACATAATTCTCTAACTCTCAAAGACCATCAAACCATCACTTTTTTTTTTCATCATCAATTCATCATTATCTTCATTATCTTCTTTTTCTTTCTCTTTTTAGTTTGTTTCTTCTTCACCTCTCATCATCATCTGTTTCGTCTTATTTTTGTTTCAATTTAATCTTTAGTCTTTTTCTCTCTCAATTATTATTTTTTAATTCATTGTCATGGATCGAAATCTGAAATCGTGAATTAAAAAGGTGTTTCTTCTTCTCCGTTAAACTCTCCACCGCCATCATTTCTCTTTATCAAATTGAATCGCTGCGGGAGATCGACATAGTTAAATATGTGTTTCAAAAATCAGTATAATAGGTAACTATATGTTTCTGATATATGGTTAACTATATAAGTTATTTTTCCACTATGAAAACTGTAATAGCTAACTACGTTTTGTAGTAAACTATGTTATGAAACCAGTAGTCAAAATATGCTATGAAACCAATACTCAACTATTACAACAATATTTTGATCTAGTCAACCATAGTTAAATATGTTTCAAAAATCAGTATAATAGGTAACTATATGTTTGTGAAAATAGTTAACTAAGTTTTAAAATTGGTAAACTATTTTGACAATGGTTAATATAATATATAGTTTCGAAAATAGTCAACTATATAATGAAATAGAACTATTACAATAAATTTGTTTTTTTTATCTTTTTCCATATGAATATTTTTGATGACCCAATTATATTTTGTTTGCAGATCAAATCTAATTTTTTAGGCATAAAGACATAATTGATGGAGTGATTGATGGAGTAATTGATGGATTAATTTTTGAGAGATAGGAGGAATATAATTGTTTTAATAGTTTTTATACTTTCTTTTATTATATTGTAAGGGCAATTTCGTCATATATTTTATTCTCTTTGTTAGTTACCTAATTCTGTTTTTTGACATGTTATTTACCTAATTTCATCTTTCAAAATTATTATTCTACTAATTAACCCAAGAGTTTATTACCTCTAGAGGTATTTTCCTAACAACTTATTACACTTAAAGGTACTTTACAAGGATGTCATACTTTTATAGTGTGAAATCTCTATTCTATCCTTTAGCTTCTAGTTTTATTTTTTCAACTAAATCTATACTATCTAAATTTTTTTTTTCTCTCGCTAAAAGCAAGAACAAAACAAAATCAAAGAACAAAACAGAATCAAAGAAACTAGTCGTAACTGATTTGCTTTCACATATTTATATTTGCAAATTGGAGATCAATTTTGTCAATCATTGAATCGCGAAGGAGTTTTCGGAGATTCCCGGCGGCGATAAAGGGATTACCCGTACTCATGCCTCTCTTCCTAACCGGAGAACACAACCGATCAAAGACGGCGGCGGAAATTATGGTACGTGGCGGTGATAATCCCTAAAATCTTCATCGGAGAGGTCGGAGAGACTCCCTAAGGTTATTCTCCGTGGGTATGGTTAACGTGGCGATGAAAGATGGAGAGAGAGAGAGAGAGAGTTGTGCTTGTGGTTTAGAAAGGAATGGACGGTGGTGGGATTGGTAATAGCGACGGTCCTAGACGAACCTCGTGGGTTAGAGCACACGAGACACTTCAGACGAAACCAAGGTTTGTTAAAATTAAAGGGTGGTGAAATATCTCTAAAACGTGGGTTCATCTTACACAGGTATATAGCTCTGTTTGTAAAGTTTCAGGATATTTTGTGTGTGATCATGAATATACATCTAGTTAGGTGAGGATTGTGTCAAGCTTTGGTGATCATAAAGGAATAACTTAGCTGATTAATCTTAGAATTAGTCATGAGGACACTAAAATCAAGAACAAGCGTATGTTATATCTTGGGAGAAAATGTTGTTGCTTTTCTGTTGAAATGGCAATGTTAGTGTTAGATTAATGACAAAAGAATAAACAAGCCTTTTGTTTTTCTTTATTGCAGGTTGAGGCGAAGATGGTTACGTATGAATGGTCAAGTATAAATGGTCACGTATGAACGATCACATATTGATGGTCACGTATGGGTGGTCATATATTGATGGTAGTTGCACCTTGCCACGTATAAGTGGTCATGTATCGATGCAAAAATAAATAGCATTGTACATTTGACATAACCAACTTGTATTATGAGGTGATCAATAAGATCAAGGAACCAAACATCTCCAAGAACTTTTAAGGGACTTGTTCAAGGTGGAGAGTATTGATTTCAGGACGATATGCCTACCGAACGAAAAGTAGCCATGTCAATGTACATTGTACATTTTATATTGTTCGTATGGATAACCGAATTGTGTAATTTATCTTTAACTTTGTCAATATCCATAGTTGTAAATTGTGTTTTTTAGTTTATCTTCTAAATTGCACAAGGGAATATAATTGTGTATTTCTAATCTTTAAAGTATTTAAACCTTGTACATAATAATCATATAAACTAAGCTTTCGATTTATCTTTGCTAAAAGTTCCATCTTCGACAAATGCAAACCTTATATATGTATATTTATACTTTGTACAAAACATTGTATCCATATAAATTTGTCCAAGACAGTTTAACCATTACACCGTTCCCCTCAGCTACTAATGCTTCACGATAATGTCAAAATGTTCAAATACGAATGGACAGATTATCTTGGATGACAAATTGACAATACACAAGTATCTAAACATCATTGATAATTTTTTGCTTCGATTGGAAAGGTAATGCCCAAACATGTGTCTGTTTACTTTTTTTTTTATGAAAAGAAACAAAAACTTAAGTAGCAAATCAAACCTCCATATTCATTGTCACCATCCTCTGTAAACCAACATGGTAAAACCCGTTTAACATTAATCCAATTACAAGCCACAAACCTCCATATTCACTGTCGCATCTTTTGACTCAACTCGAATTAACTCAAAATAATGAGTCGGATCCGAGTTACAAAAACCAGGAGAAATTGAATAAGGGAGCAAGTGTGACGATGGAGGTGAAGAAGAAAAAAATATAGCAAAGCTGGAGTCGCGACAATGACGAAGAAGATCAGAGCAAATTATGGAGTCGGAGAAGAGAAGAAAGCGTGCCCTCTTCCTAGATCTATAACTACAACCACACGTTAATAATCAGATCTATCCATTCTTTATTTTTATTTTTTTTAACCAAATGTTTCTCTCTCTTCGTGTCTTGTTAGGTTGCAGGGACAAAATTGTCCAAAATTGTTTTAAAACCCTAAAAACACTCAAAAAGTACACCATCTTTACAAAGTACCTATTATGTAAGGAAAGTTTGACAAAGTATTTCTAAATGTAAGAAGCCCTTAACCCAATATATCCGTCAAAAAATGTATATATACACCGTTTCTAAATTGTGTTAAAGGCTTTACAAACATGCTCACTAATCACTATCAAACAATAAGTCAATAATTATCAAATTGTCAACCTCAACCAATCAGAGTCTTGATAAGGACGACACTAATTGGACAATTGTAACTACTTAAATTGCAACTTGAACCTCATACTAATAATTGATCTTTCAAAATAAGCTGATAAACGACCCTGTGAAGTTTAAAATTATCTCAGTGCCATCGTTACATGACCCAACAATAAAGACGATTAGTTGATAAGTTACATAAGTACATGAATATTTTAAAGTGATGCATTTTTGGTCATTTTTAATATGCCTCGTGGAACACGAAATTATAATATTGTTTCCAAGAATTCTCACTCAGGATATGGTTATGTATTCAATGATGTCAATATAAATACACCTACAATTCACTTCAATTGATCATAACACCGATCACAATCTAATCTCCCTTCCAAGGTCATCTCTCTTTCCCTCTTTATTATGTAGACTTTGTTTGGTAGTTAAAATTAACACTTTGTTTTACGAATTTGTAAGATTTATCAAAAAGCAAACAAGACATGGCCCAAAAGGTGGAAGCACAAGGAGAGAAAGGAGGCAACCAATGGGACGATGGTTCCGTACATGACGGTGTGACCAAGATTCAGGTCGGAGCAGGTGGAACCGGCATTCAATTCATTCAGTTCAGTTATGTAAAGAATGGACAAACCGAAGAAGCCCCTCTTCGTGGTACCAAAGGCCGTATAATGGCAGCTGATCCGGTTCCTATACCTTTCCCTTTTCTATTGACTTTTATTTCCTTTAGTTCTATTGTTTTAGTTTGAAGTGTTTTTTGACATTTTGATCTTGATCTTGATCTCTACAGTTTGTGATTAACCATCCAGAGGAGCATCTAGTTTCTGTTGAAGGTTGGTATACCCCTGGAGGTGTCATTCAAGGGGTGAAGTTCATATCCAACAAGAAGAGTTCTGATGTGATTGGATACGAGGATGGTACTCATTTCACTCTTCAAGTTCAAGACAAGAAGATCATTGGCTTCCATGGCTTTGCCGGAGACTATATCCATTCTCTTGGAGCTTACTTTGCTCCGTTGACTTCAACCCCGTTGAACCCTGCTGAGAAGCTACCAGCACTTGGAAGTGATTCGGGAACTGCATGGGATGATGGTGCTTACGATGGTGTTAAGAAAGTGTATGTAGGTCAAGGCGAAAGTGGTATATCAGTCGTTAAGTTTGTGTACAACAAAGGCGCTGCGGAAGTCGTAGGAGCTGAACATGGAACTAGTTCTCTACTCGGATTCGAAGAGGTAACTATGCTTGCTTCCTTTCTTGCTTTTATTGGTTGGAAATATATATTACAACAAACAAACAAAATACTTTGCATATAGATATGCTTGGGGGACAAAGAAAACCCATATATTGATGAATTGTTTTGTTTTGGTTTCCTTTAATTGCAGTTTGTGCTTGACTATCCAAGTGAGTACCTCACGGCAGTTGACGGCACTTACGATAAAATCTTTGGGACCAATGCCGCGGTCATAAATATGCTTAGGTTCAAGACTAACAAGCAAACATCTATTCCTTTTGGACTTGAAGCTGGTACATCATTCCTACTCAAAAAGGAAGGCCACAAGATTGTTGGGTTCCATGGAAAGGTCGGTGACATGCTTCATCAGTTTGGAGTCCATGTCCTGCCAGTCACCAACTGATTATATATGACTTATTCCTCTTTGGTTCCATGCATCTAATAAGTTATATCTATGCATGTTGTGATGTTGTTTTCTCCTTTTATGCGTTTGTGATCCATTTCAATAAAGGAAGTTTGTTACATCTCTTCTATTTGCACACACTGAGAATCGATGACCCTGTTCTGGAGATTTTGTTTGTACCTTCGAAATCATCTGGGTTTGGGTTTGTTAACGAGATGGAAGTGTTCTCTACACCTAACGATTACATAACCGATCAAAGAACTAAGCTTGTAATCCTTAACTCTGCTCAAATCACGTTTAATCATTGAGCTCACCCGTTTATGAGAACTTTCGACCCAATACTTATTTGGCTTCGAGTAACTTAACTTTCCAGCTCTCATGAGAATCGATGACCCTGGAAAAAAAAGCCAAAAAATATTGTCAATCTCTATTTCCTTTACCTTAATTGTACATCACAACAACAATCAAGTCCCCACTTGATAATAGTGCTTAGATTAAAACAGATACAAGAAAGATAATAACAAATTGAGGAAGATGAAAACCTGACGAACACCACTACCGAGCTTGATTGTCTGGTTACTCATGTTTGACAAATCAAGAATAACATCATCTGGAACCTGAAAAGTAGAAACGATTTTACTGGAAAATTAGAAATACGGACAACAATCTTCAATCCTTTGCTATACTTGAATTAAGAGTCTCCACAGCTTAAAGGAACTAGGAGGGGGTTATTGGTTTGTGTATTTTAATGGATTTTAAAATCCATTTGGATTTTAGAAATATGAGATGAATCCATGGATTTTAAAATCCATAATAATAGATAACGTGGATTTCAAAATCAAATAAAATGGATTTACAAATCAACTAAATGGATTTCATTGACTAACCAATAAAGTAATATCAACATCTTACTCATTATTTTCATGTGACATATGTCTTTCTCGTTCTTCAAGGATTTCTTGTTATCCCGTATTTGTTGAATCCATGTTTGAGTATACTTTTAACAAATAAAACTTAACCCATCAAAAACGAACACTAACACATACACCTTTGTATCTTTATATATATTATTTACGATGATTAGTATATGATTTGGCAATAATATTCACTAAAATCCTTATTGTGAAGAATCATAGAGAAATTGATTACGTGAATAGCAAAAAAAATGAACAAAAACCTATAAAAAGAAAGAAGCAAGAAAAACATACATAAGATGATGAAAAAGAGACGAAAAGTACATATGTGACACAATTTTTCTATTATTTTGTTTGATGGTGTTTTATTTATTGGTTTGATTATTTTAGTTGATTTGTGAATTTATAAATCTGTGTTATTTGATTTTTAAATCTTATAAGATTTAGAAATCTTTGTAAATCCGAAGGTTTCCCTTCGGATTTGATCCTTTGTATTTTTGACATGAATTCCTTTCAAATCCATTAAAATCCTAAGTGAAATCAAATCCATAAGTAAATCCGTAAGATTGAATAACACGTGATTTTAATTATGATTTATAAATCATAGAACCAATAACACCGGATTTTAATAGGGATTTTAAAATCATAGAACCAATAACACTAGATTTTGTTTGGATTTCCAAATCCATTAAAATCCATAAACCAATAACCCCCTCTAAATTTGCCAGCTCCGAAAGTTGAATTTGATCAAATCTTTGCTAACCCTATATTTAATTAAATCAGGTTTAAAAAAATTTAATTACAATCTGACCCCAAAATTTGGTGTTCTAAACATGATTCTACATACTTCATGTAGTTTAAAACACGTTTCTATACTTCCGGTAGTTTTCTACATTTTACACTATACTTCGGGTAGTTTATAACCACAATTTGATTAAACTCGCGGACCAGGTCGCGAGACTTTTTATGTATGTAACCCATTGCGGATCAAAAACAAAATCGACCAGTGCGATGTCTAGAGGACCTAATAGCGCAGTAAGCATAAAAAAATGATTAGTGGAAAATTTATACTAGAATAGTACCCGCGGAATAAAATATTTATCAAGTAAAACTAATATTTTTTTAGTATAGATTTATGATACAAAAATTAAGATCAACTTTACATATTTAAATTTTAGATTTTGCCAAAAACAATTGCAATTATATTTTGTAAAATGTATTTCCGTAAAATAGTTAAACCCACATAACATATTTTTTAAAGATACGGTATATGATTCAAAGATTAAAAAAATCAAAGATTGCATATATAATCACAAACTTGTCACCGATTTCCGATCTTATAAATTAATGATTATTTTAATTGATGTAGACTAAATCATAATTCTTCTTTTTAAGCTAATTAATCGATTTATGTTTTTTAGTGTAATTGAATTATTAAATTCTTATTAATTAAAATATGTTTGGGTATATGGATTATGTTATGGTAGTGTGTTTGGATAAGAGTATAGTAGTAAAGTAATAATAAAGTAGTAAATTAAATTAAAAAACTAAAAAAGATTGAATAAAGAAATCTTTACTCAAATGTATGTTTGGGTATAGGAATTATGTTACTGTAATGTGTTTGGATAGGATAATATTAGTAATAAAATAGAGTACTAAATTAAATCAAAAAAGAAAAGAAAAAATGAGAGCTTGAGACATAAGCTCAAAATGCTTCTCATTTAATATATAGAAGATAAAGCATCTCCGGTCCATCTCTATTTATTATTTTAAAATTGAGTGTAAAATAAAATGGGTGAATTAGTGAAATAATAGGTTTGAGCATCCAAATTAATAAAGTAGAATGTGTAATGTGAAAATTTAGTAATAACAAAGAGAAACAAAATTAAATGATTTTATCCTTTTATACATTCAATTAAAATCATCAAATTTAATGCAAATTTAATGTAGATTTGCCTTGTATTAGTTATCACATTTAATTTTTTATAAATAAATTTGAATTTGCCATATATAAAAACAAATTATATTTTTTTACATTTTCTCAAAATAACAATATTGTTTTACTATTCAAACGAATTGATTAGTTTTAAGATAGATAAATTATATAGTGAACTATATCACAAATTAGAAACCATGAATATATTATGTATATAGTTAATTTTTTCACAAACTATTAACTATACTATTTATATTCACGCATATGATATTTCACTATTATATATATAAAACTATATTTAAATGTAGTTAATTATATATCCATGTGTAGTTAGCTACAAATAAACAATAATTATTTATATAGTTAATTTTATTCAGAAACAATCAACTATACTTGTTATATTCAACAATAATTCATTATTATATACAGTTAAATATATTCATAAATATTTCACTATTACGCAATTTTAGTGTAAAATTCATTATATCCAGCAAATAGTTAGTATATTAAAATAGAATTCACTATTTTTATTTAAATCCAAATAATGAAATAGTTCACTATTTATTTCAATAGTTTCTAATTTGTGATATAGTTCACTATATAATTTATCTATTCAAATAATAATTAATTATTCCGAAAGGTAATAAATTATGCCTTTTTTTTTC
Organism: Arabis alpina; assembly: GCA_900128785.1. Lineage (NCBI taxonomy): Eukaryota > Viridiplantae > Streptophyta > Magnoliopsida > Brassicales > Brassicaceae > Arabis > Arabis alpina. Next base: position 11,077,155 of record LT669790.1, read on the forward strand.
ATCTGAATACTTCTTTCATTTAAAAGGAAACAACCTGTACAATAGATTTACAATCACAAAAACACCAAGAATGGTGCACCTCTTCCTAAAGACAGAGGGCTCATGAGGGTCCTAAAGACCAAGTTCAAAAGGAATTTGAACCCCAAAAATGGTAAACCAAACTAACCAGAGGAAAGAGCGCTCTCATCTACAAAAAGTTGTTGTAACCATCGAGGAAAGGAACTAGCCACATACGATTGAGTACGGAACTCCTTTGTGACACTCCTCGCAATGAGAGCCGTTCCTCTGTTCGCTTCAGCCTTTTCCACCACTATCTTCCACTCGGAGAAACTCTCCAAAGCTTTTTGTATCTCCAAAACCTGATAGCCAAAAGCCGGCCATTGATTTGGCTTTAAGCAAGCCTCAACTAACTCATGGAACTCCACTGCAAAGATAATATGATTGACATTATGAAACCTCATACTTTCCATAGCCCACACAAAAACCATAAGTTTGTCTTCATCTTTGTCTACCATAGCTTGTAAGCATCTGCGGCTATGTAACAAAACCTCCCCTTTATCATCCCTAAGAACCCAAGAAGCACCAACCAAACCTTTCTTTTTAACCCATGAGAAGCCCACATTACACTTAAACCATTTATCAGGTGGTTTCCTCCATTTCTTCTTTGGATTTAATCCCTCTGTTTCTTCTATTTTCGCCTCTTCTTCCCCTAAACTCTGAGCCTGCACCCATTGTTCACATTCAGCTTGAGCTTTCATCACAACTTCCAGCGCAGAGAACATTGATCCTTCAAAAAGTCAACTATTTATGTTCTTCCATATGTACCACAAAACCCAAGGAATACATTGTCTTACCTTTACAGGAATTCTTGTATCTTTGTAACACTTCAACAAGTAAGACAGGTTTGGGAATAAAGCGTGATCATAGAAACCATGTTCAGGCCATGGCACATTAGACACAGCCCAAACTTGGCGAGAGAAAGCACAGGAGAACAAGGCATGATTAATGGACTCCCCTTCAAAACCACAAAGTTGGCATCGAGAATCCACTTTCATGCCTCTTTTATTAATCAGTTCAGCTACAGATAGGGCATCAGACAGCGCTTTCCACAGGAAAAGCTTTATTTTAGGATTGGTTTTCATTCCCCATACCTGTTCCTTTAGTGGATTAATAGAGGGTTTCCTCTCAGCAGCTTGGATGCAAATAAATAAGGAAAATTCAAGGGTCGAAAGATCCGGCATTTATACTCTAAGGCGCGGAAGTTTAGGGTAATCATTAAACCTTGGCAGCAGACGCGAGCGAACCGAGGCGTCTCTTCAGTGTCTTTTCAAAAATGAGCGGTCCAAAGCGTGCCGCGTGTAAAGGCGAAGCGACGTGTCGAATTAAGATCTGAGTTGGGCAAATCTTCCTTAGTACGTTTCGGCCGAGCTTGCTGACGTAATATTCGCCGAACTCGGGGGGGACTAGTTGGTGGTACCGGGTTTGATACCCATTACCATACCCGACTCATATCCGATTCGACATGGAGCTTCGAGAAACATCTTGGAAGAATGGGCCAGCGAGGACCCATGAAGACAACTCGGCCCGTTAAGGAGCATCTGCCGACCTAGGCAAATACAAGCGAATTGGAAGACTTAGCTCGGATAAAAGGAAATACTTAGAATTAGTATAACTTCCTTTATCTTTTAGGAGATTTTCCATTTATCTTTTAGGGTTATTTCGACTGACTTTGTACTTGTATAAATACTTGATGTATTCCTCCAAAACGCGGACATCTCCTTTAATAGAGAATTCTATACACATCTTTTTACTTGATCTTTTCTTTATGATTTTACGCTTAAACCTAGTTCTTCTATTCTTTCGACCGATCTCGGATTGTTACTCAATCGGATATCACCACATGTCCTACTTGTGGTGCCCTGGAAACTATCTCACATACCTTGTTTCAGTGCACCTTTTCAGCACAAGTATGGTCCCTAGCACCCCTAGCTCCAACAGCACACCACCAACACCTATCCACCTTTGAAGAGCTCTGGGGAAGTACTCTAGCTAGGAAAGTTCTACCTCCAGCTAGAGTAATTGAACCTTTAGCTTCCTGGATTGCCTAGAACCTATAGAAAACAAGGAACAATCTGCTGTTTAATGGGAAAAAACCACGATCTTGGAGGTGGTGAATAAATCCATCAAGGATACAAGAGAATGGATTAAAAACCAAAACGAAGGAGTGTTTGGTGTCACCTTGTTCTGGACAGAACAAAGCGCCAGTTGTCTGCCAAACTGACGCAACGTGGAGAGAAGATAAACAACTTGCAGGACTTGGATGGACACTTCACCAAGAATAAGCTGAGCCCCAACATTCCTCCACAACCATGACCCATGTTAGCTCCCCTCTCCTTGCTGAAGGTTTGGCCATCAGAGAAGCACTACTATGGGCTATTGACGCAAACATAAGGACCCTCTCGGTAGAATCTGACTCCTTCCAACTCATTAGGGCCATTAACTTGAGCTCCCCGGTATCACAGCTACATGGCATACTCCATGACATAGCTTACCTCATTCGTTTTTTTTATTGTATTTCTTTTCATTTCATTTCTCGAGCTGCAAACTTAGTTGTAGACAATCTTGCTAAGGAAGCCTTGTATCACTATGTCCACTGATTTAGATTAATACAAGGGTTTAAAATTCAAAAAAAAAGCTACTTAGCCACAAATATTTCTTTGGTATATTCACTACGCAGTGATGTACGAGAGTCAAAAATATAATTTTATGACCTGATAATTTATTTTCTTGTCAATAACTTTTGACAATGTTCTTATAAATTATTCAGTTGTAAAATAAGCAGTCATTATAAACAGTAGTTATTCTAGTCTGGACATCAAAAAGTCAAGAATTTTAAGTGAAATAATGGAACTAAAACTCATTCATGCCATATAGATATATTTGGCACTTTACTAAATCCGGAAAATATACAGTACAATCGGGCTATTGGTTATCTAAAAGCTTGAGAAAACTGTTGAGGCTAATGTGGTACACGAACCTAGTATTACGGTCTTGAAGGCTCATGTTTGGAAATTAAAATGTCCTCCCAAAATAAAACATTTTCTTTGGCAGGTTTTATATGGTTCTTTAGCAGTACATGTTCGAATTAATCAACGAGGAATAAACTGTTCTAAGATGTGTGGGAGATGTGTGGGAGATGTGATCAAGAAGAGGAAACTATAAATCACGCCATGTTCGAGTGTCCTCTGGCACAGGCGGTCTGGGGTTTATTTTTATCCATACGAGGAAAGGAACTCATTCCATATTCCTCGATCTTTGCGAATCTGGATTTTTTATTTTGGAGGATTGGCCATGAGGATACAATAAAAGGGGACAGTCAGATATTTCCATAGCTTGTTTGATATATCTGAAAAGCTCGGAATAAGAAATGTTTCCAAGGTGTTGATGAGGATCCAAACGCGGTTTTCCGTTTGGCAGAAAGCGAGTTCTTTTCATGGTCAGAAGCTCGGATGACGATGCAGCTGAGGATCCAAACGCGGTTTTTTGTTTGGCAGAAAGCGAGTTCTTGTCATGGTCAGAAGCTCAGATGACGATGCAAAAGGAGGATTTTGGCGGAAGGGAAAATATTCAGGTGGACACGGTACCAGCGAGGGGATTGATAATGCTCAAATTTACCCTGAGCTACTCTCTCAAATTAAGAGGTCGTCGTAGTAGGGGTCGAATCACTGGGAGTCAAATCAAACGATAGGAATATTGACTTCAAATTCGGCTAAGTAAAATAATATAAAATAAAGACAAAAGCAAATCGAAATAGAGAAAGATTGTTGATTTAAAATTCAATTAAACAAAGTGCTAGGCTTTTGGGTAATTCTCAGGATGAATCAGAATTGCAGGTTAAACAAAATCAGGATTTAATTAAGAACCGTTCTAGAACTTGGAACACTAATGTATAATTAACCAACTGTCGTTGCGAAAACTAACTATGTCTAAACCCTAGAAAACCAAATTTCTTTGCGAATTCAATCAATTTAAACAAGCATTAAATTCAAGTCCAATTTGTTCACAAAATCCCTAAACCAAATTTCTTTGCGAATTAGTAATTTTGCTCACCTAAGATCTAGTTCTGGCTAATCAATTACACTTTCGTGTCAATCTATCAACCTAAGATAACTAATTTAGAGTGATCAATTCTAAATCAGAGTTAAAGCAATCTAGGTGAAGAACCTAACAGATAATCCTAACAAGTGAGTTTACCCTAACAATTCATCATCATTCCATTCGAACTACCCTAAACCTAACAAGCAAACTACTCAGACATGGCAGCAAAGCAAATCATCGCTGAATAATACTGCATAAAGAAAGAGTAAAAGAAGAATTACAATAGGGTTCGAAGAATCTCAAAGTAATGAAGTAAACTTGTCTCCCTAAAAACCCTGAAAAATCTCTCTCTTAAAGCTCTCTCAACTTTGTTAAGTAAAATCTACAGTTCTCATCTAAAAACCTAAAATAAACTATTTATAGAGGTAAAACTCGTGGTGGGCTTCTATGACGGTCTATTGGTAACTTCTGGCCCGAAAAGGAACAATTTTCCTTCTTTAAAACGTATTAGGTCGGTTTCTGGGAAGGCCTGTCGATCGATCGTCTATGTGTCTGTCGATCGACAGGTTGTAACGTAGCTGTCGATCGATCGTCACCATGTATGTCGATCGACAGACACGCCAATCTGACGGCAATTGAATTTCCGTTCTAACGACTTCAGCTCCTCTTTCCACAATGCTCCAAAACGTTCCATAATCATTAATTAAGCTCCACACGTACAAAAACCTGCAAAGACTCTAAAACACTCGAAAAACACCGAAAAGACTCGATAAAACCGGGTTAAATCATGGTCAAAAACGGGTAAAAACCATGATATATCAGGGATTAAGATGTCAAGTAACCGTTCTTGGAAGGATACAGAACTGACTTCAGGTGTGGGATGGGTGTGTATTCAACAAGATCAGTTGGTACTTCTAGGGGCACACGACATACATCATCGTAGGTCTGCGTTGCATTCGGAGGTGGAAGCCCTGCTTTGGACAATGACATGCATTTTGGAAAGAGGCATGGATTGCCATACGTTTGAGACAGATTGCTCTGACTTAGTTGATATTGTCAAGAATCCAGAGGAGTGGCCGGCGTTTTAGATACTCTCGGACAAGCTTAGGAGCTTACAAGATCGTATACCCAACTTCTCCTTATCTCTCATTCCCCGGTCTATTAATCTCAAGGCGGACTGCTTGGCCCGGTCAACAAGATCACGTGCTTTAAACTTTTCATATGTAAACAACTTCCTACTGTACTGGTTGTCCAATCAGAGAGGAGTTTTCTGATTAACAGTTAGGTTGACAAAAAGAAAAACTCGATTTTTTTGTTGTTGTTAAAGTCTAAAATTCGATTTTAAATATTGGTACAATCAGTTACTGGACTTCAAATTCCAATTATTGCAGTTTATATAATAAATCTACAACCTAACCAAATTTAACTTCAATCCATTTGCGATTAGATTTCAAATTCTTTTCATCGTTACTACTTAAAAAAAAAACACAAGCTAAATTTTGGGAGTTTTATCATATTTGTCCAAAATTTATGTGCATAGATCAGCGAAAGCAAAACTTTTGGAGACAAACATTCTACGATATTTATTTATTTAGTTTTTTTTATTTTGGAATATTCCATTTCTAATACTACGGATTAATCTTAATGGGATTGTTATATGCACGACTATATGCAAGATTTAATTTTCCTTTTGAAAGGAATGATTTATGCTGTGTTGTAAAGTTATCAACTGTTTAGTTTTAGTTAGACCCATAGAAATATACGAATTTCAGTTTTTTTTTTTTTTTTTGGTCAGGAACGCACTTATCCCTATTGGTTACAAAAATACATGGGCATCGTTGAACCAATGCGGAATAGACGTGCTAACATATGAGAAGACTGATTTGCGGAGATGAGCAATCTTCGCGAGGAAGTCTGCTTTTTCATTCTTCCCCCTAGGACAATACGTAAGAGTAAAGTCTGGGAAAGAAAAATGTATCTCCTGAAGATCTTCAAGTTCTGAGCGGAATCGGGGCCATCGTCCTGGATCTGCTACCATACTCACCAACTCTTGTGAGTCCGTGAGAAACGCCGAACAATAGCGCCCATACTTGGTAAGGCTTAACATAGCCCATAGGGCTATGCAGTTCTGCGTGTAAAGGTGACTGTACTCTCTGTATACCCCTTGTTCCCAATAAATTTGATGTCCCATCCTGCAACTGTAAAATCCAACCCACACCACTCGTGGTATCATCCTCTTTCCATGACCCATCCACGAAGCACCGGAACACTTCCTGCGGCTCCTCCTCCGAGGTCCTCTGTCCCTGGGTTTGAACATGCCCCTCAATAGACACATTAGCCAACCACCAATCTTTTGCTTCCTTTCGGGCCAGCTCCACTATCGCTGGGGGTGCTCGCTCCACAGTATTAAAAACTTTGTCATTTCGAGCCTTCCAAATATACCAAGTGATCCATGGGAAACAGTAGGTGTGTTCCTCAATATATGCACGATGAGGGATCCTTGAGAACAAGTAATCCATATTGCCCCATAAATTGTCTGTAGGAAAAACTGCCGGGGGGTTTGGAATATTGGACAACGCCCAAACTTGTCTAGCTGGTGGACATGTAAACAATACATGATTAATGGTCTCATCCCTGTCTTCACACCTGGGGCACTGTCGCTCTTGCTGGAGATGTCTATGCGCCAGTCTCTCGTTAACCGCCACTGCCCAGAGAGAGCTTGCCATAAGAAATGGCAAATCTTAGGGGTTCTTTTCTGCTTCTAAACCTTCTCTTTTAGCGGATTCACTGATGGTAGTTGTTGGGCATATACCAAATCAGCGTCCAACTGATGTCTGGCAACTTCATACCCAGATCGTACTGTGTACATACCAGTGTTTGTATAATGCCAGCAGAAACCATATTTTGCCCCTCGTAAGGAGGGTTCGACGGATAAGATTAGTGGGATATCCTCTACATTAACACAAGTTCAGAGCCTGTCCAACTTCCACTTCCCTGATCGAGGATCAATAAAGTCTGATACTCGTTCGTGCCTATTAGGATTTGGTACCAGACTTCAAACTCTACGTGGGTGCTCTTCCGGGATCCACTTATCTGTCCAAAACCAAGATTGTGCGCATGTTCCTATAGTCCGTCTCATACCTTTATCCAATAGAGGTTGAGCATTAATCAAACTTCGCCATCAATAAGACGGGCGGTAATGTTTCCTAGCTTCAAATGGGGTCGAGTAGCGCAAGTACTTTCCTTTCAATACTCTTGCCACTAAGGAATTTGGGTATCGGTGTAGTCGCCAGAGCTGCTTAGCCAGTAATGCCTTGTTGAACTCTTCGTAAGACTTAAAACCTATACCACATGCATTCTTAGGGAGACACATCCTTTTCCACGATATCCAATGCATCCCCTTAGAATTATCCTTAGTTTTCCACCAGAAGTTAGAAACCGCGCTGGCGAGTTTCCGAAGCAAACTCTTTGGAAGGAGAAAAGTAAACATCACATAAGTCGGTAGGGCTTGCGCCACTGATTTAATCATAATCTCCTTTCCTCCTTTCGACAGGTACTTGGCTGACCAGCCATTGATCTGTTGATTCAGACATTCCTGCACGTAAGCGAACACTTCCGCCTTCGATCCTTGCAGTTGTTCCGGAAAAACGAAATTAGAAGAAAATAAACAAAATTAAGACATATCATTGGTATCCATCATTGGTATTTATTAGGAAACGTGTACATTTTTTGTATTGACGGATAAACAGCAGATCTCGCAGAGGCGATGAAACGGTTCCTTTTTTTAAATTCAAAACCATGGAACGGTGGTCTGAGGCGAGGACCGGTCATGATCCTCTTTGCCGACGGAGGAGTGCAATAGGACAGTATATGATGGTGGACTGGAAGAGTAGCTTTTTGCTTTCTCTTGCTGGTAACGAAGGACGGGCGAGTAGTTTGTGGCCTTGTGGATTTACAGGAGGATCCTATACAAGATATCAGGTGCAACAAGTTTGGAATTCAGATCCCGGAATTTTAGCATCAACACCAAGAATTACCAAAACTGGAAATTGCGATTTCAATAGTTTGTCTAATCTTCAGAACTTACAATCAATTGGAGTGATTTTCGGCTCTGATTGGATCCCGATTAAGCAGATCTCAAGGGAGATAATTGAGGAGGAGATTTCTGCTAGTCGAGGCTTTATACTCAAGCCCTGGGGATATCATCTCTCCTCACGCTTTCCAAATCCTTCAACCAAGCTTACATTTGTGAACCTCCCTTTACAATTCACTCTTCCCATGGCATACTTTGGCAAGATGATCAAAGCGGAGGTGAACTCAAAGCAGTCTAAACCTCTCAAGCTCCCTCCAATGGATAAATCTCATATCCTGAAGAAATATGAACGTACTTTGGTGGGAAGAGTGCTCCTCCGTGAATCACAGGAACACATCGTCAGAGACCTTATCCGTTTCTTACCGACGGTATAGTCTTGTGAAGATCGTGTGCAAGGAATGGATATGGGAGATGGTCGCTTCCATTTCCGCTTCCAAGCAGAAGAAGACTTGCTGATGGTGCTTGCTAACCGGTCATATCATTTTGATGGTTCGATGCTTGTAATGGAACGGTGGGTTCCAACAGGAAGAAGGGACATTCCGTCGACCATTCCTTTTTGGATAAGGATTCGCGGACTTCCGGATTATCGGTGTGAGCTGGCTACTGTCACGAGTATTAGGAAGGATCTAGGTGAAATCATGGAGTGGGAGGTGGTGGATCTGAGTCATGCTGGAATAAAACGCACCCCAAATCAAATAGAGGGATTCCGATTCGGATGGGTATCTTCTCACTCTGAATTTCAAGTACGAGAAGCTACAGAAACACTGCTCGATCTGTTTCCGATTGACCCACGAGCCTCACTTGTGTCCAGAGCGGGTCAGGAGGGCTCGTGAACAACAGCGAGAGTAGTATCGGGAACACATATACCGTCGAGACGGTGATGTGAGGAAAAGGAGACCTATGAGCAGGGATGAACGGGTCTCTGAGGCGATCTCTCCACCGGTCCAGCAACTGCGGTGGGTAGCAGGTGGTCATGACATGGCGTCCTCATCAAAACCTAAGTCTGTCCGCAGGGATCTTCTCCCGGAGCTTCAATCGCCGCCGCAGGATGTGAAAGGTAAGGGGTTAGCTCAGGGTATACCAAAGAGTGGGTGGCGAAGGCTTTCCCGACGAAGTCGGAACGGGAAGGTGGCTCATCACTGGGTCAAGATCGACAATCGGCGACAGGGACGGATAAGGAAGAGTGGTCTCGTGCTAATTGGTATCGGGAAACGGAGGAAGAGGCCACCAAGGCTAATTTGCTCGCCGACCAGAACCGGAGTTGGGCTCTTGCGGAGGAACAAGGAAAAGAAGCGGTGGTGTTTGACGGTGGAGAGGAGGGTAGCGGCAGAGACAAAATTAGGATTCTGGAGATTTAGTCAGAGGTGGGGTTTGAGGAGAAGAAGAATGGAGGTGGGCCAGGCTTTTTTCAGGCCCATGATGTGCAGCTCTCAGATGGGCCCAACGAAAGTGAACCAGGGCAAGCAGAGGAGGGTTTTTTGGATGTGGGCCAGGGAAGTAATCTTAGTCCAGCAGAAGTTATCTCCCCACTCAAAGAATTAGTCCACAAAGGTTTGAAGCGTCCGCGGGGAATCGAGCAGAGAGTCAATCAGGCGCTGAAAGTTAAAAAGAAAATTGGACGCAGCCTTTTTCGGGGAAACCGAATCCACAAACATATGGCCTTAGCATCATTGGCCCCGGCCGGGACCACAGTTTTGGCTAATGTTTACAATCCACCAACTTCGAAGGCAGGCCTCGTTAGGGGTAAAAATTCGAAGAACTTAAAAGATCTGGTGGTTAAATAGAAACCACCGGCGGATGATTAGTATCATCATAAGCTGGAACTGCCAGGGAGCGGGCAGCTTCTTGACAGTTCATCGATTGCGTGAATTTCGTAGGAAGTTTTTCCCGAGGATTCTCTTTCGTATGGAAACTAAGCGTGATCAACAGTTTCTCCAAGATTTACAAGTTGAATTTCGATACGATTTCCTTTTTATTGTTGACCCTTGTGGTCGTAGTGGCGGACTAGCCCTTCCGGCTAAGTCTGATTTTAATATTCAAGTACTTTTTCTAATAAAAACATTATCGATGTAATGACTACCATTCATGGCAATAAAGTGTGTCTCTCATTTGTTTACGGTGACCCTATTATTGCGCATAGAGGAATCGTTTGGGAACGTCTCACCCGCATTAGTATTACACGTTTTGCACCATGGTTTATGACAGGGGACTTCAATGATATTACAGGCCATCATGAGAAAACAGGGGGTCGGCGGAGGCCAGATAACTCGTTCCTGGAATTTAATCTCATGCGGTCGATTTTCCCTATAGGGGTAATTGTTTATCTTGGGTGGGGAAACACGGAACAAATGTAATTAGATGTCGGCTCGACCGATCGATGGGGAATGAGGACTGGTATGAGCTTTTCTCACACTCGCAAATGGAATATCTTCAATTCATGGGGTCTGACCACCGTCCGGTTCTGACACATATTACTTCTCGGCGAATGGTGGGAACAAAGAAGTTCCGTTTCGATAAAAGGTGGATTTCCAAACCAAACTTTGAAGAGGTGGTACGGAATGGCTGGACGAATGTAAGTTCCAGTAGTGAACCTACACTGGGAGAACGTATTGCCAAATGTCGCCATTACATTTCCCGTTGGCATAAACAATATCAAATTTTTTCTGACGAAGCGATTGAGGCGTTGAAAACCCGCCTCGAGGAGGCCCAAAGTAGTGACTCAGCTACGGTGGAGGACATTGCATCCTTACAGGAGCAACTTTGTACGGCCTTACGGGATGAGGAGATTTATTAGCAGCAGAAGAGCCGGGTCACTTGGCACCAAGAAGGGGACCAGAATACAAAGTTCTTCCAAGCGTCTACGAAACAAAGGAGGGCTCGGAATAGGATTACAGGAATTGTAACAGAGGCCGGGGAGTGGACAGAAAAAGAGGAGGAAGTAGAACAAACGGCGATTCAGTACTTCTCAGAGATGTTTTCCTCCACTATCATTTCTGATCTTGAAGCATCATTGTCTCACGTTCGGAGTTCTGTAACTTTGGATATGAACACAATGCTTACTCGAGAGGTGACAGCCTCGGAAGTTAAGGCGGCATTGTTTGCCATTCACCCGGAAAAGGCCGCAGGCCCAGACGGTATGACAGCACTGTTTTACCAGTAATTTTGGAACCTCATTGGACCTCAAGTGGTAGAGATGGTAAAAAACTTTATGAGTACAGGGACCCTAGACCCAAAAAGTAATGAGGTGAACATCTGTTTGATCCCAAAATCGAAGAGACCAAGGATGATGAAGGAGTTCAAACCAATTAGCCTGTGTAATGTGAGCTACAAGATTATCTCTAAGGTATTATGCCAGAGATTTCGAAGGTTTTTACCCTCATTGGTGTCCGAAACTCAGTCGGCGTTTGTAGCGGGACGACAAATTACGGGTAATATTTTGTTAGCTCAGGAAGTCTTCCATGCCCTCATGACGAATACAGTGGCTAAAAGGGATTGTATGGCCATCAAAACAGATATGAGTAAAGCATATGATCGTGTAGAGTGGAGTTTTTTTGCAGCACTAATGCGGAAGTTGGGTTTTGCAGACACATGGATTAATTGGATCATGACGTGTGTCAACTCTGTCTCATATAGTATTCTTTTGAATGGAGAACCAAAAGGGGCCATTACTCCGACTCGTGGGCTACGACAGGGCGACCCTTTATCCCCGTACTTGTTTATTCTATGTACGGAAGTTCTGATTGCCAACCTCCGCGTGGCAGAGCGGTCAGGCTCTCTTTATGGCATAAAGGTAGCACCTACCTCGCCACCGTTGTCACATCTTCTCTTTGCTGATGATAGCCTATTTTTCTGCAACGCAACTGTGGAACATTGTGATAATATCCCCAAGGTCCTTCAGATTTATGGAAATGCGTCAGGTCAACGTATTAATTTTGACAAATCTGCCATTACATTTGGTAAGGCGGTACCTGAGGCACAAAGAGAGTTAGATAAGACACGGTTGAATATCCCGACGGAAGGGGGGTCTGGGAAATACTTGGGTATTTCAGAACAGTTACAAGACTCTAAAGCGGAAATTTTTGCCTACGTTCAGGATCGCTTGAATCAACGGATAAATGGTTGGTCGGCCAAATTCCTATCCAAATGAGGGAAAGAAATTATGATTAAATCTGTGGCGCAAGCCTTGCCAACTTATGTGATGTCCACTTTTCTCCTTCCGAAAAGTATACTGCGCAAATTGGCGAGTGCGGTGTCCAATTTTTGGTGGAAAACAAAGGATCATTCTAACGGAATGCATTGGATTGCTTGGAAGTAAATGTGTCTTCCGAAGAGTGTAGGGGGTATCGGTTTTAAGTCTTACGAAGAGTTTAATTAGGCCTTACTGGCCAAGCAGCTCTGGCGACTACATCGATACCCCAATTCGCTAGTGGCAAGAGTTTTGAAAGGAAAGTACTTTCGTTTCTCTCACCCGTTTGAAGTTAAAAAAACATTCACGACCTTCGTATGGATGGCGGAGTTTGTACAATGTTAAACCCTTACTGGAAAAGGGCATGAGACGTACGATAGGTTCAGGAGCACAATCCTGGTTTTGGACAGATAATTGGATCCCGGATGAAAAGCCACGAAGGGTAATGGGCATTATTCAGGACCCTAATCGACACCAGAGGGTTTCAGATTTTATTGATTCTCGAACTGGACAATGGAATGTGGAGCGACTCAGGGGCTGTGTAGACCCAGATGATATAAACATGATTTTATCCTTGCGACCATCCAGGTTTGGGAAGAATGATGGTTACTGTTGGCACTTCACTAGCTCGGGCATGTATACGGTTCGTTCTGGCTATGAAGTTGCCAGACAAAAATTGGATGACGAACTGGTTTTCAACCTCCAACAACCATCCCTGAATCCCTTAAAGGAAAAAGTCTGGAAACAGCAAACAACGAACAAAATTCGTCATTTTATGTGGTAGACTCTCTCCGGTGCGATTGCGGTTAATAAAAGACTCGCCCATCGACATGTGCAACAAGATCAAAATTGCGCACGCTATGGGGACATTGAGGAAACAGTTAACCATGTTCTATTTACATGTTCCCCAGCTAGGCAATGTTGGGCCCTATCCCAGATCCCAAACCCCCAGTCGAGCTTCCCGTCGGATAGTTTATGGGGTAATATGGATTATTTACTTTCTCGTATCCCACGGAGAGCTGACTGTGAGATCTTTACTCGTTGTTTTCTATGGATACTTTGGTATCTCTGGAAGGCTAGGAATGATAAAATGTTTAATAATGTAGATCGATGCCCACAAGCGATTGTGACAATGGCCCAAAAGGAAGCTTCGGAATGGTTCTTGGCTACTGAAGGAAAGGCAGAGTCGCAAAAAATACAGGAGTCTCTCGAGGAGACTACGACTACAAAACCAACCTTCAGTTGTTTGAAGGAAAGGCAGAGTCGCAAAAAATACAGGAGTCTCTCGAGGAGACTACGACTACAAAACCAACCTTCAGTTGTTTCCTTGATGGCTCATGGAAGCGGGATGATATTACGAATGGAGTGGGATGGATCCTAAAATTACAGGATGGAACGACAAATATATTGGGGTCACGGGGTATGCGTCAGCTAATGTCACCGCTGCATACCGAGATGCAAAGTTTGTTATGGGCAATAGAGAGTCTTCGCAAAAAGCAACGCTTCTGTGCAACATTTCTGACCGACTCTCAAGAACTGGTGGGTATGGTTGCAAACCCGGAAAACTGGCCTCACTTCAAATCGGAAATCGATGATTTTCAGGAGTTACGTAATTCTTTTCCGAACTTTGCACTTCTGTACTGTCCTAGGAAAAAGAATGAAAATTAATGGCAGATCTTCTCGCAAGGAATGCCCGTCTCCGCCAAAAAGTTTTCTCGTTTATTAGCACTTATATTCTTGTTTGGTTCATTGATACCTATGTATTCATGTAATCGGAGGAAAAAGTGTGTTCGTGACAAAAAAAAATATATATATATATATAGAAAACGTGAACTACTGTCACGTCATTAATATCAACGGCACAAATTCAAGTCACTTGCTTCATAACAATTTAATATTTTATTAATAACTCGTGGAACACGAGATTATTTACCCTTTGATATTATATATGTAGTTGATTTTAAAAATAATAAAGGTAATTATTTCACCACCTCATGTCGAGAAACATTTATTGTACAAATAAATTTAATTTGACTATAATTTTACATTTCGTTCAAATATTAAAAATGAAGATGACTATACTAAAAATCTTATATCAAAAATGAGATAAGTTCATTATTTTCAATAGTTTTGAACTATAAAATTACAAATTTTAAAATGATATCATAAACTGAACAGAACACTAACGTGTATCTCGAATGTAAATCGATTTGTCTTAGAGTTTGGTAAAGTGGATATGATAAGCGATCGAGTCAAAACTAGTCTCGCATATTTGACCAGAAATTCATGTAATAATAAAACTTTTATGAACAATACATGGTTCATTGATCGCTAATTGCTTTTAAATTAAAACCTTGTAAAACTTAACCACACCTAATAATTAAGTCACTGCAAGTTTGAAATGTTGATTGTGATGTTTGTGGTGAGTTTTTGGGTCCAATTGGTAACAAAAAGCGGTACAAATTTTTCAACAGTAAACTTAAGTTATAGGCTGTTAACAACTTAGCATAATGCAAAGCTGTAAAAAAATTAGTTGTAAACTTAAGTTGTATAAATAAAACTGAGTGTAAAGCTTTTGGTATAACTTTTGTGATTGATACTCCCTCCGTTCTTTAAAGATTAATGTTCTAGAAAAAAAATTGTTTTAAAAAGATTGATTTTTTACATTTTCTATGTAATAATAATTATAAATTGTAGATTTCAAGACATATTAATTGATTTTATTGGATTGTTATTAGGTCAAACTTATGGAAAATTGTTTAGCACAAAAACCAATACATTCTAGTCAAACATTAATTTGTTTTCTTAATATATGTGAAAACTTTAGAAAATCAATCTTTAAAGAACGGAGGGAATATTATTTAAGACGATGCAAATTATAAAATGGAGGTAAGCTTAATAACTTTTTTACTATTCAAAACTTTATTTGACTCTTCAACATGTTCCCATATAAGTCTTTAGTAATCCACCTAACTTTTTTTAAGTTTGATCCATTTTACTTAAATACTTACTATTGTGTTGTAGTGCTATATATGTCCATCCATACAAGATTACCTTTACTGCTCTATACGGAATTTTAAATTTTTATATGATCCATGTTATTAAGAAATTATGATCCATGTTATTAAATTTTTATATGATCCATGTTATTAAGAAATTTTTATACTGTTATAATATCGATTTTTAAAATTAGGTGTTAGTTATTCTATGGCAATTTATTATTTTGGGTTTTAGCTAATTTTGTAAACAGTTTGTATATTGGATCAAATATCTAGATGTTAATAAACATTGATAAAAGGGAAGAAAAAAAAAAGAGAAGAGTTTCTCCAAAGAAAATGATTCTCGTATTTTTGAGAAACCATTTGCCAATTATCCTTATTTGATTGGTTGGATATGATTTTTAGTAATTTAGCGTTTAAAATTACTAAATGAAAGACTAAAATCTCTAGAGTAGGGATCCAAGTGGTTTGGGTTAGGAACTTTATTTTTATGACCAGACTCAACCATACTGTGAAGATCGAGCTAAATATTACTGATTTTGTTATGCTTGTTAATTTCTCAGCGTTTTAGTCTAGGATTTTTGTACACTTTTTTTTTTTTTGTTAAAGGGGTTTTTGGTACTCAACTATGCTTAGACTGCGTAGTAATGTTGGAATGGACTAATTTACTTAGCTTTGGCCTGGGCCTTAGACCTTAGTTAACCCGTCTTACCGATACGGCCATTTGTGGTTAACCACAAAAACAAACAAACATGATTATTACTGATCAAAAGTTTTTTGTGACATTTGCGAGAGAGAACATTTTTTTGGGTGTAAACGTCATTAATACTGAATGTCTTCAGTCAAACAAAATCTTTTATCGTGAAGTGAACAACACGACGAAATCTATTTCAATTGGTAAAGAAAAGCAAGCTGTATTAGATCAAAATCACGTGGGAGAATTCAAAATATATATATAAAAAAATGACTTCTATATAATACGATAAACTTTACATTAAACTACATTCATTACCTCTATCAGTTTCGTTCTAACGCCATCTCCAATGATTTACACTATTTTGGTGTAAAAATAGTGTAACACCAAAATGGTGTTAGGTTTTATTTCAAAGGTTTACACCATTTTCTACACCAAAAAAAATATTTTAAATATATTCTTTTTTCTAATTTTTTTTGTAATTGTTAATAATACATCATATTTTCAAATTTTGCAAATTCATCCTAACTATTTTATCTTTCTAACCTTTTTCACAAATCGATGTTGTTTATCTTTAATTTCGATACTTTATGTACTTTTAAATTGATTATCAATTAATATAATTATAATTTATGTTTATTTTATATAATTTTACAACTTAAAATTTAAATATCTACATAAAAAGTTATGATTTATATAAAATTTTGAAATAATGATAAATTTTAAAGTATATATGATTTAATTTATATGTTTAAAATTTATCTAATTATTGTTTTTGATTTTTATAAATATACAATAATCATATTTATTATTTAGATTAATTTAAAATATGAAAGACCATTATATACATTAAAAAGTTCAACACCAAAATAATGTTACACCATATTTTACATCAAATATGGTGTAAAAATGGTGTTACGTCATTTTGGTGTTGGAAATAGTGTTGAGCTGGAGACCATTTTACACTAAAAAATAAGATTTAGTGTAGGGTTGGAGATGCCCTAATTGAGTTTAAAACATTAATCTTGGATCAGCCGCGTAAGGAGGAGCTGATCTACGCACGTCCCACGAATTTAGAGTCGACGTGCTCAAAGTGTGATAATGTAATTTATGTATAAGCTTTTTAAGAAGTCATCATTATAAATATAGACCACGAGACCCACGAGTCATTTCTTTTAAATTCCAGTCCTTACCTTCCTAGAAGCAACATAAAAAACAAAATATGTATTATTGGAAAATTATAAAGATTCCTAAATATATTTTGAAGCAGTCATTTTTTGTAAAGCAAAATATACTTTGTTTGTTTGACAACAAGTAAAGACTACTTTAGGGAACTGTTTAGAAGTGTTTTATATATCCAACTATGTGTATTATTGCAGAGATTAAAGACTGGGGTTTAAAATACATTAGGCCACCTGATTTGTTCGTTGATTTCCTTGATTTCTGATAAAAGGGAAAATCGACGTACAGTTAGCTACTGAATAATTCGAAGTTTCAAACTTCATACTAAAACATCAAATCAGCAAAAGTTGTATTTTACGTTACAGTATCATATTTATAGAATATTTTTTTTTTTGCAAAACATTTATCGAATATATTACGCTTCCAAAGTCCAACGAGCTCACGGCTGTGCAGCTAGAGAAAGCTTCAACAATATTAAATTAAAACTCAAGTAGCTTAATAAGACATCACAATAATTATAGTTATAGTTATAGTATGTACATATTGATATAAAATGGGATAAGCATCGATCGGATTCCGATGATACAAGTCTTATGGAATTGAAATTACAGGTGAGAGATTGTTGTTTTACTCATGCTCTAGCTCTCTCGATATTTGGAATATTTTTAATATATTTATATCATACTCCCTCCGTTTCATATTAGTTGTCATTTTACGTTTTTTATTTTGTTTCAAATTAGTTGTCGTTTTACATTTTCAATGCATATTTATTATTAGTTTTCTATTTTTATCCATATTCTTTTAGCTTATTAATTATATATATCAAATGAAAAACACATTTATTAGGGGTAAAACAAAAAATTTAAATATTTTCTTAATTGATGTGAAATCACCTAAAATGACAACTAATATGCAAAAGAGTGAGTACTATTTTGCTAATAAATCCTGTTATAAGATATTATTATATTTATACTCGTACAAATTTGTATTTTTCAAATATCTTCTTATTAACAAATCCTAAGAAAAAAAACATATTTTTTAAACTTCAATAAACAAGCATTTAGCTAAATTCTGATTTTGAATTGAATACTCATTAGACCTCTATTTTTCAATGCCAACCAAATATATGATGTTTTAATCTGCATGCAATAAAATTATTTAACGAATGATCTAGTAACATAACGAACAATTGTGGCTGGAAGCTAAAATCTCAAACATGAAAACTCATCATTCGAATTAATATAGTGCTACTCAGTACTCATAATTCGAATTAAATTTTGAAAATATCATTTTTATGATAACATTTCTAAAACATATTATTGTTTTGTAGTTTATAGTTTTAAAATATCGCTTTAATAAACATTATAAAATTGTTATTATTTTATAAACCACTTTAAACATCACCGAGTTTAATTGGTGGAAAGTTATTAAAAAAAACCATCATCGAATTTATGATGAAAGGGGAGATTATTAGTCTATTACATATTTGCGGACCACGTTGATATTTTATATTGGCCATATGTGATGCGCAGTTAATGTCATAATTAAAATTTTGAACAACTACTACGCTCGATATATATAAATCCCACCATTAGCCTCTCTTCTCTCACACCTAATCTTCATCATTATCATCACATTCATAGTCTCTTCAATCAGGTTCTCTCTCTCTATCTCTCCCTTCGTTTCCGAATATCGTTCAATGAATTGATCCATTCCTATCTCAATATATTTTTTTGGTTAAAGTATAAGGATCTAATGAATTCATAATTAAGTTGACTTTTGATCGTCCAATTATGCTCTAGATTGTTATCACTAGGTATACTAGTAAAGATACTACTTTTACCAAAAAGAAAAAAACGAATTGGTGCATGTTAATTAGTTCCCAAAACATAAGTTAGAACTAGAACCGGATTTATGAACTTTTGACTTTCGTGAATAATAATACACTATGCAGCTGTTGTTAATACATTTAGTAGCCTATTAACTATATAGAAATGGTTGAGAAATTTGAATATAAAAGCTAAATTAAATATCTTTTGGTTTGATTACTATAAAAAAATATTCGTAGAAGCGAAGAAAAATGTCTTGGGACGATGGAGCACACGCAAAGGTGAAGAAAGTACAGATTACGTACGACGAAATCATCTACTCAATCCAAGTCACGTACGACGGATCCAACCTTCAATCCCAGCTTCGTGGATCCGTTGGTCCCAAATCTGCCGAGGTTAGTGTCCCAAATAACAAACAAGTGTCTTTCATTTTTTTTACAGTTATAATAGTAATTTCTGGATAACCCTTAGATTGAAAATTTTTCATTTCTTTTCAAATGTATAAATCCATCAGTTCACTTTGGATTCGGACGAGTACATAACGGCTCTTAATGCTTACGGCAAAACGTTGGGCTCGCAAGAAGCTATTACGTACTTGGCTTTTACGACCAACAAGAGGACTCACGGTCCGTACGGAAACAAATCCGGTTACCAGATTTCTGCTCCTGAAGCCACCGGTAAACAGATCGCCGGTTTCCTTGGCTCCAGCAGCAATATTCTCAATTCCATCGACGTTCACTACGCTCCCGTACCCACCGGAACCAGTGGAGGCGGCGGTGGATCAGGAGGTGGAGCTGGAGGTGGCGGATCCGGAGGCAGCGGTGGATCAGGAGGCGGTGGAGCCGGAGGCGGCGGATCCGGAGACGGCGGATCAGGAGGCGGTGGAGCCGGAGGCGGCGGATCCGGAGGTGGCGGAGCCGGAGGCGGTGGATCAGGGGTTCAAAAATTGGATGCACAAGGTGGCACCAAAGGAACAGCATGGGACGATGGATCCAATCACGACGGTGTGACGAAGATATACGTAAGATTTGGTGGATTAGGCATTCAACACGTCAAGTTCGACTATGTGAAAGCTGGACAACCAATCCTAGGAGCCATGCATGGAGTGCAGAGTGGTAGGGGTACAACGAAAGAAGTAAGCTAATAGCTTCCCCTTGAATGATTAATTTTAATTTTCCAAGGAAAAATTACTAACATTATGTGAAATTTTGATGCAGATTGTGATTGACCATCCTAAAGAGTATCTAATCTCCGTCAAGGGTTGGTATGATTCGTCCAGTGTTATTGGAGGAATCCAATTCAAGACCAACCTGAAGACTTACGATTCTGATTACATTGGTTATGGGTTAGATGTTGGTGGTACTGAGTTTACCCTCCAAGTTCAAGACAAGAAGATCATTGGATTTCATGGATCAGCCAGTGACTATCTCAATTCCATTGGAGCTTATTTAGTCCCATTGGTCGCCACCACTCCTCCAGAGAAACTGAAAGCAGAGGGTGGTGAAGGAACTGTTTGGGACGATGGTAGCCACGGCAATGTGAAAAAGGTATATGTAGGACAAGGAGACAGTGGTGTAGCAGCTGTCAAATTTGAATACACAGATGATTCTCAAGTGACTACTGGAGTTGAACGTGGGAAGTCCACAATGCTAGGATTTGAAGAGGTAAAGTTTTTTTATTTTTAAAAA
Organism: Arabis alpina; assembly: GCA_900128785.1. Lineage (NCBI taxonomy): Eukaryota > Viridiplantae > Streptophyta > Magnoliopsida > Brassicales > Brassicaceae > Arabis > Arabis alpina. The sequence continues at coordinate 11,097,924 of LT669790.1, forward strand.
TACAGATTATTGGTTTCCCTCCTATAATTATGTGGTACTAGTTTCAATATTTCAATATGTTTTCCTCTTGCGTAGTTTGAGCTTGAATCAGATGAATACATAAAATCTGTGGAAGGAACCTACGACAAAATCTATGGGAGTAACACTGCTATAATGACGATGCTCATTTTCAAGACTAGCAAGAACAAAACATGGGGGCCATATGGGCTTGAAGGTAGCACAAAGTTTGCATTGAATAAGGAAGGTTACAAGATTGTAGGCTTCCATGGACGAGCTGGTGAGAATATTAATGCGATTGGAGCTTATTTAGCTCCAATAAGCACTACATCTACACCTATAGGTCCTGGAACACCAGGCCAAAAGCTAGAAGGAATTGGTAGTGGTGGAGGAACTTCATGGGATGATGGTGCTTACGATGGTGTTAAGAAAGTCTATGTAGGCCAAGCCGATAGTGGTATATCAGTCGTCAAGTTTGTGTACAACAAAGGATCTGAAGTTGTATTTGGAGATGAACATGGAAAAGCCACAATGCTTGATTTCGAAGAGGTACACTTAATTAGTTCTTGTATTTTCTTTTGTCATTTAACCAGATGGGTTTCTTTCTTTTTCTTTTCTTCTGAACTAAATTCAATTTTGGTTTCTTTATTTGCAGTTTGATATTGACTATCCAAGTGAATACATCACGGCGGTGGATGGTACCTACGATAAGATCTTTGGGAGCGATGGAACGGTCATAAACATGCTTAGGTTCAAGACTAACAAGAAAACATCTATTCCTTTCGGACTTGAAGCTGGCACACCCTTCGTATTCAAAAAGGATGGCCACAAGATCGTTGGGTTCCATGGAAGCGTCGGTACACTGCTTAATAAATTTGGAGTACATGTCCTTCCCATTACCAACTGATCATGGAGATCGTGAAGTTGTCACATTTTGTTATCACTCTCTTAATGGTTTGTGAACTTTGAATAAGCTGATTCTACTATTTCTGGTTTGTGTTTGTTTACTGCTTTAGTATTTTAAGTATTCTCTTTGTGTTTTTGTTCTGTCTTTGATATGGATTTGTGATCCATTTTTAATAAAGAAGTTTTTTCGCATTATAAATTAAACAAACTACACCTTTTGCAACCATTTCAAAATTCAAGACTTTATGCTAAAAAAATTTAACTTTAAAAGGAAGACAACTTTTGAAAAATGAAATTTTGAAAACAATCTCCTCTGTTTCAAGAATTGACTTCTTCCCATGATTGCTTCCAAGGACTAGCCTTGAAATACTTCACCCAAGAGTCATCTTGTCCGACATATATCTTCTTCACACCTTCGTGAGCATTGAGCACTGAGCGCCTTGTGCTGGAACTGTCGTGGAAGGAGTCAATGGTGTGGACTGTGGACGAAGGAGCAATATAAAAATCAAGAGAATGGATCACATCGCTTGAACTTCCATGATGAGAGAACAACAATCTAACATAGAGGCTGCTAAGGATTGGTGAGTGGTTCATTGGATTGTGTATAGATCTGGTGGACGTTTAAGGCTAGATATTTCGGTGAGCAAGCTAAGGAATGTCATGGGTTTGTGAAAACCATTTAGGAGACACTTATAACTGTTTCTAAGTTAGTTAAATTTGAATTTCATTTATAATTTATATGTTAATAAAAGCTAATCAACACACGTCCCACTAGTTTATGACTCGACGTGCTTAAAGTGTGATAATAGTCACTCCGTTTCACAAAAAATATCACTTTACCATTTCACATATATTAAAAAAACTATCAAAAATTCTATTTTATCCATTGTTAATACCTTAAAAACAAGGAAAAATCAAGGAATTAAGGTTAAAAACTTTCAAAATTAAAAAAATACACCATCTTTTTTAAAATTAAAAAATAAGTCTCGCTGGACACTTTTAACCCTTTAGTTAAAAATTAATAAATACTAATTATTAGGGAAAAAAAAGAGATCGACTTGAAAAAAAAAAAAGAGATCAGATCTCTTATTCTCGATCTCTTATCCGCCGACGAACTTCAAATCAATGGAGAATCCAAGGAGATCAGATCTCTTATTCTCGATATCTTACTAGCACTCTTGTTCTGGTAAACACTAATCTCTCTTCGAATCTCTATCTGTTTGTATATTTGACTCGTTTTGAGCTGAAGTTTTTTTGGATTTTCGAGTTCATCGAGTCTCGTTTTGTATCGATTAGGTGGCTCGTGCAACTGCTTTCGGGGTAGGTCTCATCTATGGGAACGACTTCGAAGGTACATAGCTCTCCATCTTCCTTAATTGAAATAATGTTATGTCTCTTTGCAAGCAAGTAACATGGTTGTTCTTTGACTTTAATGGTTATGTCTGAGTTCTTGTCTCATATTTCATTAAATGATCATAGTTTGTCATTATATAGTTGTCTAATTATGCATATGAGTTGAGCTATGCTAGTTCTATTTGCAGTAGCATGATCATAGATTATACTTTTACTTTATGCTAAGTAGAAGACTTTCTTATTGGTTGAAAGTTATTTATATCACTGCAATGTTATTTCTCGCTCTTTTTGTGATGGTAAGTCTTGTTTGCATAATCACGCAGCTTCTTTATAACATCAACTCATTGTTTAGATACCAATTCTCGCTTATCTTTAGATTTTCGATATTTCAGCCTATAGTATTTCTGTTGTATCTCTTATCTGTCTATGAAGTGATTTTTTAAGCGATACTACCAAATGTTTATCGTATGCAGACAAAGAAGAACTCGCAGATAAATGCTGAAGTCAAGGCTCATAACTAAACCAACTCTTCTCTTAATAAGAAGATGATCAAACGCAGCCATTGTCTCTGTGAACGCTTAAGGCCCTGTTCGGGATTCAAACGCAGGTATGCGACATGTTCCTATATAAATGTTAGATTAGAAAGAAATTCATATACGAAAAGCATAAAATATCATTGCAAATTTGAAAACCTAATCAAACAATCACGTACTTTTTCTTTATAGAAATTTTGTAACCTCGTTAATCAACAATACATCAGCAAGCATGAAGCTTCACGTTGGACGTTTTGAAGCTTCTTTGTGATGAAGACGGAGGTGAAAAAATGGATGACAAAGGATTCAAGGGTTTCGAGCAACGATACTAAACTGAATTAGTCGATAAAAGTAATATCACATCTCAAATAGATGATAGATGTGGCATTACCTACGATATTGATGATGTTAAAGTGCCTTTGAATCTTCTTTCTGTTTTTTGAATTGATAAATAGATTTTCTTTTCTTTTTTGCTAATTCACTATCAACAAACCAGGAGTGATTTCCTTCGAGATACTAGGATATGCTTTAGTCTTGATAATCATGGTTTGTGTCCTCTTGTTTGTTCTCGGTTATGTATGTGTCATTTGTTGTGATGAGAAACTTTTGATGAATCAAAAAACACAAACTAGAGCATTCATGATTATCCTTGGTTATCATTTCTCTTAACTTTCAATTAACAAGTAGCAAATTGTCCACTAAAATATATACAAGAATGTTAAAAACATAGAACAGAGAAGAAAAAATTTCAGTCTTGTTTTGGGATTCTCGGACACAAGCTTCTCATCTAAATTTTTCCTTGTCTCAATGAGTGCCTGGAACAAACAAGAGAAGAATCAGAATCAGGTGCAATGTTTGGCACAATGCGATCCAAGACACTACAGTAGGTAACACATGTGTTCCTCTATTACCTTATTATCTTAAGTGATTTATTACCTTATTAGTAGTTGCTCTCAGATTCTTCCCGGAAAAATAATTCGTCGTTGTTTTCATCTTCTCCATGATCAGTGCTATACAAAAATCAGGTAATTTATTGGGTAAGCAAAAATTGAAAGATGATTTTGAAACCAAACTGATTCCAAAAACACCTAAGGACACATGCGAGGAGAAGGTAACCTACGATTGGTCGGAACCCTCTTGTTCGGTAAGAACCATTTTCTAATTGCTATTCGTTAAATATTGTACTCTTTGTTAGATATATTGTACACGTTTATGCTTCAGTTAAAGCATCTTGTAAAAAAGGTTTTCTTTGATACCTGAGTTCTTAGTTGTACGATAAAACATTTGGTAGTACTATCACTTAACAAATCACTTCATAGACAGATAAGAGATACAACAGAAACACTATAGGCTGAAATATCAAAAATCTAAAGATAAAACGAGAATTGGTCTCTAAACAATGAGATGATATTATAAAGAAGCTACGTGACTATGCAATGAAAACTATGATAAACAACTTTCAACCAATAAGAAAGTCTTCCAGTTAGCATCAAGTAAAACTATAATCTATGATCATATTACTTGCCAATAGAACTAGCATAATTCAATTCAGATATATAATTAGTCAACTATACAATGAAAACTATGATAATTCAATGGAATATGAGATAAGAACTCAGATATAACCACTGGAGTTAAAGAAAAACCATGTTACTTGTAAAGAGACATAACATTACTTCAATTCAGATAAGCCAAAAAATCGAACTTTTAAAACATCAATTCAAAACCCATAATATTCCAATGTGATATGATGAAGCTATTAAGAATAAGGAAGTTAAAACCCTACTAAACATCAGGAACAACAGATCATGCGTTATTCTCATAATTTGACAGAACAAGGAAGCTGGAGAGCCATGTACCTTCAAAGTCGTTCCCATAGACGAGACCTATCCCGAAAGAGAAAGCACGAGCCACCTAATCGATACAAAAAGAGACTCAATGAACTCAAAAATCCAAAACAATTTCAGCTCAAAACGAGTCAAATATACAAACAGATAGAGATTCAAAGAGAGATTAGTGTTTGAGCAAGACTCAGGCCCGGCCCAGAGGGGAGGCAGGCTAGGCAATGGCCTAGGGCCACCAATATTTTTTGTTAATTTTTGGGCCACATTTTTTATATCTAAGCTAATTTATGAGCCACATTTTTGTAAAAAAATTATCTACACTACATACAAAAAATATTTTGGGCCATAAATAAAAGTGTTTTGGACTATTAAAATAAAATATATATGAGTTTATGAACAATTATATTTTTATAGGTTAATATTTTAAAAAATAAATAAATAATAACTATTTTATTTTATTTTTTACCTTGGGCCACATATTTGGTTGGACCGGCCCTGGCAAGACTGCTAGTATCAGAGTAACCCAAACCCCAATTCGATCGAGAATAAGAGATCGAGAGAGTTCTGATCTTCTTCTTCTTTTTTTGACGTCGCTCTCTTTTCTTTTTTGGGAAATTAGGGTGTATAACTAAAAAAAAATTATAATTTGTAATCTAAGTAATTAACTTAGATCCAATGGCTATAGTTTTGCCACATATGCCACAATTTGTTAGATTGCTAATTATATTAGTTTTTTGGTTATTCAACAAATTCACCCTTCTTTTTTTCTCAATAATTAATATTTATTAATTAACAAATTTCTGTATTTAACAAAAGGTTAAAAATGTCAAGTGTAACCTTTTTTTTTAATTTTAAAAAAGAAGGTGTATTCTCTTAATTTTGAAAGTTTTTAACCGTAGTTCCTTAATTTTCCCTAAAAATAATTATTTTCCTAATTAATACAATAAAGTGAAAATGTCAAAACTGGAATTTGTTATAAATTATGTGTTAAAAATACAAGACGGTATTTTTGTGAAACATAAATATTATCATATTACATTTAAACCTCTATAAATTAATAACAAAGAGACCATAATAATTTATTAGTTTAACAAAATGTTAATTTATTAAGAGATTAATTGGGTTGAAAACTTAATTTGAAATCAAAAAATTCTATTAATTTAGGGTTTTCAAAAAATGCCAAACCCATATGCCACTATTCAAAAAACCCACATTTTAAAAATCTTTGCAAAAAAACCACATTTTAAAAATCTTTGCAAGAAACCCAATTTTAAAAATATGATTTACTCAAAATATGATTTATATTTGGATTAATTATGTTATGTTAGGGTTTAGTTTTAAAAGTTTATGATTTGTTAGGGTCATATCCTTTTAAAAAAGTTTAGAATTCTAGGATTTAAATTTTTTTAGTTTGTAGTATTTTTGAAAATGGACAATTTATTGTGCAATTTTTGCAAAAATGTTCAAGTATTAATTTATAGAAGTTATATTGTATTGTATTTGATGTTTAAGGATGTTAGATACAAATTAAGAAACCACATAACTGTTATAATTGTGTACTTTTATATATATATCAATCATTTATTGTATAAATAAAATTGATTTAACCAATCATAAAAAATACTAGAAATTCAATTATCACAAAAGATCAAAAGTATTAAATTTTTACTTTGAAAAATGAAAATATCAATTAATTTGATAAAAAAAAAATCTCTAAACCATCAACTGATATGATAGGGAATGAATAAATAGTTAAAATGACACTATGTGAGAGACGAATATAGTATACACTTTGTAAACTTTTAAAAAGCCATTTCATAATAGAAGTATAGACCCCGAGACCCACGAGTACACTTCCAAAGTCAAATGAGCTCACGATTGTGCTTATAGATGAAGCTTAAACCGTTTATAGAATTGTTCATCTTTCGTGGTAAGTTCGCCCTGTTGGATAAGCATTGTGACTTGCCACCTAAGACATCCATAAACAAGTTGGTTTAGGATAAGAAAGGTTTGTTGTTATCCTAATAGAAAAAGGAGTTATCTATTTATATTAGAAATAGGGTTAATAAAGATGTGTTAAGTCTATATAAACCGAAGTCGAGTTGTGACAAAGGTTAAGCTAAGAGCAAGTGTGTTTAGTTTTAAGAAGTTTCTAAACATCAATAAAGAGAGATATTCTTTATACTTTGTTCTTAAGTTCCTTTATTTGGCATCAGAGCGTTAAGGTAATCCAATCAAGAAGGAAACGTGATCAAGAAGATCTAGAAACCGAGGAAATCGACAAAGTCGAGCTATGGCTGAAATCGATCCTCCTCCGCGACCAAAAGATGACAAGATGATATCGATCCAGTGTCCGATGTTGTCATCTACAAACTACACCGTATGGGCTATGAGAATGAAAGTGTTGATGCGAATCCATAAGGTCTGGGAAGCAATCGAACCCGGAACCTCTGATTGCAACAAAAACGACATTGCAGTTGCATTACTCTTTCAATCTATCTCGGAAGCCTTAATCTTGCAAGTTGGCGAGCAGGAATCTCCTAAAGAGATCTGGAACGTGATCAAGACTCGACATCTAGGAGCAGACCGTGTAAAGGAGGCACGCTTGCAAACCCTAATGTCTGAGTTTGATCGGATCACCATGAAGGACTCAGAGACAATCGATAACTTTGCTGGAAAGTTATCGGAACTATCAACAAAGGCAGCCTCTCTTGGAGAGACGATTGAGGAGGCTAAGCTGGTGAAAAATTTTCTCAACAGTCTACCGAGAAAGAGGTACATCCACATTATAGCCGCACTCGAACAAGTCTTAGACCTAAAATCAACAAGCTTCGAGGACATAATCGGAAGACTCAAAGCTTATGAAGAAAGAATCGTAGACGATGATAGTCACGGAGCTTCGCAAGAGAAGCTGCTCTATGCGAACTCTGAGGAACGATACACGTTCTCTTCACGAGGGAGAGGTCGTGGAAGAGGAAACAGAGGACGAGGAAGAGGTCGACTCAACTCACAAAACCGGTCAGGAGATCAAGCGGATCAAGACAAGATGAAAGAAAAGAAAGATCGATCGAAGGTGATTTGTTATCGCTGTGACAAGCCTGGTCACTTTGCCTCTGTATGTCCGGACAGACCAAGAATACAAGAAGCAAACAAGATAGAGACCGAGGACGCAGATCCAGCTCTCTATATGCATGAAGTAGTATTCTTAAATGAAGAGAATATCATACCAAAGAACTACAGAAACGAGGAAGGTGAAGGAGGACTTTGGTACCTTGATAATGGAGCTAGCAACCACATGACTGGCCATAAGGAGTTCTTCTCAGAGCTCAACGAAAGTATAAAAGGTAAAGTCAAATTTGGAGATGGATCGTGCATTGAAATAGGAGGGAAAGGATCTATTCTATTTCAAAGCAAGACGGAAGAGCAGAAGTTAGTTACGGACATCTACTACATCCCTGACCTTAAGAGCAACATCCTAAGTCTAGGACAAGCTACGGAGGCTGGCTGCGATGTCAGAATGAAACAAGACTTCCTCACGGTTCATGATCCAAGTGGAAAGCTCCTAGTAAGAGTCACAAGATCGGCGAATAGACTCTACAAAATAAACCTCAAAATTGGGAAACCAATATGTCTGAAGACGAGTATGATAGAAGACTCTTGGAGATGGCATGCGAGGTTAGGACATATAAGCTTTAAGACAATGAAAGCTATGTCGACACAAAAAATGGTCCATGGTTTGCCGGAGTTTAAAGAAGAAAACAGATTGTGCGAGTCCTGTTTAGTGGGAAAACAAACTCGACAATCCTTTCCAAAAGCAACCATGTACCGAGCATCTAAGCCTCTAGAGCTACTACATGCTGACTTGTGCGGCCCTATCTCACCACCAACCATCGCCAATAACAAATACATATTTGTTATAATAGACGACTACTCAAGATACATGTGGTCGATCTTGATAAAGGAAAAGAGCGATGCGTTTTCTAAGTTCAAAGAGTTCAAGAACCTAGTTGAGAAGGACCTCGGAAAGACAGTCATGACTCTAAGGACGGATAGAGGAGGAGAGTTCACCTCAGGAGAATTCAATGAATTCTGTAGTACAAGTGGAATCAAGAGGCATCTCACGGCACCGTATACACCTCAACAAAACGGAGTTGTAGAGAGAAGAAATCGGACTCTTTTGGGAATGACAAGAAGTACTCTCAAGGCATTGAAAGTACCGAACTACTTGTGGGGGGAAGCTGTGCGGCACGCCACTCACATAATCAATAGAGTACCAACAAAAGCTCTCAAGAATATGACTCCATACGAATGCTTGAAAAAGAAGAAACCGAATATTGAACATTTAAAGGTGTTCGGGTGTTTAGCTTATGCTAAGATAGAAACTACAAACCTCAAAAAGCTCGACGATAGATCAAGACCATTGATACATCTTGGTTTAGAACCTGGAACCAAGGCGTATAGGCTTTACAACCCAACGCAGAGGAAGATTGTAGTAAGCCGCGATGTGATCTTCGATGAGAAGTCAAGTTGGACTTGGAGGGAAACCGGAGAAGAATCAAGCAGAGATCCAGGAATGTTTCACTTAAAATGGGGTGATAGTGTAGACACAGGAGAAGGTCCTGCAATAATCGGGAATGATCATTACGAAGATGAGAACGAAAACGCAAGTGATCATGAAGAAGATGACAACACAAACGAGGAAGCAGCTGCACACGATCAACCTATACATCAACCACTAAGAAGATCAAATCGTCAAGTAGGTAAGCCAGCCTACCTTGATGATTATCTCCTTCAAGCATCTGTAGAGTGCGAAAGACTTTTACTCCTAATAAACGATGAGCCAAGCTGTTTCGAGGAAGCAAAGGGGTCATTAAAATGGAGACTAGCATGCAAAGATGAGATCGATTCTATCAATAAAAACAGAACGTGGTTTCTAGTTGATAGAACGGGAGATATGAAGGTCATTGGTCTGAAGTGGGTATTTAAACTCAAGAAGAACGCGGACAATACTATCAACAAACACAAGGCGAGACTTGTGGCGAAAGGATACGCACAAGAGTCAGGCATAGACTTCGATGAAGTATTTGCACCAGTTGCACGTATTGAGACTATTCGGCTATTGATAGCATTGGCAGCATCAGAAGGATGGGAGATCCATCATCTAGACGTGAAAACCGCCTTCTTACATGGAGAATTAAAAGAAGATGTATATGTGGAACAACCCGAAGGCTTTGAAGTGAAAGGAGAAGAACACAAGGTGTATAAGCTTTCAAAAGCCTTGTACGGTTTGAGACAAGCTCCACGAGCTTGGAATACAAAGCTTGATCAAATCCTAAAGAAGATGGGGTTCAAGAAGTGTGCAAAAGAAAGTGCTGTCTACCGCAAAGAAGAAGGAGGAAAGCTTCTCATTATTGCGATCTATGTTGATGACTTGTTCGTAACCGGCAATTCTCTCAAAGCTATCAGTGAGTTCAAGAATGGAATGTCAACTAACTTTGAGATGTCAGACCTCGGTAAGCTCATGTATTATCTTGGTATTGAGGTATATCAAGGAGAAGATGGAATCGAGGTTAAACAAGAAGGTTATGCTCGACGGATCTTAAAGGAGGCTGGTTTAGAAACTTGTAATCCAACTCAAGTACCTATGGAGTTTGGATTGAAGTTTTCTAAAGCACTAGAAGAAGAAGAGATAGCTCCCACGAGTTATAGAAGAAACGTAGGGTGTCTACGATATTTGTTACACACACGACCGGATTTGGCATTTTCTGTTGGAGTTGCTAGCAGATATATGCAAAGCCCTCGAAAGTCACACGGTGAAGCAATGAAGCACATTTTACGGTATCTTAAGGGAACTATGGCGTTTGGATTGAAGTTTAAGCGTGGAGGATCAAAGAAGCTTATCGGCTTCAGTGATAGCAGCCATAACATTGACCAAGACGACGGAAGAAGTACAACGGGTCATATCTTCTACTTCGGATCTTCACCAATTACTTGGTGTTCTCAAAAACAGGACACGGTCGCCCTCTCTTCATGTGAAGCCGAGTTCATGGCAGCAACGGAAGCAGCTAGGCAAGCAATGTGGCTTCAAGATCTTCTAAGTGAGATTACGGGATGGAAGACGGAACAAGTTCTCATCAAGATTGATAATATGTCCGCGATTGCTCTCACCCGAAACCCGGTGTTTCATGGCAAAAGTAAACACATTCATAAACGCTACCATTTCATTCGAGAATGCATTGAAAGGGAGCTCGTTGAGGTGGATCATGTACCCGGAACCGAGCAGAAAGCGGACATACTAACAAAGGCATTGGCGCGGATCAAGTTTACTGAGATGAGAAGCTTGATAGGTGTACAAGACATGTCCAAGACAAAGTCAACAAAGCTTACGAGGGAGAATGTTGGATAAGCATTGTGACTTGCCACCTAAGACATCCATAAACAAGTTGGTTTAGGATAAGAAAGGTTTGTTGTTATCCTAATAGAAAAAGGAGTTATCTATTTATATTAGAAATAGGGTTAATAAAGATGTGTTAAGTCTATATAAACCGAAGTCGAGTTGTGACAAAGGTTAAGCTAAGAGCAAGTGTGTTTAGTTTTAAGAAGTTTCTAAACATCAATAAAGAGAGATATTCTTTATACTTTGTTCTTAAGTTCCTTTACGCCATAAAGAATTCTTCTCTCTGGCCCATTTTCCAAGGAGCCGATCCTCTTCTTCAAACTCAGATCTCCATAGCTTCACCGAGCTCCACCTATGCTTCTCACGTTCGGAACCCCGCCTGGGTTTACAGGCAGATCTGCGCCACCGGAGAGTGATGATCTTGTGCAATTTCGAAAACTACGTCTCTCCTATGGAGTCCTCTCTCCGCCGAACGGAACTTGGTCGCCGGTGAGGCATCTCTCACCTAAAGACATAGCCTCCGTCCTCTGCGTGAAAAGGAGTCAATCCGCGACCTCACCACTTTCAAAGCCACCGGATCTGCTTCCTTCGGAACCACCTTCACCGGAGAGACCTCTCTTCATCCCTCATCGACGTTTTCGTGAGCTTTTTCCGATGGTTTACATCCCGCTTCCTTCTTCTGCGTTGACAAACCAAGCTTACCATCGATGGAAGACTCTTCCCCTCGTGAACCCTCCTCGGCCACACGATCCACCGGATTCACTATTTCCATCTCCACCACCACCATGCTTTCCAACCCTTCAAAGCTTCTCTTCTGCTGCTCAGTTGCCATCGACGAGATTGCAAAGGTCATCGTCTTTCTCTGTTCCGGTAAAGATCTACTTCTCTACTGGCGTCTCCGATCAACCATCTCTCGATATACAAAGCTTTGTCTCTTAGTGGGCCTGGCCCAACTTATGTTTGTGGTCCAACGTTGTCTTGTGGCCCATCTCACACACTTTGGGAACGCTTGATTGCCTTGTTGCAATGGTTTTTCACCGATGTTGTCTCTTTAGTGGATTGGCAACCCATTATTAATGTACAATAATTTATGGTACTAGCAAAGTTCAGTCGTGTGTCGACAACTTTTGAGATTGAGTCTAAATCCAAGATCTTTGAATCTTTGGTGACTCGCTTGAATGTCCAAGGGGTTGTTGTGTCACACTCGTTAGAACAAAATATAAAGACAATATCGGTAGTATCCTAATCCTTACACCTCATTCGAGTCTCTTCATTAGATTCAAAGGTTTCCAAACCTCATGGTTTATTCCATAGCATTTCATTTCTTGATGTTATCTACTTTAGTTTATTATTGACAATTGTTGCCCTTATTACTGAAACAATCGTTTAAGTTTTAATGGAAATTCGTTGTTGTACAAAAAAGATGAAGCTTCAACCATATCATTAAAACTCATGTAGCATAAATAATTAGACATCTTAATAACTATAGTATGTATATACTGATATACAATACAATAAGCATTTTTCCGATAAAATGAGTATATTATGGAACTTAAATTACAGGTGACAGATAGTCAAAACGGCATTGTTATAAATGTTCAACAAAGGAAAAAAAACTGCATTGTTATTTCGCCATGCGATGCATGGAAGATCAATGTATAAAAAATAAGTAAGAATGATAGATCAAATTAAGGGTTCCATTAAGTTTTAGTTCCCGTCGTGTACCATCTTTACTACTCATGTTCTCGCTCTCTCAATATTTGGAATATTCTTAAAATGCTTATATTATATTCTGCTAATAAATCTTTTTATTTGACGCCGCTAATAAATCTTGTTATAAGATATTATATATATATATATATATATATATTCAATATCTTATCATTAACACATCCTAAAAACATATTTTTAAAGCATCAATAAACAAAACATTTGGCCAAATTCTGTTTTTGAATTGTATACTCACTGAACCATCTATTCGTCATAATTCCATACAACCATGTTCTTTTTTTACACTGAATTTTTTTTATTACTATAGGAATAGTATGCAAAAGGATTACAAAGATTCATGAATAAGATCACCAATAGGTGTTGAAAGGAAATTTAAAGATTCATGTGTTTGAAAACTAATATGGTTTACGAACTTTAAGATGAAAGATTGAAGGTATCATCTATGGAAAAAGAGAAAAATTGCTTCCTCAAAGCTCTCATGTTAAGTAGCCTACTTTGCTTTGATGAGACCTTGAACCCAAAGTGAAAGTCTTGTCTCGAGTCATTGGAAGGTCAATAAAAGACGTTCCCGTACCACAATAGCAAACGGACATCTTGTATTTTTTGACGATAACACGACAACGATTCTCAAGATTAAGGTAGAACTTCGTTTTCAATAATTTTGTTCCGGAAAAGTTAGATTCGGTGAAGCCCACTCTATGTACCGTCGAACAAACTTGAACTGCAAAACTCACAAACAAAATAGATAGGCAAAATTGGCTAAAATCTAAGCATCTCGAACACAAATCTTTTACGAGAAAAGAAATCCCATTTAAAAACTTCATCCCAAAAAAGAAAATTTAAACCCAAACAAGGAGTCATAAAATTAAATCTTACCAACTATTAGATCTGAAACATGTTAAAACAAAAACCAAAATAAAAAAAAACCTCACACAAAAAAAACTACGATTGTATAGCTCTCACGAAATCGCTTAAAAACGCCAACCATCGAAAAAGCAAAATATGCAAATCTGCCTTTAACTCTCGGTGGCTAATATGTTTATTATTGGCTTTTGAATGCCATACAAATATGTTTATGATGTTTTATCTTAGTATATGATATGCGACGAAATTATCTAACGAATTATCTAGTAAGATAACAACGATCATGGGCTCGAAGCTGAAATCTCAAATATCATAGACGAAAAAGTGAAAATTCGAATTAACATCATGGTCCTGTATATGGTAAACAAAATATTTTTAAGAAGTTACAAGAAAAGCCATAAAAAAGTCATCACCGAATTTGTGACGAAATGGATTATTATTAGTAGTTTACATACTCGTGGTCCACGTTAATATTTGTATACTGGCCATGTAATGCGCAGTTAATTAATAGTTATAAAAAAAAAAAAAAATTACTACGCTCTATATATATATATATATCCCACCATTAGCATCTCTACTCTCACAGCAATCTTCATCATCACATTCGTAGTCTCTACCTTCAGGTTCTCTCTCTTAGTCTCTCTCTATATCAATTTTCAGATGTATATATATATCTGCTTTCTGAAAATCAATCAATCAATTGATTTTTTCCTAACTCGACATTTTTGTTTGTTTAAAGTAAGGACCCACTGTTTCATAATCAAGTTGACTTATTGATCTGCCAGTTATGTTTTAGATTGTTCTCAGTAAGTATAGTAAAGCCACTTTACCAATAAACCGGATTGGTGCATGATAAACTTTTTTTTAAAACATAAGTTTAAGCTGAAATCTGGATTTATGAACTACTGACTTTAATTCGTGACTTTCGTCTGATACAAAAATGATTGAGAAAAATTGGATTCATAAACAAATTTAAATATTTTTTTGGTTGATTATTATTCAAAAAAAATTACGAAACAGAGAATAGAAGCGTCTAAAAATGTCTTGGGACGATGGAACACACGCTAAGGTGAAGAAAGTAGAGCTTACGTACGGTGACCTCATCTACTCAATCCAAGTCACGTACGAAGGAACCACTGTTCCACCTCAGCTTCACGGCTCCTTTTCGTCCAGAAATGCGTCTGCGGAGGTTAGTAGAAAAAAAAACACACAAAAAGTGTCTTTATAGTAACGTTTAGTCTCTGTATAACATTAAACTGAAGGTGTTTTTCCATATATAATCATGATCAGTTCACTTTGGATTCGGACGAGTACATAACGGCTATAACTACTCAAGGCAAACCGTTGGGCACGCAAGAAGCTGTAATGGCGTTGACTTTTACAACAAACAAGAAGACTTACGGTCCCTACGGAAACAAATTCGGTAACTTGATTTCTACTCCTGAGGCCACCGGTAAACAGATCGCCGGTTTCTTTGGTACCAGCGGCAGTTATCTCAACACCCTTAGCGTTCACTACGCTCCCATACCCGGAACCGGTGGAACCGGAGGAACTGGCGGTACGGGTGGAACCGGATCTGGTTCAGGGGCTCAGAAATTGGATGCACAAGGTGGAACGGGAGGAACCGCATGGGATGACGGATCCGATCACGAAGGTGTGACAAAGATATACATAAGATCAGGTGGACTAGGCATTCAATACGTCAAGTTCGACTATGTGAAAGCTGGACAACCAATCCTAGGAGCCATGCACGGAGTGCAGGGTAGTAGAGGTTCAATGAATGAAGTAAGCTAATAGCTTTTTCCCTTTTGAATGATTAATTTTGGATTGTTCATGGAAGATTTTACTAACTAAGTGTAAAATTTTGGTGTAGATTGTGATCAACCATCCTGAAGAGTATCTAATCTCCGTCAAGGGTTGGTATGATTCGTCCAATGTCATTCAGGGAATCCAATTCAAAACCAACAAGACAACCTCTGATTACATTGGTTATGGGTTAGATGTTGGTGGTACTGAGTTTACTCTCCAAGTTCAAGACAAGAAGATCATTGGATTTCATGGATTCGCTAGTGACCATCTCAACTCCATTGGAGCTTATTTCGTTCCATTGGTCGCCACCACTCCTTCGGTTCCTCCGGAGAAATTGAAAGCAGAGGGTGGTGAAGGAACTGCTTGGGACGATGGTAGCCACGGCAATGTGAAAAAGGTATATGTAGGACAAGGAGACAGTGGTGTAGCAGCTGTCAAATTTGAATACACAGATGGTTCTCAAGTGATTATTGGAGTTGAACATGGGAAGTCCACAATGCTAGGATTTGAAGGGGTAAGTTTTAAAAAACAGATTATTGGTTTCCCTTCTATAGTTATGTGGTACTAGTTTCAATATTTTATTATGTTTTCCTCTTGCGTAGTTTGAGCTTGATTCAGATGAATACATAACGTCCGTGGAAGGAACCTACGACAAAATCTACGGGAGTAACACTGCTATAATGACGATGCTCATTTTCAAGACTAGCAATAACAAAACATGGGGGCCATATGGGCTTGAAGGTAGCACAAAGTTTGTATTGAAGAAGGAAGGTTACAAGATTGTCGGGTTCCATGGACGAGCTGATGAGAATATTAATGCTCTTGGAGCATATTTAGCTCCAATAGGCACCATACCTATCACTCCTGCAACACCAGGCGAGAAGCTTGAAGGAATTGGTGGTGCTGGAGGAACTGCATGGGATGATGGTGCGTACGATGGTGTTAAGAAAGTGTCTGTAGGACAAGGTGAAAGTGGTATATCAGTCGTTAAGTTTGAGTACAACAAAGGAGCTCAAGTAGTTATTGGAGATGAACATGGAGAAAGCTCAATGCTTGGATTCGAAGAGGTACACTTTAATTAGTTCTTGTTTTCTATTTAGTCATTTAACCAGATGGGTTTGTTCCTTTCTTTCTTCTGAGCTAATTTCAATTTATGTTTCATTTAATTTCAGTTTGAGATTGACTATCCAAGTGAATACATCACGGCGGTGGATGGTACCTACGATAAGATCTTTGGGAGCGATGGCACGATCGTAAACATGCTTAGGTTCAAGACTAACAAGAAAACATCTATTCCTTTCGGACTTGAAGCTGGTACACCCTTCGTATTCAAAAAGGATGGCCACAAGATTGTTGGGTTCCATGGAAGCGTCGGTACAATGCTTAATAAATTTGGAGTACATGTCCTTCCCATTACCAACTGATCATGGAGATCTTGAATCTGTCGCATTTTGTTGCACTCTCTTGATGGGTTGTGAACTTTGGATAAGCTGATTCTACTTATTCTGGTTTCCGTTTGGTTACTGCTTCAGTATTTCAAGTATTCTCTTTGTGTTTTTGTGTCTTTGATATGGTTTTGTGATCCATTTTTAATAAAAGAAGTTTGTTCACATTATTTCCCATGGAGATCTTGAAGCTGTCACATTTTGTTGTTCACATTGAGCACTCCAAAGAACTAAAATCACAATGGAGAATTCCTTTCCCTTATTTAGATAGACAAGAAGTAACACACATACATATTACCCTTTGATACAAACCATAAACAACATTACCACACAACACCATAAACTCACAAGACCGTCTTATTCGAACTCCCCGCATATCAGATTGGTTCCGCATCAGTTGGCTATGGGTGCGACGTGGACTCCGATTTTGTAAAGAAAGTCACCAACTTGTCCATGGAACCCAACGATTTTGTGGTCTTTCTTCTCGAGCACGAATTCATTTCCTGCCTCCATTCCAAACGGGATAGACTCTCTCTTGTTTGTCTTGAATTTAAGTGAGATGATAGCCGGTGAGTCGACTCCATAAATCTTGTCATAGTAGCCCGTCACGGCCGTGACATATTCATCTGGTCCAAGCACAAACTGCACATTTTGCAACCATTTGAAAATTCAAGACTTTAGTTTGTAAAATTAATTTTAAAGGAAGACAAAATTTGAAAAATCATAGTTGCAAGAACCTCCTCTGCTCCAAGCATTGACTTCTTCCCATGATCGTTTCCAAGGACAGGCTTTGAAGCCTTTTCATACTCAACCTTGAAATAAGTCACACAAGAGTCACCTTGTCCTACATATATCTTCTTCACGCCGTCGTGAGCACCATCGTCCCACACAACTCCAGCATCGCCGCCTTGTGCTGGAACCGTGGTGGAAGGAGTCAATGGTGTGGACGAGGGAGCAATATAAACACCAAGAGAATGGATCACATCGCTTGAACTTCCATGGAACCCGACGATTTTGCCGCCTCCAAGCTCAGATTCTTGACCAGAGGCCATTCCAAATGGTTGAGAAGTTATGCCCTTGAATGTCTTGAAGACAAGAGCTGTGATGATCTCGGTCGGTGACCCAAAAATCTTCTCGTAGTAAACTGTCACAGATGTGATGTAATCATCTGAATCAAGCTCAAACTGCAAGACCAACGAACCATTTCTTGATAAGAACCCAAAAAAATACCCTTTTTGAGCAATTTCATGATAATAAACTTCTATGTACCTCCTCTGTTCCAAGAAGTGACTTCTTCCCATGTTCAAGTGACACAATTTTCCCATCTTTCTCGTAACCAAACTTGACATAAACCACACCAGAGTCACCTTGCCCAACATACACTTTCTTTACATTCTCGTAAACACCACCATCGTCCCATAGATCTCCTCCACGGCCACCTTGAGCTTCCAATTTGGTCGGACCACCTGACACTGGCGGAGTCACCGGAGTGGATGACTTAGTTATGTAAGCTCCTAGAGAATGGATCATGTCGCTTGAACTTCCATGGAATCCAACGATTTTGCCGCCTCCTAACTCAGCTTCTTCACCAGAAGTTAATCCAAAAGGCTGAGAAGTTTTGCCTTTGAATGTTTTGAAGATAAGAGCCGTGATGATCTCTGTTGGTGATCCAAAGATTTTCTCGTAGTACACTTTTACAGATGTTATGTAATCTTCCGGATCAAGCTCAAACTGGAAAAAAAAAACAAATAATAACCAAGAAAAATCATCAATCAATAAAAAAAGAACAAAAAATCACTTCATCATTTCGCTCGAACACATTTAATAAAAAAAAAAAAAATCGTTTACCTCCTCGGTTCCAAGTAGTGTCTGCTTTCCATGTTCCAAAGATACGATTTTGCCGTCTTTCTCGTAATCAAACTTAACGTAAACGACACCAGAATCACCTTGACCTACATACACTTTCTTGACGTTTTCATAAGCACCACCATCGTCCCATTCTTCTCCTCCACGACCACCTTGAGCTTCCAACTTTTGAGCCATTTTTCCTTCTTAATCTAAAGTTTTTTAAGTACCCATTTTAGAAAAATATGTGTATGTACATACGGAAAACTTTAAAGGGCCATGAATAGACACTACTCAAGCAATTTCGTGATGATCAGATTAGGGCAAACCCACGAATAAGATAGGTTTTGGTTTCATGCCCTCCAAGAAGGAGAAAAATGATTTAATGATGAAACTAATCTAATTAGAGAACTATCAGTACTTTCACTAGAACATTAATATAAACATTTTATCATATTTTGAGAAGAAAAACAATATTATCATATCCCATAGATTCGTTTCTCAATATAAAGAAAGATTAAACGTTTAAAGTTGTGGAATAAAAAAAGGGAGTAAGAGGGAAGAGAGAAATGTAACCTTTTAGTGTGAGTAGTGAAGGAGAGATGAAGATTGAATGAATGGAAATGATGTTTGGGATCTTTGGATATATATATAAAATACTCTTGCATACGGATATTGGTATTATTTGTATACATTAAACTCAAATGTTCTGTTGTCTTTGTTTTGTTCTTTCATTTCTGAGGTTGTGGAAGCAACTCGTGTTTCACGAGGGAGGAAATTTCGATTAGTTAGAATAGCATACCAACAAAAACAGACAATTAAACTTATCTTTTCGAAAGAAAAAGACCACAAAATAAAGACAATCATTTTAAAAAGATGGTTAAATTAATCATTGTCATCTCTGATTTTTTCAAAATGTAAGGTTATGATGAGCAGTCAAAAGATCATGTAGACTAAAAAAAGTTAAGATTAATTTTCGCAAAGAGAAGTAAAAAGTCCATCGATAATGTTTTCCAACTGAAAAAAATCTCTTTTCTCAAAATTTATGAAAAACAATAAAATTACGTTTAAAAATAAAGGGAAAAATATAATTTTAAAGACAACAAAAAAAGAAGAAGTATAATAGTAATATTTTTTTTTAAAACCCTAAAGCTGTAAAGTAGTATGCAGTAAAAACTCCACGATGGACTTTATCAAGTAATAGTGGTCTTTTCATAAATTATTTTTCCCCTAAAAGAGATATGAGACAAAGACAATAGAGAATTAAGCACACTGGCCAGTGGCCAGGCCCATGACTTCAATTATCATATACATACTGAAACTTGTACGACCATTTATTTCTCTCTGTATCCAATTATTACCACCAAACTTACAACTCGTTATTCACGTGGAAATTATTCATTTATCAATATGCGTTCAAGTTCGGTACTCTCAATAATCCACTTCAAATCATCCCAATGCAAAAATCCTCCTAATCACTCTATATGACTGTATTATCAAAAAATATTTTTGTCATTTCGTATCCTTGTCCATCTAGGTTGCTGATTTAAATTTTTTCAGGTACAATTCAACATTAGTTATCTTATAACATAAACAATTATATAGCTAACATTAGTTATTTTTATATAACTTACGTTAGTTATTTTTGAACGGTGACATTGTGGTGTAAAATAAAATATAAATACGTCAATCTAGATATAAATATTTATTATTATGAAGTGCGTTCTCTGCCGGACAAAATTCTATTAGTATTAGTGTATTACCTTATACCTAACTTATTAAGTTTTTTTGCCATATACAGTAAAACCTCTATAAATTAATAATGTTGGGACCGGGATAATTTATTAATTTAGAGAGAATATTATTTTATCGATAAATTAATAATTATTAATTTATAGAGAGAAATCTGTTTTAGGTAAGATTTTTCTTAATTTGTTTTTTCGAATAATGTTATATTATGGAATTTAATGAATCTATTTGCAAATTAATGAAATTTTGATTAAAATTTTTGATTATCGCAATAGAGTGGATGATATTATCATAATAGACGATCAAACTAAAATGGTATACTATGTATAAAATTTAGAAAAAATCATAGTTATTATCCCTAATGTCGATGAATACATTTAGAAAGCGTTATTATAAAGAATCAATTATTTTGCCTAGAATTTTTACAAGTTTATGATAAAGACCGGAAAAAAAAATTATAAATTTTTTTGATGTAACACTTAAATTAAAAGATAAGGCTAATGAGATTTTCATTTTTAAGTTAAAACAAAAATCACTAAAACCATATTTAGTACATTATCATATATATATATACATAATTATATATGATTATTAATTTATGCTATTATTGGGACCATATTTTACATAGGAATTTCAAAAAAATTATTATCTTATCATTTTATCAAATTGACTTGATTTTTACATTGGCCCGACTCGGGACCGGGATAATTTATTAATTTATGGTGTTTATTAATTTATCGAGTATTAATTTATCGAGGTTCTACTGTATTATCTTGTTACGTATAGTGCGAATTAAATTTCTGCGAACAAAAAAATATTAAATACGTCCCCATATTTTTTGGCGAATTAGTTGAGTTATTACTTATTACGAATATAATGCTATTGATTATTGAAATAATTACAAATAAGTCACAGTTTGAAACTGATATCTCATATGTATCACATGTTCAAACTTAAACTTCATGTTATGTCACTTACACATAATTATGACCAAAATACTCTTCTCCTATACATACAAACTTATACATATAACACTGATTTGATTTTCTCCCTGCTTCAAATATAATGACGTCACATGAGAAGTTTTTTAATCAACTTTTATTTTAACATTTCTTTAAAATCCACAAAAGTACTTTATGACAATTTATTGTAAAATATTTATCACTCTTTTTCACATACCAAAACTTTTTTGCTTATTTCTCTCTCTCTCACTAATCCAGACAAAAGAAAATCCTTGAAACCACGACCGCCGACCGCCGACCGCCGATGTCAGATCTACCTTCGATCGAACCGTCGCCATACAAACTTTTGCCTTAAACCGAACCGTTGCCATACGGACCTTCGCCTTCAACCAAATTGTCACAAGACAGACCTTTGCCTTCGCATTTAATGGAACAAGAGGAGAATCTGCCTCTCCACAAAAAGTTGTTGCCGGCACGACTATTTCGAGTAAGATTTGTCATTGTTTTTCTTTAGGTACGTACACCAACATCACAAAACGATGTAATGTACGTCAATATGTTTTAGGTACGGTGTACGTAGTTTGACCTTTAAAATTGGTAAAGAATGTAGATGTTGTAAAATGGAGGCCAGCGGCAAGTTCCGAAGCCAACAAAGAGGTTTTGCAGTCACTACTGAGACAAAGAGATTCCAACCATTATCATATGTATACAATCCGACCATCAGTACACCACATGCCCACCGTCTAACTGTCGTCACTGTGTACATTGTCCAACAACTGGTACACCCGTATACATTGTCCATACCCACGTGTACATTTTTCGGCGGCTCGTACACCATTGTGTACATCATGTGACACTAACATTGTGTACACTATATGACCATCGGCACATCACGGTGTACATAGTCTAACCACAGTCATTGTGTACACAGTCTAACTAACATCATTGTGTACACAGTCTAACTAACATCATTGTGTATATGCTCCGACCACCGGCAAACCACGGTATACACAATCCAACCACCGTCAACTTGTACATTCTGTGTGGTTATAAGTTCATATGTATGAGCGTTGTGTACATGTGGTTTTACTTAGTGTACATGATTGTTGACACATTTGTCTATGTTTCTTGTACGTGTAGTTTTATTTTAGTGTACATGATATTTAACATTCATGTATGATAACAACATGATATTTTTGTATGCACATATTGTCTATTTTTCATGTCCTTACAATTACATATGTATAAGTGTTGTGTATATGTACATATTCTAAAAAAAATTATCTCTCTAGCATTAAATAATGAGCGTTCACTCACCAACATTAAATGATTATTTCCAGCGTTAAATAAAGTTTAATCCAACTTTATTAAAATAATTTTTATAAACTGACAACACATCAAAGTCTGCAACTTTTTTGCACTCCTATACACATATACCAGGAGTATCTTCGAAATATTTGTGTGTAAGTGACATTATGTATTAGGCAAACACACATGTGACATTCCATGAGATTAAACTCCAAATGTGACTTAATATAATATGTAATTTTCTCATTATTGAAATATCTGATGACACGGAAATAAATCACAACTGTATCGTAGGTCCACTAGTGATAATGAGTAACTATCCGCAATGGGATTTTTCCACTCATGGATTGCATTTTCTGCATTATTAAGATGGATGGACCCAGCTGTTATAGTATTTACTCATTCACTAAAATGACACTTCCAAAATCAGCTCTCTTTTTTTCGGTTCTCAATCTTATCTTCCCATGGGGCACTATAATTCCATGATTCTCGATCATTTCAACAATCAAGATTCATATAATACAATTCAAAATTTCAAATTATCTAGCATGCACGCACAAGTTAATCAAAAGAAAAATATATATGGATATTGGATAGTGAGTATTATTTTATGTATATAATTTTAGGTGATCCAATCCGGATTGTTACTGTATGGAGAATGTGAGGTGTCAAAAAGAAAAATAATATTGGAAAACTTATTTCTTGATGTTAAATGCTAATGATACAAAAGTATTTATACCAAACTAATATCAAGAAATAAGTTTTCCAATACCAAACTCATTAGAACTTATCATAATCTTTCTATTTATATCTAAATCTCTACGATAATATTTTCATAAGTTACATTTCATGATCGTATTTAGATAGCCAACAATATTTGATTAACATCTCGTTCTCCAATTCATCTTTAACATGAGGTTCAATTTTGTTTTGCAAGGATCAATCCAACACAACTTTTTTTTTTTTGTCACGAACGCATTTATCCCTATTGATTACAAAAGTACATGAACATCATTGAACCAATGCGAAATAGAAGCGCTAATATAAAAAAAAACCGATTTGCAGAGACGAACATTCTTCGCGAAAAAATCTGCTTTTTCATTCTTTCTTCTAGGACAATACGTAAGAGTAAAGTATTAGAAAGAAATACGTAACTTCGGAAATTCGTCAAGTTCTGATCGGAATCTGGGTCAACTCTCTGAATCTATTACCATGCTCACCAATTCTTGTGAGTCAGTGAAAAACGCCGAACAATAGCGTCATGTTTGCTAAGACTGGACATAGTCCATAGAAGGATCAAACGCAACTAACCAACCGACAACACAGCCAAGTCCAACTAATCTTAAAAATTCGATATTACAACCAAGGAAACTAGTGTATTCGGGGTCGTTCATGGGCTTTTAGATACATATATTTGGGCCTATAATAACTTTTTTAGAAGCATTTGCACGATCCACTAAACATGCAAAACAAATCGGAAAAAGCCTTTTTATTGTTCTCTTCTCTGTTCAACACTGACTCGGTCTCTCTCTCTCTCTCTCTCTCTCTCCCTTTGTCGTCACGTCAGCCACCACCACCGGAACTCGTCAGACCGATCTAGGGTTCCACAGTAGCCATGTACCGTACGGCAGCTTCACGAGCCAAAGCCCTTAAGGTCAATTTCTTACTACATCTTTCAGTTTTAGGAAGAGGCTTGGAATATACATAGGAGTAGCTAAGTGAACAATTTGTATGATTTAGTATTTTTAGATACGGATTAAAGGGTCTCATAGATTCTTATAGATCTTGAATTCATTTTCATCACTTTCTAGCAGCTGGTGTCACATTTCATGGTTTAGAGAATTATATATGTTTTCAAAGTTCTTATTTTTCAGTGTCAAGATTGTATTTTGTTCACATTTTGATTAAAATAGCTACATATTGATTACAATAGATTGTATTATGAGTTCTCAGATAATGGAATTGAGATTGAAGAAGCAATTGGGATTTATGGTTTTTATAGGGCTGTCTTAGCCGATATTTGCGGTCACCACGCTATGCAAGTTCCAGTGCCGTTGCAACGAGTTCTTCTACCACGCCGGGTTTTGCCAGCTGGTTAACTGGAGGCTCTTCTAGTTCGCTTCCTTCGATGGCCATTCCCTTGACTGGTGTCATTCTTCCACCATCACTTGCTGACTATGTTG
The DNA here is from genome assembly GCA_900128785.1 of Arabis alpina. NCBI lineage: Eukaryota > Viridiplantae > Streptophyta > Magnoliopsida > Brassicales > Brassicaceae > Arabis > Arabis alpina. The sequence goes on from LT669790.1 coordinate 11,122,850, forward strand.
AGCCTAGCAAACTTAAGACCACTACTCTACCAAATGGTCTGAGAATAGCCTCTGAGATGTCTCCGGTCAGAGCTTCTTTTGATAATCTCTCAACATTAACTTCTTGTTTGAAAGTATCGAAATTGCAAAGTGATTTTGATTATATTTATGTTTTTGTTGAATTTTGTTTTAGAATCCAACAGCCTCCATTGGTTTATACGTTGATTGTGGTTCTATGCACGAGACACCTTATTTCCGTGGAGCGACACATTTGCTTGAAAGGATGGCTTTCAAGAGTACATTGAACAGAAGCCATCTTCGTCTTGTAAGGGAAATAGAGGCTATGGGAGGTAATACTTCAGCCTCTGCATCCAGAGAGCAGATGAGTTACACAATCGATGCTCTCAGAACCTATGTTCCCGAAATGGTAGAAGTGCTTATCGATAGTGTGAGGAACCCTGCTTTCTTGGATTGGGAAGTGAATGAAGAGGTAATAGTCTCAGGTTACATTAATCTCAAAAATCGATGCAGAGCATTGTTTGACACTTTGTTTCAATTGCTTTTTTTAATCCGGCAGCTCCGCAACGTGAAAGCGGAGATTGGAGAACTTGCAAATAATCTTATGGGTTTTCTCTTGGAGGCGGTTCATTCTGCTGGTTACTCTGGTGCATTGGCAAATCCGCTGTATGCATCTGAATCTGCAATTAATGGATTGAATGGGGATGTCTTGGAGGAGTTTGTTTCGGTAAGACCGCAATCACACAAAAACAATATCGCAGTCTTCTCTGGAACTAGGGTCGTTGGCTTTAGTTAGCTCAGATGTATCGCCTATGTGTCTTTTTCTCATTTGGTATGCAAATTTTAGGAGAACTACACTGCTCCAAGAATGGTACTAGCAGCTAGTGGAGTTGAACATGAAGAACTTTTAAAAGTGGTTGAGCCATTACTCTCTGACCTTCCTAATGTAACCCGACCAGCAGAGCCAAAGTCTCAATATGTTGGTGGAGATTTCCGTCAACATACTGGTGGAGAGGTACTCATGATAACCTTTCAATGAGCCTGATTGAGCTAACAAAAAAAAAGAGTTTATTATTTCTAATTTCCTGTTTTCTTTTCTAAACCATTCTCAGGCTACACATTTTGCGCTTGCTTTTGAAGTGCCAGGATGGGATAACGAGAAAGAAGCTGAAACTGCCATTGTTCTTCAGGTGCCTAATTCAAAATAAGTTACTCGATCTTTCACATGTCTAGTTTAATGGTGTAAATACTAATTCTTTTTAGATGCTTATGGGAGGAGGTGGCTCATTCTCTGCGGGAGGCCCTGGAAAGGGAATGCACTCTTGGCTCTGTATGTGTTTCTTTCTACTTACATTCCATCTAGTTTTTTAACTTTTGATCGAAGTTCATTACTCTTGATGATGACAACAATGTTTTGTTGATGCATGGATGCAGATCTCCGCATTTTGAACGAATATCAGCAGGTTCAGTCATGCACCGCATTCACTAGCATCTATAACAATACCGGATTGTTTGGAATATATGGTTGCACGGTGAGTTTTCACCAAAATTCTAGTTGTGGATTACTAAGGGTTTTAAGCTCGGTATCTCCAAGACCGGTTTGCTTACATTTTATTTGGGTTGCAGAGTCCTGAGCATGCTGCAGAGGGTATTAAATTAGTAGCTGATGAAATGAAAGCTGTTGCCGAAGGGAAAGGTATTTGTATATTTGCTCCTTCATTTTCTTGAACCATATATTAACAGATTATTTACTTTGCTTATGTGTATCTGGCAGTTGACCAGAAACATCTTGATCGCGCCAAGGCAGCAACGAAATCTGCAATTCTGATGAATCTGGAATCTCAGGTATCTACGAATAACGTCCACCGTTGTTTTTGAGATATGAGATGTGTGATTTTCTAATGCTTTGTGTGATTTTGCAGATGATTGCATCAGAAGACATAGGTAGACAAATACTTACATACGGAGAGAGGTACATTACACATTCCACCGCTACATCGGCTTATAACCGGACTTTTCCTCTAACCGAGTTTTCATATTTGCAGGAAACCAATGGACCAATTCTTGCAGACAGTAGACCAACTTACCTTAAAGGACATTGCAGATTTCACTAGCAAGGTTATTGCAAAGCCTTTGACGTTGGCATCTTTCGGAGACGGTAAAAACATACTTTCACATTTTTTTGTGCTTTGAATAACGACCGTTGGATCGTTGGATCTTGTTCTAATTTGCTTATTGTACCTTCTTGTGTTGATTTTTGAGAGCAGTGTTGAGTGTTCCAAGCTATGACTCCGTAACCAGCAGATTTTCTTGAAGCTGTTCTAAGCAAAAGGATCCTTTTTTGCATCAGAAGAAAAAAGTTTGGGACCTGTAAAATAAAGAAATCGTTTCTTTTGGAGATCCAACCAAATTATTTTGTTTCATCTCACAGTTTCTGACCAAAAGATGAGCTCATAAAATGGCGACAAAAATTACGTCCATGACTCCAACTTTTATTAGCCTATGTCTTATTTTCGGTTCTTGAATAATGATTGATACGTTTACCAACTTTTAACTAGTATCTTTGTCAGCTTTAATTCTATTTTCTTTCTTATTGGAGAATGTTGGGAAGCTTAGACAAAGACATGAAGATAAATAAAGTATAACACAACAGATTTCCAAATTAATAATAATTTTATCAACACTCTAATGTAATATCTTGACTAGTTTGATGATCCAAAAAGAAAAACTATATCAGTAGTATAGATCAACTTTTCTCATCTTTTTTAAAATGTAAAAACAACAAAGCATACAAGTTAATATATTGTCTAGAGACTAAAGTATGATTACGGTAATTAATTATAGAAAACCTTAGTTAAAAAGGCTATATTATGGAATCTTTTAGGTAGATTACGAGGTAAATAGAGTTTATCAAAAGCAGTTGATATTAATTTTATTTTACTTGGGTGTTTCAGAAGACCGAATATGATGACGCAAACACGTATCGGCATGAACCAATCATATTCACTGGTGGTTTAAAAAAATGATTAGATATAGAAACATTACAAAATATTTTGAAATTTGATAATAATGATAACGTCATATCGTACTTGTCTGACGAAGCTACATGGATTCGCAATTTATTGCAAATTTCAACTTCATTTCGTCATCATACTTAATTATTAACAATTATATCTTCTCGATTACTCACATCTTTGAATTTCAAATTCTCCAAAATCCCAAACTGTTCTTCATGAAAATTTGAAATAGCTTATTAATTTCCTAAAGACATGTAAAAATATTGTCTAGTGGAAACAAATATAACAATTCTTTTCCAAAGCAAAAATTTACAAAAATAAGAATCCAAAAAAAAAGGGGAGAAGAAAAATAAAAACCAAAAGATTAAAGAAAAGGTCCACCATAAAGTCAAAAGCTATGACGATATTTCCTTAAAGGACAAAATGAAAACGTTTCTTTCTAATTATAGAATCTAAAATCCGCGTCTTGAAGATACTGATGATGATCGTATCGTTTCTGTTGCTGTTCTTGTCGCGGTTGCGGTTGTACCGTTCTGACGCCGCTAACGCTACTTCTAGCGGCCATAATCTCATCAAGAGACAATCTTTTCCTATCAGGACGTTGTCTTGGTGCACTATGCGAACGCACCTTAGCTTTAAACGACTGCGTATTAGCCATGTAACTCGGTGTCATCAAACCAGGATAACTTGGCCTAAAACAAGCGTCTCTACAAACGCTTTTCGCAGGCGAAGGCGGTGTGTAGTAATAATGATTATTCGCAACTAAAGAAGAGAATCTTGGAGTGTTTTGTGCGGTTGGAAACTTGCATTTCTCTCCTGGAAAACTCCATTCAAAATCTTTGCCTTGGTAGATAAAATCATCTCCACATTCGGATACAGCTATATTCATTCTCTTAGATCTTGATTTCGTCTTGTATGTATCAATCTCAACAATCTTAGGACTGGTCTCATCGTACACATTGTTATTGATGTTGTTGTTCTGTTTTTCGACAGAGATTGATATTCTCTTGCTATGGATTTCGCTTCTTGAATCGTCAAATCTCTCCTATTATATAATCAAGAATCATTAATTAGTACACAAAAACTTAAGTTTTTGACCGTGTTAGAAATGAATGGTTTTATGAACCTACAAGGGAATGTCGTGGATGAAACATGTTGTTGCGGTTGATGCGTTGCGATCGAACGCTAGTTTGTGCTCTAATGAGAGCTTGCATGCTATGAAGCGTTTCAGAAGCGCGTTTACGAACTAAGAATCCTCTCACTAAAGCTTGTAACTTCACTAAACCTTTCAAAGCTCTTAACGCTTTCCTCGCCTACAAAATTCAAATTTAAATTGGAACAAAAAAACAATATAGTCACATTCTTGTTTTGTAATCTAATAAAAGAATCAAAAAATTTCTTGAAATTAGCAAAGACGTGTACTGTTTCATTAAGAGAGATGTGTAAGGAACAAGCAATGTACAGACATGCTTTTTACTTATACAAAAATCCGAATCTAAACGATACCCACATGGCAAATTTCGATCTTTTGTGTCGAAATCGATAACAAACGACCAAAAAAAATTTAGTTCTTTAGAAGGGTTTATGAAATTACCAAATAGCCCTTGAAGACTGTTTGAATTTTCACGGCGGCCCAACGCTCCATTGTGTTCCCGGTAAATCCGTTCCCGCCGGAATATCCTCTTCCGTTACTTGTCAACCTGACCACCGCAACAGCAGCTTGAGCCGCCGCAACCGCTGCGTCTGCGGCTGCGGCAGTAGCGGCAGCAACCGCAATCGCGTGTTTGTTCTGTTCTTTGTCTGTTTCCGCAAGGTAAGTCCTGAGCCATAAAGAGTCTGTTTGGTTGAGAACTTTCCGGTGAATGTCCCCACCGGAATCTTCACCGTCGCCGGAAACACGGTTCTCTTTCTCTTTACTCTTTTTCATACCGAAAATACCCTTGAACCATCTAGCTGCTCTGCCCATTTTCTTGCAATGTGAATTTGAGCAAGAACGAGTCAAAGATGTTTTCTTAACGATTTAAAGAGAAGAGAGATGACAAATTACAAATACCCAGAAGAACTTTTTATGCAAATATGGCACTGAAACTGAAGACACAATGTGATGTTTTAGTGAAATGAGAACTGTAGAGAGAGAGAGAGAGAGATAAGAACACGAAAGAGATAGAGAGAGAGCGATGGATAGGTTCTTGAGAAATAAAATATGAAGGATCATGTTTATATATAAACTATTATTTGAATTTAAACTTGAGCAATGGACAAAGAATAGGTTGATTATTTTTAAAAACTGTACATTTGTTATGGAGAATTTTTGTTTTTAAATGCACCGTTTGGTAAAAAGGACTACCTATAAACTTTTGATTATACGATATAGCTTCAAATATAAGGTAATGTATATTTAATTTAAAAAACATTAAGAAATGTTTTTAAACTTAAGCGTCAAATTGAAGGTAAACTTTTACTTTTTCTCAGCAAATAAAATTGATTTTTAATTAATTATTAGTATTGTTGGTCAAGAAAACAATATTGTGGGTAAGAAAGAAGAATAGTTTATGTTTCTAGTTTTGTAATTGTAAGACAAACAGTTACTTCATTTGAAAATACCTTGAATTCAATTACAATGAACTGACAACAGTTGTAATCATCCTTTTTGAAACACGAAAAGTAGGAATCATTACTCCAGAAATTTTGAAAAATGTAGTATTATTTATATAAATAAAATAAAAGAGATAAAAACCTTAATAGCATGTTCATTGAAGATCTTATTATTGGATCTAAAACATAAAAAGTTATTAAACCCACATTTTATAGATCCAAAACCCATTGATATTGTCTTATATTGGATCCATTTTGTGTAATTAGACACATTGGCCCACTAAAAATTAATTAAATTTAATTAGAAAATCTTTTATACATTCATCACAAGTTCTCTAATGCACCTGCTAAAATAATACGGATTTACAGAATATTTTTACAGAGTCTAGATTTAGGGCAGTACTGAATAATTATTGTTTTGAAAAGGATAGGAAGAAAGAAAATTAGATATATAAATAAATTATTTTAAAAAAGATCTGACACAACCTCGTGAAGAACTGAATTACAAGACAAAATGATGTCATGGAAAGACAAAAGATGGAGCGCTCTAATTTTTTTATTAATCGTTTTTTTTTCTTTCGAATTGTTTCTTTAAAATATACAAAAAGAGAAAGAAATATAGAAAATCAAACACAACGGAACACGGATCTGCAGACAAACAATGAAGACGAACAGAGTAAAGAATATTTAAAAAAAAAATATTTTACAAATTAAAACTAACCTTCAAGATTCAAAAGTTGTGTCTCTTCCTTGAACAATTTTGCTATACTATTAATATAAGAATTGTGTCTTTATGGAGCATTGTGTTCTTACTCGATTTTAGAGATACCCTTCTCGTAATTCCCGTGATTAATTAACTTAATTATCTCCATTTTCCCTCCATAATCCATAATCCCGTTTGCTTTAAATATTCAAATGTAAACTAAAATAGACCTTTTTCTCAAGTTAAGAGATCTGATGGATATGAAACATAACCACTAATTAATTCGTTTTGATTTGGGATGAAACTTTCAATTACTCTAATGGCATTGATTATGGAATTATCTTAACTTGTTTCATAGTCAAGTTTGGTTTTCAAATGGAATTGAGTACATGATCTGTAGTTCCAAAAATATATTAACAATAATGATATAATGCAAAACCAAAAATATATGGTCGTGGTTAACGAACGTTGACCAAGTCATTTCCCATCATTATGGCTAAGTTATATGCTCATGCATGCCTAATAGTGGCTTATGAGAAACAAATGGTAAATCTTGAAACTATAATAGAAAGTTGAAACTTTATGTCTTAATGATGAGTTTCTATTACCAATCAAAGATGGTAGTAGCATTGGGCTTGTCTCCCTCGAGAAATGAAATTAACTTTGTGAAACAATGTACCTTTTAACTTGCTTCTTTGTACTTTTTTGGCTTTGATTTATTTGGTTTTGGGTATAAGGTCATACTAATTTTAGATTCTAGAGTTGTTATGGGAACTTCACGGTCAAAATTTCAGTAAATTCCATTAACATGGCAAACATAATTTTAAAAGTATATTGATCTTGTAATCCAAAAACTGAATCAAATTTTACATTTTTCTTGAGTGACTTAAACCATGTACTTATTATCATGAATACCTAGATTTGTGACTAGACTATTTTCTTAGTTAGATGTGGCATACGAGTTTCGACTATTTTGTGCTAGATTATTTCCTTGTTTGGATTTGTCATTAAAGTGAATGTGTACACATTTTACACATACTGATAAAATTATGAAAAATTATGAAAAATTCTTCAAACTCATGATAAATTATTTCAGGAATTTCCCATCCAAACTCGTGGTGCATATTTTTTACTTTTTAACCTGAGCATGGTTCAATTTTATTCAAAAGACCATAAGCGACATGATATTTGTGAACTACTCTCTCAAACATCATTGTCCCAATCTCAATTTCAACTTCATATCTTTTCTTTTTCTTTTTTGTTGTCACCTCATTTTCAATTTTTAACTTAGAATGAAAACTATTCAAGATAAATAAACAATGGTAGGACTAGTTTTTTTCCCACCTTTTTTATAGAATGTAATAAAGAATACTTATCTTTTTATTTCTTGATAAATTATACTGAACAGGCTATGTGTGAATATAACACCATGTTATTTTGTAGTTTGTAACTTAGTAATATTATTTTGTATTATTTGTAAGGGTTAGTTAGCTTAATAACAAATAATTAAAAGAAAGTTAGGAAAATGACAAAAAATAAGTTTGGATTCTTTTGCGAAAAATAGGTGGTTTAGCTTAGATTTTTGTCATTTTTTCTTATTTCTCTTTAACTCTTTGTTAAACAACCTAGTTTCTAGCGCATTGTACCGAAGTTAAACCTAGTTTAATCTAGAAATTTGATGAATTTCTAAAGAACCACTTTGCTCAACTAAAGAATTTGAAGAATCACTTGAGACTGATTTTATGTTTTGATGAATTTAATCGAATCAGAAGCAAAATAAAAAGAAAAATCTTTCGGTTTAGTAAATTATCAAAAGTTGTTTTACTATAGAGCTCAGGACTTGTTTAAATAGAGATGACAAATCGAAAACCCTAATCTTATAAAAAGGAAAACATCTTAATTTAATTAAAAATTCAAAATCTATAATAAAGAAAATAATAAATAAAAATTGGGACATAAATATCATCGTGGGTTATATAACGCTAGATGATGCATGCTGCATCAGTTTCTTTGTTTTTTAAATATCATTACTTGATTTCAAATTCGGTAAAACAATGTTATTAAGAATAAAACTTAAAGGCATGATTTTGGTAATTATATTCTGTTAAAAAAATATATTTTTAGACGACTATTACAATGATTATTACGTTAAATGATAACGTAAAACCCTAAAATAACATATCGATTGTATGTATAGCTAAGATGGAAATATTATTGATACATTTGATTCACTATAAATAAAAACATGTTTCTTATACTTTGTTTATTATGACAAAATCCACCAGGGTATAATTTTAATTTGTAATTTGGTATCTTTTGAATCTTTTTTCTTTTTAAATTGTAAAGTAAACATCGTAGACGCATTCTTCTTCAAATTCAAATTGCAAGAAAATGGGCAGCACAGCGAGATAAACACAAGGTTACTTTGGTATCCAAAACATATCCACTCCACCTTGCTTATTATGACAAAATCCACCGATTGATATTTTTCTGAATTGATATTGCTTTCATCATATCCTAGTGAAATTTATCTTATATTTAAAACCATTCTAGGTATTTAATGCATTGGGTTGTCCTGCCACAGCCCAACCAAATCTAGTCCTGGATATGAGTCCGGTCCGATGTGACGGACCGACTTACATTTTGATGACTTTAGATTTGATCACAGTCAATACAAATGTTTTTTTTGCGGTCAAAATTGAAAACAGTAAGTTATAATATGTTCGAAATAATTATAAGAACTTGATCATGAACTCAAAACTTAGTTATTTTCGATTCTACTATGGTCTTTATTATGACCCTATAAAAAAAAATTAGTTGTTTTGCAAACTGGCTTGACGAAAAAGCTTCAAAATTGTTTAGAATATCATAAGAGATTGTGACACACATTTGAAATCGAACACTCCAAAATCGATAGAACAATCCAACAAACACACATTCATCAATCCAACAAACATAATTTGTTTTGATTTACAACCGTATAGTCTAAAACTCCATATATATACGGGTTAGATTGAAATATTATGAACTTATGAAGAATAATAATTACAAATTCATATATATTGAGAAAGAATATTGTATACATTTTTTTTTATCAAAGAATATTGTATACGTTTTGATAACATAATAGAACTGAGCTTCAAGCTCTCCATTTATATGCTAAACATACATTACAATAACGTATCTAAATCAACATCCTCATCAACGTTAATTTAAATGACAAAATGAATTGAGAATACATATACTATTATATTTTACCTTTCATTTTATTTCCCTGCCTGACTTCACCCTGTGTGCCATAGGACCCCTTTTTATGACATTGGCACTCTTTAAAGTTATCTTCTTCAGGCCATCTCTCAAGAACCTCTGCTTCTGCTTCTTCTTCCTCTTTCTTACAAAATCTAATCGACTTACTTTGTCTCTTGCTTCCTTCTCAAGAAGTAGATACACCAATAAGAAGACACACGTCTTGTCTCTTTTTCATAAATCCCTATTGTTCGCTTCATTTACAACACTACCCTTCTCAACCCATAAATAAAGAGAATGAGCATATAGCAAACTTATGAATCAAAGTTTTAACATATGAAGAAAGCAAGTCATTAAGCTATTATATGTCAAAATGATGTTTCTAGAAGCACTCGATTGCTCAAAGACCATTTAATAAAAGATACGAATATTTTTCATATAGCTCAATGATTATACATTTACAATATGAGCACACAAGTAATTCGATAGGTCCATCACAACTTGATATAATTCTTTTTCACCTCCTTATAATATTCACATGTACACATATTAGGCTAGTATTGATTCTTTTTAGTATATGTTAATTTCTTGGAATTAAGAAAAGATGATGTATTAGTCTGGTTTTTTGTTTCATTTGGCTCGTGAGTGTCGGTCGAGAAGAACACTCTTCATATTGTCTTATTGCTTAGAGCAATCATAGTGGTACGTTTCACACATTTTTATAAAAAGACTTCTATACCAATGGAACAAAAAGATCTTTCAAATAGTAAAATCAAGAACTACTGTATAAACTTACTTGGTATGGAAAGACTGATCTTCGTATCTGTGTTCTTTAGTTTTGGCTTTTTGCTGTTGTATTATTTTGTTTTATCCAAAGATCTAACAAAAATATATCACTCCTTTCTTACAAGTTACAACTTTCGTATCACATTCAAATTTGACAAAAATAATACTATTGATTTTTCAATTTTTATTAAAACTTTAGGTTTTCTAGTTTTGATTGGTTATTATCCCACAAGATTTACATTATTCGGCTGAGTTTTTTCTTTCTTTCTAGAAACGTTTTTTATTTATTTAAATGATTATTATAATTCGAAGGGTCACCAACTCATCATGTGAGAGAGTTAAGTGGGATAGACAATGGAGAAGGATTCAACTCTCAGTTTCATTATTCTTTAGAAACAAATATATCAATATTCAACAGTTATGGGCGCCTCCACTTGATGCACACTCTTTATATTGGAGAGAATCTTGTCTCTGGTCAAAACTCATAATCACTGCCTTTGAGTTTCCTTTCTCAAGGCCTATTTATTTCATTTTATTTTGAACTAGTTCTTGAGAAAGATTCAGAACATTGTGATACCTGCATGTTTGTGGTGAATGATCGAACTACCTAACTCTGACTGTCCACCACAAACTTACTCATTAACCAGGGTCAGTTATGTGTACTGAATCGGTTGTTGCGCCTAGAAGTTAAGAGCTGGTCCAGGAATAACCAAGCTTTTTATCGCTACAAATTATATATATTTCCATATTGTTGTATAAAGTAATCATGAACTTGAGTGTAACAGATGAAATACACTGAAGAATCTTTTACTGTTTTTTCTTAATGTGGGCCAAATTCGCCTACTGTTTTCCAAGATATATTTTCGTTAGTGTTCTCTACGTTTAAAGATTATGTCGGAGAAATATTTTCCATTGTGTACAGCGTTTTTAGGTGTTACCAATAGAAGAGACATTAATATTTATAAATAAATTAAATGGTTAATTAGCTCAATAATAGGTTTTTGGTACAAAATTAAGTATCTAACATCATAAGAGAAAAAATTAAGTGAGTAGCAGTGAAAATAAAATAATGAACAATTTTACCCCTATTAAATGTGATAATTATTGACAGTAAAAACAAATCTCTGAAAATCTTTTTCCTTAAATTTTTTTTTTTCTCATCAATGATCTTTAACTATGAAAAAGTAGATATGCTCTATGCAAAAAAAGAAAAAAGAAAATTTAGGTAAAAACAACCTTATCGAGACTATATATATTATTGATATGAAAAGATAGTTGACTATATTTTGTAACTATGATGTGAGAAGATAGTTAACTATTTTTCAGGAAACAATCATAATTTTAAAATATAGTTAAATATGTTTATAACATATTTGTCTAGATCTTATAACATAGTGGACTATATGAAAACGTTGTTATAATAATTACTTATGTAAACAAAATAGTTAACTATATGTTCATAATGTAGTTGCCTATTGTAGCTTGCATAATGAAAAATAATAACATATATATCGAACTATTATCAGAAACGTAGTTACATATTATAGTTTATATAATGAAAATAACATATATAGTTAATTATTATGAGAACCATAGTTACATGATTTCTGAAAATTGTTAACTTTATCGATCTTCAACGGCGGCTCAGATTGATAAAAAGATGAGACAATAATGGGGAGTTTAACGTTGGGCAACGAGAACACATACAATCTTAATTCATGGCTGGAGATTTTTGATCTATGATATTTGATTTTATTGATCAATAGAAAGAGATGAATGATGTTTGCGTTAAAGAAAAATAATAATAAGAAGAAGAAAAGTAAGAAACAATGGAAGAAGGAGAAAAAAAAAGGTGGTTGAAGAGAAGAACAATAAAAGAGGCGTGGAAGGAAGATGAGGAAAAAAAAATTAGATTTTATAAATTTTAATTTTTGATTTTTGTTTTCCTTAATAATAATTACAGATTAATGATGGGTAATATTGTCATTTTAGTTGAGTTGAATGTTATTCACTTAATTTTATTTTATTTGGTGTTAGATTATTAATTATGGACATAAAACCTATTATACATGCCAATTTTCCTAGATTAAAATTATAGTTTTCTTAGATACTACCAAATTATCTAGTGGTTGAAGTCTCCTCTTACATAATTTAAATTTTGACTAAAAAGAGCTATTGAAAATTATTGTTTGTTACATTATAGGTTCAGTTACAACACCCTAACCACAACCTATCTCACCCAAGTCTTTTAGTCCTTTGGTGTGGTTTTCCTTTCTTCTTTCTAGTCTAGATCTGTTCAAAGAGGGTTTTTTTGGTTGAATAGATTGAGGTCTGGTCTAGACTTGGGTGAGATAGGTTGTGGTTAGGGTGTTGTCTAGACTTGTGAGAGTGGCTCTTGGTGAAGATGAGGCGTACTTTTACTTCGTGTATGTAAGTCTTGCTCTTGAGCTTGTTTGTTCTCGTGCTAGAATGATCCCTTGTAGGCCTTGCTCGGCTCGTCGAAGGTGTTGATCTCTCTATGGCCGGATGCTTCTCTTTCGACTTGGTTATTATTAAGTTGTTTTTCTTAGTCTTATCCTCGACTTAGTGATGTTCGTTTGCTTGCTCTGGTTTATTGATTGTAGTCTTATGCTGCTTCAATTAGAGTTTAAGTTGCTGCAATTAGTGTTTTTCAGTAGGGTTGTTGGGTTTTGGAGAAAGAGAATTGGGTCTCTTGATTCGAATCGCTTTAGGATTGCGGCTTTATCAATTTCGGTCCAAAGCAGTGTGTTTGGTTTTTTGGTGTGTCTTGTGGGATCTTGTTTCGTTGGTTCTAGTCTTGTGATTTTGGTGTGGCGATGATAAATGTGTTCTTTATCGCCTTGGTTTTTGGAGGATTCACCATTGGTTATTTAGTTCTCTCTGCAATATGTTCATGGGACAAGGAGGTCTTTGGGTTTTGGATCGTATGTGCCGCCCCGGCTGGCAAGGTTGAGTAGTTTAGGAAGGTTATGTCGCAATGGTTCTGCCTTATTATTGTGGTAAGGAGGGTTTTGAATCTTAGTGTGGGTGGTGTTTCGATTAACCTCATCTCGGTAATGTTCCTATCAAGATTGGGCTTCGATTTAATCGCAGGAATCTCCATCTCATTTTCTGCTTTGTTGTGGTGATGTAACACAATTAGCTTTTGGTTATGTTTTCTATTACGTAAATATTGTATTAAAGCTAGTTTCCTCTTCGTGACTTATGCATCTGGATTTGTAGAACTCTTGTTTGTAAGGTTTGGTGAAGGCTTTAATATAAATATTCAGATGACAAAAAAAAATAAAATATATAGGTTTAGTTAATATAATTAAATTTTTATAACATTAGTTATTAGCTTAAAATGTGTGCGGTTTGGAGAGTGTGTCGACCCAGCATGGACCAACATTTTCGAACTTGTAAGGCCCATTCAATATTAAAACGGCACACAGTTTGACAAGAAACCCGGATACACTATGCAGTGTATTCGTCGAATATTCAGCCTCGCCAAACAAGTTAGTAACTGAGGAAACAAAACCGGTACATACAGTATAACAGTAACACTATGCAGTGTATTCGTCGATATTCAACCCCGCCACACAAATTAGCAACTGAGAAAACTAAACCGGTGCGTACACTAATTGTAATTATTGGAAAGTTTTCATTTAAGTTTTGATGAAATTTATAAATCGTCCCAACCATTTCATTGGCCATAAGAAAATAAGTTTCTATCAACATCTAGTATATATTTTTTTGCTAGCTAAAAACTGATATATTGAGCACGTCAATATTACTATAGCACATTCAACCGTTTTGGTTTAATTAGTTATTTAATTTCTTTTTAAATAGGAGAATATTCGTCAGATTCAGACTAATTTGATGGATTTTATGACACTTTCTAAATAAAAGAGATTATGAGAAAATTTGGTTAAACTATCAGCTAAAGTTAAAAAGATGAATTCGCAAGTCATGTGATGGGTGAAAAATTAAAATCGTGAAAATCGTGGTGGACGTGTCTAGATGTCTCCATTAACTTGATCATTCTAGTCTGATCAGAGAAGAAGATTCAATTGTATTTAGTGCTACTAACCCTAAGTTTTCTCACTGTTTGTCTTTCTTTTATAAAAACTTGATGACTTCGTGTCGTGGCTGGTTACGTTTAATTATTGTATTTGTTTATTATCCGCTTGTGTTCAAAGTTCAGTTTCTTTGCTGCAGTGGTGAAGAATAGAGGCTACCATCACAATCATGAACATATTAAATGACCAATCTCTTTCTTTAAAGGAAGAGTGCTAAGTCACACATTTGCTTTGAGTTAGGCATGTCTCAACGAAAATGACTATTCTAAATTCAATGTTTCCGTCGTATTTATTTTTCATGTCTCATTGACATTCACTATTTCCCCCAAAAATCCCCCAACCACAAATTCTAACTCATCCACTCATGCTGCTTTATAAGAACACCATTCATGTCGTAGCTTTTTAATCTTTGCTTATGTTTGATACGAAAATGAATTTTATGTATAGGTAGGTTGCAAAGTGATGTTCCTAGAATCAGTGGTACGGAAATTCGAAACATATTAAATGACAGAAATTTTACAGTAAAAAATCTTTCATTTTTGCTATGGTTAGTTACTACACTGGCTAAACTAGGTGTAATAACCTTATTTACCTATTAAAAATATTTGGGAAACTGTTTAAATATCTATGGTCATGCTGCAGTATAAACTGTCCGAATGTAAACCACTGAACTGTCCGAATGTAAACCACTGAAAACAACTAGAAACTATCCAAATATCTTATGGTCAAAAACTCAAAATTGCTCTTCTACGGAGTTTTCAGTGATTGATTACAAGTAGGTGTTATGGTTTAACAACATAAGCACGAGATTTTTGAATAGTTTCCAAATATTTTTTATTCGGTAAACAAGCACTACAAGAAAAATACAATATAGCTACAATTTTTGTAACAAAATTGATCTGTAGCAATTATTAACTACAAAAAGATACAATTTTACTACTAAATTTGGAAGGAAATTAATTGTAGCAAAATGGTAATTATTTGTGGATAATATGCTACTAAATTGTCACAGAATTAAAATTATAACAAATTTGCTTTAAATGGATACAATATCACTGTGGATAATATCGGTTCAAATAAATTTGTAGAATTACATACTGAAATCTACATTTTGTTTGAAAGTAAGTGTGGAAACATGATAAAAAAAAACATAAGTTAAAATTAAACCATATTTTATCTTGCTTTTGTGATTCTCTCTCTTCATTGCGAAAAGTTACATAGCCGCCGCTCATCTATCGTCGTAGCCGAGCGCTCGTCGGCTTGAGTGTCCTGAGTTTGGTCGGATTTTTCTGGACAAAAGGATGATGCCGATCTGGTTAAGGTCGACGGGAAGGCCTGGATTGCAATTGCCACTGTTTCCGCTCGGTGGATCTGGGCTTCTCTTTGGATCTGAGATCCAGTGTTGGTGGTGAGGCTCGGCTAAATTGTCTTCTGTTACTAGGTCAGTGATGCGTCCTTCTTCGATGGGTTCACAATGGCTTTGGCTAGTCCGGTTGCTGTTGAAGATTGAGCCAGGGCCTATGTTTCTTCTTGTTTCCTGCCTTTAAATATGTTTCGTCCTTGCCAAGGTACCCCACCTTTTCTTCTCCGTCCCTGGCCCTGGTGTGTGGCCTTATAGTGGCTCACTTCACATCCCTTTGCTGGGCTGGGTAATGGCTTAGCTTTGTTCTTATCTTTGCATATGTCGTCCTCGTGCTTGTGTTTAGGTTGGGTTAGTGTCTCCTTCTTTCAAGTTTGTGTGGCCCTGGTTATTCTCTTGTGGTTTTCGCAGTGTTTGTGTGCATTCGGTGTAGGTATTTGTTGAGGTTGGATCTCCGTAGGTATATGAGTTGGCCTTTGGTCTCCCTGTGTACATCATGTTCGAATCTTGTGGGTCGATTCTCATGTTAATGTTCCTATATTGTTGTCTATTTCAAACCCGGGAAATTTCCAAATGCTATTTCAGTCTCTTCACTAAGTTGCATATTAGGGATCCAACACATAACTTTGAACAATAAATAATGCATAAATGATCTTTCCTATGATAACTCCATTGGATGCCATGTATCGTAATGATAGTTATCTAGTTTCTTTTAGTTAACTTCAATCTACTTATGATTCATCTGTAAGAACAATATATGGCGTGACTATCATATTTTCCTCTTATCAAGTCTTGCAATTTCAACTTTTTTTCAGAGTTGAAGATGTCTTCTGAGCTTAGAAGAACAAGGAGTGCCTCAAATTTATCCCAATAATTCAAATTTTGGTACGTCATTTTTCTACACTGAATCATACTCAAATTCAAATGCTTTTAAGCTTCTAGAGTTGATGAGGATGGTTTTGCTTCGGAATTTAAGATGTTTTCTTCTCATCTTTCGCAAGTTATCTTATTTCTTTGTTTTGTTGAAGATTTTACCAAATCTCTTGTATAGATTACAAGAAAGAGCTTCGCTCTTTAATTTGAATAGAAAACTACAGTTACATATTTTGGAGCTTGTTGAAAGATTTTCTCTTTTTGTCTAGACTCCCAAGAATAATAAGAAGAAGAAGAACAGAGAATAAGAAATGAAACGATTTGACGAGGATAAGGTACACGAAGCTAATTTCATGGACGAAGATAAGAAGAGGATATTAGGTAGAAGAAGAGGTTTCATTTTTGTTTTTATAATTGTGTTATACAATAGTATTATTTTTTATTAAATGTTACCTAATATTCATATTCATAATATCATTTTAATTTTTTTTAAACTAATTACAATGGTTTTGTAACAAATTGTAACATATAGGTAGGTTTTTTCATTCAGCTATTTTGTGGTAATTTGTATCAAATTATTTGTAACAAATTTGCTACAAATAATCAATAGTTGCTAGTTGATTCACTTTGTCACAAAATATAATCTATGATATTTCGTGGCTAATTTCTTACAATTAGCTACAAACTTAATATAGCAACGAACATATAGCTAGAAGCTTTAATTTGTAGCAAATCCGTGGCAACGTTAATTTAGTGAATGTTTTTTTTTTTTTTTGCTAAAGAGTAAATATCATTAAAAATGAAGTTTAGATTTTACAAAAAGTATAATCTACAATCTATACATCCTTGCCAAAAAAGAATTAAAAAAAATGTTGTATAACAAAACTTTGATTAGAAGGATACAAGATCATCTCAAGCAAAGTGACATTAGGTAAACAAGGTTAAGAAAAGATTTGAAAATTTTATAGAATCTTATTATATAAAGTAGAGTATGTCAAAATTGTAACTCATTAGATGGTGACATGTGTCTAATATCGATCGAGTTGATGACATGCGTAAATAAAATTAAAAACGGAAAACTAACAAAAGCACTGTTAAATAATTAAGTAAATAGTGAAAAGGAAAAATTGTAATAGTTTAACTTAATTTGGAAAAAAAATAAAATAGAAAATTAACAAAACAAATTGTTAAGTGACTAATTAAATAGTGAAAAAGAAAAATTCTAATAGTTCAAACATAATTAGAATTTTTTTACGACCGTTTAAAATAATTAGGAAATAAAATACAATTTATAGTCCAAACTCCATATATAAAAATTAAGAAAGAAATCGAGAAGATATATAAGTGGCAAAACAACTGAAAGTATAAAAAGAATAGTTAGTAAAAACATTAACCTAAAAAGAATATAAAAATAAATAAACAAAAATTATAGAGAAAATAAAAGAATCTTATTATATAAAGGAGAGGTGATTTGAACTAATTTATATATCTATCTTGCGTTTAACAAAATGCAATTTGATGATAAATAAATTGATAATTATACGGTTTCAACTTAAAATACGATTATACGGGTTTCAATTTAGAATATAATTATAAAAATTATAACTATATAAATAATTATTTTCAATATTTAATATCTGCATATTATGCGGGTCCTAATCTAGTTTGTTATAAATAGTTAGTTTATGCATTATACAAAATAAATACTTTGTTTATGTGCAACATTTAATCTCGTTGTCGAAGTTGTACTTAACATGAGATGATTCTACGTCGGCCAATTTTTTTACTTTCGCAATATGAAAAGATTTAGCACGAAAATAATGTGCTCCATTAAAACAGTTCTTCTTTCTGATGTTTTAGTCGGTCCACCGAGAAACGGTCCTATTATAGGTGATTAGGGGTGGGCAAATTACCCGTAACCGAATTACCGAACTGAACCCGACTCAAATTACCCGATCCGAACCTGACCCGAATTTATAAAATACCCGATCGGGTTCTATGTTTCTAAACCCGAAAACCCGAATCCGAATCCGGACCGAACCAATAACCGAACGGGTATCCGCACTAACACAAATATAAATTAAACCAAAGATAATTGGATGTAAGGTTAGATATGTTCATGTATTTTAGATAATTTCTATAACTTTTGGTTCATTTGAATAATATAGATTATAATCGGATAAAAATAACTAAATTATCAACACTATTTGAATTTTTAAAATTTTGTTTTTGATATTTTCTCGGGTATTTTTGGATAATTCATGTAAACAGTAATAAAACCGAATTTCTTTTTCGATATCTATATTCATTTGAATTTTTGTTTTGAAGTTTTTGATCAATTTGAGTTCTATTCAAATTCATATTTGAAGTATATTTTTAAATAGATTGCACATCTGATATAACCGAACCCGAAGTCATTTTATCCGAACCCGACCCGAATTTATTAAATACTCGATAGGGTACTAAACCCCATTACCGAAGTACCCGAAAAACCGAAATACCCGACCCGAATCTGATCGGATATCCAAATGCCCAGCCCTATAGGTGATAATGCAAAATGTGTTACATGGATACAGTGTATATGATTTATCATTTATAGTGAGAACACAAAAAGCTGCTAGACTCTGCACTATAACAAAAGAGATAATATCCACCAAAATTATCGATATGGACTGATCACTCTGAAAAGTCTTTTTGGGTTTTTAACTTTCATCCTTATGTACAAACTCATACTATTCAAAAACAAAACAAAAAACAACAATAATGGCCTTTCATTCTCAGCTTTTTACATGATTAAAGGTTATAGATAAAGTTGGAACAAAAGTTAAAAGAGCTTTTCACAGAGAATAAAAATTTCATTTCTTTTTATAAAAGAGTTTTCTTTGTAGACATGAGATGTTGTTATGTTCTAACTATCTCCTCAAGCATATAATTAACACATGGCTATGTAATCTCATCCTTAAGTGTCTTGAAAACATGGGAATATATGAGATCATATCAAATGTTTTTCTGGACAAAAACCAACGATTTATCTCTTCTTATATATAGCAAAAACCAGATGTACATTTTTTAAAAGCTGTGAGATCTTCTGACTCAAATAGAAGTTTCTAAAAAGACTTTCAGTTTCTCATCTTCTCTTGCTTACTGAATCCAACTGCAAAATACAGAGAAACCTTATTTAGTTATTACACTATAAATCATCTTAAACATTAACACATATGGAACATAGGCTTACATTTTAAGGCAGATGCAATCTCAGAGCTTTTAATCACACGCAATCTCTTCACAGATGAAACGAACATTCTGAGTTTTATAACAAAGATCAACTTTAGTTAGTATCCATTCTTTTCAGTAAAAGATAACCAATTTGAAAACTACTAACAAAAAGTAGTAGATACTATATACTTTTTTTTGTTGTTATGTGTTATAAGAATCTGATGCTGCAATAACACTGAATCAGATTCAGAGAAGAACAAAAAGAAAAAGATTCTTACTTCCAAGGAACATCACCAACAAGCATCTTGTCTCCTTCATTGTCTTCATAAGTTAAAGTAAATTCTCCTTTACCATCCAATAATCCCATGATCGGTTTCTCTTCTCCTTCACCACCAGAAGCATCTCTTTGAGCTACACAAACATAAACAACAACAAACTCAATACAACAAGAAATCATTTTATAAGAACATTAGACAGATTTGTAATCAAGATTTTAACCTGCTAGTAAACCTCTAAAGAGTTTATCAACAGCAAAAGAAAGCTGTTCATAGCTATTGTAAGCATTGAGATCAACTTTACGGCCAATTGGAACACCATCCATGTTGATCTTTACAAACATTCCTTCTCTCTTAAGTTCCACTTGCTTTTCAAGATCACTACTCTTGTTGATCTGATGGTCTCCATGAGAGGATTCGTTACCGAGCTTTGAAGAGCTTGA
>LT669790.1:11765452-11939433 GCA_900128785.1 Arabis alpina
AAATTCGTGAAAAAGTCTATGGCAGTACGACCAATATCTTTATCACCTCTGTGGATATGTCCTTGCTCATCTTCAATTGCTAAAAGTCGATTCCTAGCGATCCTCTGTTTCGCACAAGCATAAAAATACTTCGTATTTCGATCACCAAACTGAAGCCAATTATTCCGACTCTTCCCTTTCCAATACTTTTCTTCATCCAAATAAGCTCGTTGCAAATCACCACGAAGCTCTTGTATTCTTCTTGTATCTAACACTCCAGAAGCAATACTCTGATCAATCTGATTTTGAAGTTCTCTTATTCTTTTCAACGAATTTGATTGATTCTGATACTTCCACTCTTGCATTACTTGGCAGCTATATCGAATTCGTGAACTCAGAGGCAGTGAATTGACAGGGCTATATTTCCAAGTGTCAATAACCTTCGCCTTAAAACCTTCTTTATCAAAACATCTTTTATCATAGCGAAATTGGGCCTTCCTTCTTTCGATTGATTGGCAAAACCTTGTAACCAATGGTCTATGATCAGATGTTGAGTCAAAAGCAAGAAATTTTGTCTGAGCAGAAAGAAATAAAGTAAGCCATTCGGAATTTGCCATAACCCGATCAAGACAGCAAAAAAATAATAATAGTATTGTTTTTCTGTTTTTTTGTTTATAATATTGTTTTTCTTTTTCTTTGTCGTGTTTATTGTTTCTGTTGGGTTCTTTTTTTGAATATATTGATTGGATTCAAATAAATATATATAGAGAAATAGATGAAGGTTATCTGAAATTCTTCGTCACGCGTTGCTGTCACATTTTTGGCGAATTATTTAAGTTAAAAATAAAATAATTCACGATCTACGACAAGAGAATAAAATATAATTCAATTCAACCGTATTCTTGATCCAATGGTTAATTGAAAAGGATTTCAATTTTCTAAAATCACGAATTATTGTAGATTAATGAAAATAAATTTACCAATGTAGTATCCTTAAAATCTTTTGTCGTGGTTTCTGTATGATAAACAGTTAAAATTGTCGATCGTGACTCGTGAGCATGTGTATATAAAACCGTCTCTCGTGAATCTTTGCTAATTGCTATACATGCAGATAAAAAACCGTTCATTCATTTCTTGACATTCATACAAACAAAAAAAAACCGTTCAGTATAGAATCATTAGTATAATAACTTGACATGGAATGAGTTCGTTTATCATTTATCATTAATTAGTAATATGACAAATTACGGTATCTTCAAAAAGAGGTAAGAGATGCAAGGAGACAGAAGCAAAAACACAATTGTCTGTTGTTGAATCGAACGTTATTTGTTATCATAAATAACAATGCTAAGATAAAATTAAATGATGATGTTTCAATATATAAAAGAAAACTTAGAAAAGTATAAAAGATAATGCTAAAAATTTCCTACTTTTGATTCTATACACAGCATAACAAAATACATATATATTGAATTACTGAGAGATTTGTGTGTGTACACATATTTAGATAAACGCATACGAAATCAACCTAACTAGTCACATGATGCATGTTGCTCTATCCATTCTCTGTCTTGTCTTTTCAATCAACTGCTCCTACGTCGCTCCTACCTACAACCATTTATTGAACCAAACCGGTCCACCGGTTCACTACCTTTCTCGAAAGCAAATCCGATATTTCAATTCCGAGGTACTGCAAGTGGCTATTTCTCTACTAGCTACGTTGAAAACACATACTTTATTCTCATCCTATTTGTATCAGTAGATTCGGTTGTGAAACTACAAACCATACTTAACCGGGAATATATAAGGTGTTATTTAACGATGGATTTTAACAAAGTTTAAATCTAATCAAAATTCATCGTTATTTGAATCTTATTTTGAAATCTGGTGTTATTCGATATGATATTTGTAAAATCATGTCTTAAAGATTATAAAATATTATGTTATTAATTTTACAAATACTTTAAATTAATTACTACCAACTTCAGTGTGTATAAATTTTTGATTGACTTTTTAAATAAGTAATGCCACATCACTCCAACGAAATTTTATGAATTATGCTACTCAGTTCACTTAAATTCGAATTAATTGACCGAAAATATCGAGATAAATCGAATCAACTAGTATAATGTTAAGGTGCAATATAGCTTTTTTGGTTTTTCTAAAAAAAAAATAGCTTTCTTTGGGTTTCGAAAAATCCAACTCCACCTTCGTCGGTCTATTGCACAATGCACATGATTACATATGTAAAACTAGCAATCTTTTTCGCATAATGAAAGTCGTGAGGATCGGTTGGGATTTTTAATCAAATTTCTTAAATTAATAACCGATCGGTTAAAACCAATTTCATGTGTTTTTTAAACTTTACTTTTCGGTTGGGATTATTAATGTCACGGCCCTTGCTTCGGCTTCCTATATATACATACACTTGCAAATGCAAAATACACGATAGTCATCTTCTCCTAAATTATCAATATTAATTACCTAAAATTCCAAAAAAAAAACAAATAAACGAAAGCGTCAGTGATGGAACCAAAGAGCAAAGCTGCAGCTGCATCATGTTTTCTTGTCATGAGCTTGTTATGTAGCTGCGTTATTGGCGACGACCAAATGGAGACTAATAACCAAGGCTTATCATACAATTACTACGAGAAAACATGTCCAAAAGTTGAAGAGATCGTGAGATCTTCACTTTCATCAATGTTTATACTTGATCCTAGTTCTCCTGCAGCCTTGCTTAGGCTTATGTTTCATGACTGCCAAGTTCAGGTTCTCTGTCTCTACCTATATCCATCTTTCTATAAAAAATCTCAATAATGGCATTTGAAAAGTATTATTTAATCTCGAAAAATGGTTTAGTTTGAGAAGTGTTAAAGCATTCGATTTACACTCGAGTGTATAAACATGTCATGATTCATGGGTCATGATCATACATCAGGTTGGTTATAGATGTGTACGTACGACCATGCCGTCTTTAATGATTCCTAAATTGGACACTCCTGTCCTACATTATCTCTGAGTTTAAAACATAGATTCTTCTGACACGATGAAGTCGATCTTTTGCTTTATTCTTTTTGTTTGATGTTTTTTGTATGAACAAAGGACATAATCTCTGATGTTTGATATGCAAAGGAACAAAAGTTTTTTTGTGGATAAAAAACTGAAACTAAACCATATGAACAAAAATTGAGATGTTTTATCTATGATTGTATATGTTTGCTAACTAAGTAATTTATAATTTTATTCTGCATGTGATCATTTAAAATTTAGAAGACACACGTCACAACAAGACACGGGAAAGTTGCTAAGAGTATGTGCATTGGAGACACCCATCATAGGTGTCTAAATTATTTTTGAATTAAATTTAATTAAATTTTATTAGAATGGGTGTTTAAAACCATTTAAAGTGTATAATATAAGACCACTTTAATTAGTTAAACATGTGACGGTCTATTGTGGACTTCTCTATATAGGAAGCATTAAGTATTTTTTTTTCCCGTATCAACGTCATATCATTAACATGCGAATAATGGTTTGTGAATTAATATGTCGTATGATAAGCAAGCTAAACAGCAAACCATTTTCATCATTTTGAGTTAATAATACAACTTTATGCATAATTTCACGAAAAAATGGTAGTTTAAACTACGTCCATGCATGGAAACAAAAATTACATGCATGAAAAATGTACTGCTTTATATATAAGCCACATACATAAATGATAAATCCTTTTTAATGATAAAACAAGTGACAAATTTCCGTATCCATATATTTTTAGAGAGATCTAGAAAACATTGGTCACGAGTATTTATTACATCTTATCTCATCATAATAAATGTCATGGAACAAATGCATTTTACAGGGCTGTGACGCATCGATCCTAATCGAGCCAAGTGGGGACAACCACCAGTTCACAGAGATTGATTCAGTGAAAAACTTCGGAATCAGAAAGAGGGATCTGATCGGTGTAATCAAGACCTCACTTGAAACTGAGTGTCCCAAACAAGTCTCTTGCTCTGACATCATCATCCTCGCCGCAAGAGAAGCCGTCTCTCTCACCGGTGGTCCACTCATCCCCGTGCCATTAGGAAGAAAAGACACTCTCTCTACTCCTAGCAAACACGTGGCTGATTCTCATTTGCCTCCTTCGACTGCTGACGTGGACTCTATCTTAAGTCTCTTTGATGGCAAAGGCATGACCATCGAAGAATCTGTTGCCATTATGGGTATATATATCCTCTATTGTTTTTATAAAATTTACCAATTGATTCATATCATGGGCAGGGGCGTATCTAGAAATTTTTTGGGATGGGGGCAAAATTGATTTAATATTAAATATTTATTTTAAAAATATTAAATACTCTATATATTAAAATTCGAAATTCTATGGGTGAATTAGTGAAATAATATGTTTGTGCATCTAAATTAATAAAGTAGCATGTATAATGTGAAAATTTAGTAAATAACAAAGAAAAATAAAATTAAATGTGTTTATCATTTTATACATTCATTCAAAATCATCACATTTAATGTAGATTTGCAATATATTAATTATCACATTTAATTATTATTTTTAAAGAAATTTGAAGTTGCCATATATGAAAAAAATTATGTTTTTTACATGTTCTGAAAACAATAATAGCTTTTTACTTTTCAAACTAATTGATTATTGTTTAAATAGATAAATTATATAGTGAACTATATCACAATAGTCATAGTTTTTTAATTTTCGGAATAATTAGTTATCGATTAAATAGAAAAATTATATAGTGAACTATATCACAAATTAGAAACTATAAATATATGTATATAGTTAATTTTTCACAAATTGTTAACTATACTACTTATATTCACGCATATGATAGTTCACTATTATATATATATAACTATATTTAAATGTAGTTAGTTATATTTCCATGTGTAGTTAGCTACAAATAAACAATAATTATTTATATAGTTAATTTTATTCACAAACAATTAACTATACTTGTTATATTCAACAATAGTTCATTATTATATATAGTTAAATATATTAATAAATAGTTAACTATTACGCAATTTTAGTGTGAAATTCATTATATCAAGCAAGTAATTAGTATATTAAAATAAAGTTCACTATTTTTATTTAAATCCAAATAATGAAATAGTTCACTATTTATTTCAATAGTTTCTAATTTGTGATATAGTTCGCTATATAATTTATCTATTCAAACAATAATAAATTATTCGGAAAGGTAAAAAACTATGGCTATTTTGAGTAAACGTATAATGTAGAAAAAAAGAAAAAGAAATGTTTTTTTTCAACGAAATGTTTTTTTATATGTCAATTTTAAACTTATTTATAAATGAAATTATTATTTATTATTTATTATTTATTATAAATAAATTACCATTAAGTGTGATGAAATTTGACAACATTAATTGAATTTATTTTTGGTAATTTAATCAAATTTAATTTTCTCTTTGTTAGTTACCAAATTTTCCAATTACACATGTTACTTTATTAATTTACATGTTAAAACATATAATTCCACCTAATTTCCTAAATTTGATCATAAAAGCATAAAGAAGAAGGATTTTGAATTTCTATGATATATTTGAATAACTCAATTTCAGAAGACGTGAGTAAGGTAAAGATTTAGATGAAACTAATAAGGAAAAAGAGATTTTTACATTAGGAAATCAATTTATTAAGTTTTAAATGCCTATAAATGTTATATGAAAATAAATTGATATCATAGGTTTTATAGAAATGGGCCCATTAAAATTATTTTTTAGACAATAAGTTGAGATTAAAATTCAATGGGGGCAAGAAACATTTTTGGCATGGGGGCAATAATTTAGTTATTAAGAAAATTATATTGACTACAAAATTTTGAGTGGGTGCAATTGCCTCCTTCTTGGTGCATGTAGCTGCGCCCATGATCATGGGCATACATATTACTTTTTTCCTTATTTTTGTTGGGTTTATGCATATTTATTTAGGAAGTCTACAAAAATATCACAAATTTTAATTATGCATATATAGTTTACAAAACTGCATATTCCATGGACCATGGTTATCATAATAAGATTTTTGTCCTTCTAGGTTCGCATACATTGGGAGTGACACATTGCAACAACGTATTATCACGTTTCGATAACGCAAACGCGACGAGTGAGAACATGGATCCACATTTCCAAACGTTTTTACGAGTTGTTTGTCCAGAGTTTTCTCCATCTTCCAAAGCTGCGGAAGCCACATTTGTTCCCAACGATCAAACTTCGTTGATCTTCGACACTGCTTATTACGATGATGCCATTGCGGGACGTGGCAATCTCAGAATCGATTCAGAGATTGGAGCCGACCCACGCACACGACCGTTTGTCGAAGCGTTTGCGGCTGATCAAAACCGTTTCTTTAACGCGTTTTCTTCGGCGTTTGTAAAATTGTCGTCGTACAAAGTGTTAACCGGGAGTGATGGAGTAGTTAGAAGCGTGTGTGACAAAGTCGATTGATGTATATTTATTTCTAATCATCAAATGGTAAAAATCACATAATATTATAATTAGTAAAAATTTGTGTGAATCACTGAAACATTTTATTGATCGATACGTTGGTGAACCTTGCAACTAGAACTAGGACTAAAAAATTATTGATGGATATGTTGGTGAACCTTGCAGCTAGGACTAAACACGGAATGTTTACCATTGTATCTTGGAGCCTACATTTTGTTAGTAAGAGATCAAATTAAAACAAGGAAAAATTGTTATCAAATATAGTTTCCAATCATCAGTAACGACCACTGTGACAAGTGGTGGTGATACATTCCGATTTTAGCATGCAGCATCCATATATATCCGTAACAAGTCAAGTCAGAGTTGTCTTTGATTTTGTAAAAGATACGGTTGATTTGAAGTTTGAACAACATAATTGATTTAGGAATCAAGAGTCACTAGGGTAATGCCATACAAAACAAAACCATTTCGATAAATAATACCATACAAAACCATTTCCACACAAATTGATTAGAGGAATTCTCTCATATACCACTCTTTGAAGTTTTTTTTTCCAAAAATATCACCTTGAAGTTTTTTTTCCAAAAATACCACGTTTTTTCCAAAATTCCAAAAATACCACTTTTTAAAAAGTTGATTTTTAAGGTTTAGAATTTAAATTTTTTTGGGTTTGGGTTAACTATTCCAAAATTAGGGTATAGTTTTAGAGGGTAGGGTTTGGATTTGGGGTTTAGGGTTTAATTTTGAATGTTAAAAATGAATTTTTTAAAAAGTGGTATTTTTGGAATTTTGGTTAAAACGTGGTATTTTTGGAAAAAAAATTTCAAGGTGGTATTTTTCGAAAAAAAACTTTAAAAGTGGTATTTTTGGAAATTGCCCGATTGATTATAGTGTGGATTCCTTAGAAACTTCTAAATTGTTTTCTATCACAAAGGCTTTGTAAAAATGGTATGGAAATTCGGTTTCTTTAATAAATAAAAGGTGTAGACTGTAGACATCGATAAGTCGTGAAGCTTATTTATTTCAACATTGACCAAAAAAAGTAAGACAAACGTTGAAATATAAAATAATGTGACCGATTTAAAACTAAAATTAAAATAGGAAAATTGGCACCAATAATAGGGTTTTGGACAATTATTAAGAATCTAACAGGACCAGAAAAATAATTAAGTGTATAACATACAAGTGATGCAAAAAGTCTATAATACCCTTTCTTTGTTTACACCATAATTTTGATAAATAAAACAAAAATTAAAAACATTACCCTAATCCTCTTTTTTCTCATATGGCCGTCTTCTTCTTCCCCACATTCTTCTTCTCCTCATTCTCCTTCTTTCCTCCTTCTCCTCCTTCACCACGTTTTTGTTCTTTTTATTTTTCTTTATCTTCTTTATTAGTTTCATACTAATTTTCTTCTTCTCTTCTTGCTGTATATTCAATCACCCAATTCATTTTTTTCTCTCTCAGTTAATTTGTCTACTTGGTTGTCATGGATTGTGAAGAAAAAATATATGAAGAAGAAGAAGATGGAATAGTTGGAGAGGAGGGAGAAATCTCAAACAGATCTACATATTGGTCAAATATTATAATGAACTATCTCCTGATTACAAATACTCATTTATGAACTATCGATTGATAATGAATCCATTATTATAGTGAACTATCTTTCAATAGTGAATATTTCTTTGGAATAGTGAACTATCTTTCAGAATAGTGAACTATCTTTCAGAATAGGTGAATATCTCTTTGGAATAATGAACTATCTCTTTTAGAATAGTAGACAACTATGTTATAAAAATAGTTAACTATGTTTTGAAATTATAACTATTTTCTGAAAGATAGTTAACTATTTTCCCAAACCATAGTTACAAAATATAGTCAACTATCTTCTCATATCAATAAAATATGTAATATCGAAAATAGTCAACTATGTTATTAAATAGTTCTGTGCGGGTGTGTTTTTACCTTTTTTTGCAGAGCATATCTACTATTTTTTAGAGATAAAGATCGTTGATGAGAATAATATTTTTTTTAAGGAAACAATTTTTTAGGGATTTATTTTTATTGTCAATAATTATCACATTTAATAGGGGTAAAATCGTCCATTATTTTATTCTCATTGCTACTCACCTAATTTTCTGTCATGTGGTTTTAGATATTTAATTTTGCACCAAAAACCTATTATTGAGCTAATTAACCCTTTACAATATTTCAGTTTAGACTTTGAAGTAATACTATAACATTTGGCCAAAAGATACATAAATGGTCTTGAAGAAAAAAATAACTACTATAACATTTAGAATGGTTTTGCTAGTGAAAACAAAGTTGTGCGGGCCTATAATGATATTTTTGCTTCTTTGTTGCTTTAACTTATCTTTAATTTTGAAGTAGTGTTATGTGTTTTTGTTAGACATGCCATAAAGAAGGGAGTTCCCATAGAGAATTCTCAATCATAATTTCTACTACCATTATGCATGGTTCTGGTTTGTCCGGTGAGCTGAGACCATTCACAAAAACACTTCAATTAACTGATCACATGATAGATTAGTAATTAATTATAGTTCTGTAGTCGTGGCCACAAAGAAGTAGCCCATCAAATAGAGAAGGGAAACACTATTAGCTGTACACAAGCAAATATGTACGCAAGTATGAACATGTTAGAATTGGGATACCAAGCTCTAGTAAATCCACTTTATGGAATCTAAAAGAGAATTTCAGCAAGTTTGTCAAAAGATAAAGATCTCATGACGATCTGATCCACAATTTTATTGACTTGAAGTCAAGTCTCTCCTCCCTTCTTTCTTACCTATCAAAGCATGAATTCTTACATAAAGTGTGAAGTAGGGTCTTCTTCTCTTGTAAAGGTTTCTTCATTTCATTTGTCGACAAATCCATTTGTGGTACCACCATTCTAATGAACATCAATGAATTCACTGTTAAAAAAAAAAGGATTGTTTCAGTAGATGTCGAGGTAAAAACAATGGAAAATGAATGTCACATGTTAATTTTATTCTTCTTTTCAGATCCAAATTGAAATACGACTTGTGTTTACTTTCTGATTCCCTAAAATGACTATAACCAAAAACTAAGCAAATTTCCATTTAAAATTATTTTTAAAAAATACTGCAAAAACCAAAAATTAATGCAAAAAGAAAATGGTACCATTGAACATATGGTTGTAGTTGTTGTTGTTGTATACTGGTATTTGCTTAAATGTCATCATTACACCCTTTTCCTTCAAAAGCAACGAGAAAAATAATCCCAAAATAATAAAAATGTAAAATGTCAAAACCAGAAGAAAAGATGTGATAATGACGATGGAATTTTTACACTCTACATGGTGACTCTTATATGAAAAGAACCTCTTATGGATTCTCAAATTTGCCATCCCTAAGGTTGAATTTCCTATATATATAAAACCTCTTGAAAACTCGAGATATTCTATACATGTCAAATAAAGCTCGTAGCTTAAAATCAAGTTACCGAAAAGATTACACAGCCGATAACAAAGAAGTACCATTAGAAAACCAAAAAGTAGTAAAACCCCCAAAGAAACATCTCGTAATCAATCACCACAACTCCTAGTTTTTTTCCCATTGTTTGACCGAGAACCAGTTGAACCATATTAACACAACTTATATTTAATCATATTGACATGACGATGGAGAAACTATATATAACACCTTTAAGTATTTGTTCTCAAAGCAGCTTTCACTATTCACATTTTTAAATTGAGGCCTATTCACCTACATAATTGTGCAAGGAATCTCATGATATACAAAGGTTCGAGTTAATTAGAATTTTTTATTAGACACGAAAGAACTCGTGATTTCAGGCCAGCAGCAGCCAAATTAGAGGGGATCACTGAACTTTCTCACTCTCCGAAACACACAAAATGAAAAAGATGAAATAACATCAACAATGAGATTGACGTGGTTATTGATTTTTGTTTTTACCTCAAGAAACTTTCTTCCTTCATCTTATATGACATCAAATATAAAATAGTTTTGTTCTTGGTGAAACACTAAAGGTTCTCTCTTTTGTTCTTGCACAATAAAGCTCCTTAATGAGCTACTAACATTTATGCCTCACTAAGCTCTAAGAGCATGGATCTATCTTTCTTTTCATTATAGTTACAACATGTTGGTGCTTAACCACATCTCAATAATAAAATCACCTTAACCCAAAAGGAAGATAAAAAGCACAAGCTGATTCTTAATTCGACTCGCCCATGAAAATTCGTTCAGGGAACTCTTTCTCTCTCTCACTTCACATACCTAAGACATATCCCACAGCCGTTGGTACATCGCGAAGTACAAACCACGCGACAGTCATCTTGCTCTGTTCGACTCTATAATAGCACATAGATGACAAATTTTTGAAAACAAATGCATATAAAAATACCCCACCCTTTAAATTTTATACGGAATCAGAGAGCTACCATTGGTGCTACTACCCGGAGACGACGAAGAGAAATTTTTCGCAGCTAGGCAAATCCAATGGATCGACCACCGCAGTGTTGCCGGTGGCAACACTGGGGAACGGCGGATCTAAGACTCGGTTGCATGATAAGAGGAATTAAGGTTCGTTTTTTCGTCTTTGTCTCTGATTTCTTTTCTTTTTTTTGAAAAATTCATCGTCGTCTCCGAATTCGTTATCCGAAAGGGGAAAAAGATATGGTTTCTTTTTTATTTTTAGAAAGAAAGCCAGTTATGATAATTTAAGGTAAAGCAAGAAGACAGATGAAGAGACTTAAATTAAAAAAGAAAAGATGAAGAGACATAAACAGTTTAAGAACTCGAATAGGCAGAACAAAAAAACAAAGGGAGAAACAAAGTTGGATAGGTGTCATAATTTTAGTCTGCCACGTGTCAATCCCTGAAGAGGGTTTTCTTCTACATTCATACATATGATTACCTCAACTTATAAAATATTTTAGGTCAAATATAGTCGTTTGTTCGAGCGACACTTGAAAATGGACTATATAAAATGTTTTCGTCTCCGGTCTGAAAGGATGTATGGATCTAGGCCCAAAACTTTTTAATATCAAAATCATAATAATTGACTTAGAAATAAAAATAAAAAGGGTGAATTAGGTGGAAAATAGGTTTTAGGAAAAAAATTAAGGATCTAACATGCCTTTAAAATAAATTAGGTGAGTAGCATAGAGAAATAATTAATAGACGATTTTGCCCATATTAAATGTTTTAACTATTGTTGGTAAAAAATAATCTCTAAGAATATTTTTTTCCTAAATACGAAATTTGCTCCTCACTCATTGTTTATGTTTTGTGCATATATGCTCTTACAAAATGCTCCATCAATTGTGCTTTTATCTCTGAAAAATTAGATTTGATCAGGAAACAAAATATACTTCGATCAAAAATTTACGGAAAAATATAAGAAAAAGATTTGTTGTAATAGTTATCTATTTAGCAATATAGTTTACTATTTTCAAAACTACATATTATATTGATTTCATACTATAGTTAACTATTTACATAGAATGTCTACTGATTTTATAACATAGTTGACTACATAAAAATGGTATTGTGATAATTACTTATTTAATATAGTTCACTACTGATTTCGTAATAAAGTTGGCTACTAATTTTATAACATAGTTGACTGCAGAACGTAGTATTTTATTGATACATAATTGACTATTATCAGAAACATATTTACATTTTATAGTCTGCATAGTGGAAAATAATAGCATATATAGTTAACTATTATCATTTACCTGTTATACTGATTTCAAAAATATATAGTTAACTATAGCGATCTCCAATTTTATAGAGAACGACAATGGAGACTTTAACGAATGATAAAAATCATCATCTTAATCCTTGATTTGAGATTTTTATCCATGACAATGATATAAAATAAAGTGATTGATTTTGTAGATCATCAAAGAAAGACGAGATCGATTATGGTGGTTGTGTAAAGAAGAAAAAAACAATTATGGGTAGAGAAAAATAAGAATTAACGGAAGAAAAAAGAGAAGAGGAAGAAGAAGAGATGGAGAAGAAGCGTGAAAGAGAAGAAGAAGAAGAAAGAGAAACAAAAAGAGGCGTGAAAAGAAAAGAATAATAATGAATTAGGGTTTTCTTTATTTTGGTAATTTTAGTTTTTGTTTTTTTAATTCTTTTCCTAATAAAATGTGTAAATTAACAAAGAGCACTATAGTAATTCTATCTAAATGTGATGCTATTCACTTAATTTTTTTAAATATAGTGTTAGATATTTAATTATTAGCCTAAAATCTAATATTGATGCGAATTTCCCTAAAAATAAATCGTTCAAAACAAAAACATTTAAAAAATAGAAAAAAGGTTATTCTCTATTATTATCGAATATCATTTGACATTTATAGTGAAACATTATATGGTCTTACATTTTGGTTTCCGTAAGATGCTAAATGCAATTTAGTATTTTTAGAAACTGTAGGGTCCAAATATATGAAATAAGATTTGATAATATTTTACGGTTCATTATATATATGGAAGAAGTATGCCGTCAAAAAGTAAAAATATATAGAAAGGTATTCTAAGAAAGTAAGAAAACCAAAAAGAGAGAGCAAAAAATGGGTTCTCTAAAACAACTCATTATCTTCGTCATAATGACTATGTTCGCAAGCGCAACGATGTCTCGTGCCCAAAAAACAACAGTGATGATTCAAAATGATCTAGGAGGTGGTTTATCGCTACGATTTCATTGTAAATCAGCGAATAATGATCTCAAAGACCGGAGTTTGGCACCAGGTGGATCATGGTCATTCAGATTTAAACCCAATATATTTGGTCGTACTTTTTTTTTTGCAGGTTTGGTTGGGAGAACGAGTCGCATTATTTTAATATCTATAAGCAAAACAGAGACAAAGAGTATCAGAAGTATGGATGCAGAAATTGCGAGTGGAAGATTCGCAAGAATGGACCTTGCAAATTTAACAAAACCAATAATATGTTTGATCTTTGTTTTCCTTGGAATTCTTAAATTTTTTAGAATAATTTTAATATATTTATGTAGAACACTGTCCTTGTTTACTGAAGTCATCTCCATCTGTTAAACTCTCCTTAAAGTTCTCATTTAATAATTTTAAAACAATTTTATCATTTATTTAATTTTTCAATTATATAAATTACATTCAACCAATAGAAAATGGACAATTGACAAAAAACGGTTTTCATAGTGGATACTTTATATACCAAGCTCTTTCTCTTTCCTTACTTTAATTCACATTTGCTATTAATTTATTAGGAGAACCCCATTAAGAGTTTGCTGATAGACATGCTCTGATACCAGAAATACTAATAAACATATTATTTTTTATGTCCCATAATAAATATCCTTTGAACTAAATAACGAAAAAATGATAAATATAAAAGCTAATGTATGCCAACAAATATTAGCTTTTGTTATAAACTGTTTATTCTAACCATAGTATCAATTTTCCAAATCTTTGAAATCCACATTTTCAAACGTTTCTGCGAGTCATTTGTCCACAGATTTCTCCAATTAAGATAATTTTTTTGTGTCAAACATATTATAGATCGAAACAGTGGTATACCAAGTTGCTAAACTCGGCGATATCGGTGAACCTTGTTGTTTAAAATTAAATTTGGTTTTGGTTTTCTCAAGAAAAAAAAGAGAACAAAACAAAACAAAAACAGGACGTTCGTTTCATACTACACAAGAAACGTTGTTCAATTATTAATGATGTTTTGTGGATTATGAGTAGGGTTGGGCATTCGGATATCTGATCGGGTCGGGTATTTCGGTTTTTCCGGGTCTTTCGGTAATGGGGTTTGGAATCCGATCGGGTATTTTATATATTCGGGTCGGGTTCGGATCGGTTTACTTCGGGTTCGGTTTTATATGATGTGCACTTTATCTAAAAATACACATCAAATATGAATTTGATCAGAACTCAAATTGATCAAAAAAATCAAAACAAAAATTCAAATGAACATAGATATCAAATAACAAACTCGATTTTATTAGTTTTTACATGAATTATCCAAAAATACCTGAGAAAATATCAAAAACAAAATGTTAAAAATTCAAATAGCGTTGATAAATTAGTTATTTTTATCCGAATATAATCCATATTATTCAAATTAACCAAAACAATTATAAAAACTATCTAAAATACATGAACATATCTAACCTTATGTCCAAATATCTTTAGTTTAATTTATATTTGTGTTAGTTCGGATACCCGTTCGGTTATATGTTCGGTCCGGGTTCGGATTCGGGTTCCGGGTTTAGGGATATAGAACCCGATCGGATATTTTATAAATTTGGGTCGAGTTCGGATCGGGTAATTTGGATCGGGTTCGGATCGGGTAATTTGGATCGGGTTCGGATCGGGTAATTTGGATCGGGTTCGGATCGGGTAATTTTTGGTTGGGTTCGGTTCGGTAATTCGGTTTCGGATTTTTTGCCCACCCCTAATTATGAGCATGGACCATTGATGGCTTTGTTCAGATTCACTTTTAAAATTCTTTTATTTCATATCTTCATGTGGTTATTGATCAACTACAAATTCAGTATTACCGCGAAGATGATGATTCCAATGGGTCTATACTGATCTGATGGAGGTGATGATACGATGGCGTTGCCGTAAACTATGAGCATGAACCAAGAATAAGTTCCTTCAGTTTATATGGTGACGTGAGATGATGAAGATGCACAATTACTACAATATTTTCCACCGAATCGATGATTTTATGGCGAGGTATAAACGCCATTGATGACCCTATATTGGGTTTGAAGATCATGAAGACAGCATGGTGATTGTCCAATCTCATATGTGTTACCACATATGAGCTAACACATATGAGC
This sequence comes from Arabis alpina, assembly GCA_900128785.1. Taxonomy (NCBI): domain Eukaryota; kingdom Viridiplantae; phylum Streptophyta; class Magnoliopsida; order Brassicales; family Brassicaceae; genus Arabis; species Arabis alpina. The sequence continues at coordinate 11,780,777 of LT669790.1, forward strand.
TTGCGGGAGGGTGTTAGGAGATCTCGGAGATTATACGAGATCGAGTTAAAAGGAAAATAGATATTTGTGTATATTTTATATAGGTAGATTTCTTATTATCAAATATGTAAATAACGTGTTCATCATAATTATGTTATTGTATAAATAAGTCTACTGGCTAATGAATAAAACTGAGAGAAACACTACTAAGGATTTCCTCCAAATCTATCATGGAAAAAAACTATTCTATTACTAAGGTTTCTTCCAAAATCTATCACTTGCAACTAGGACTAAACACAGAGGGAGACTCTTGAATTTTGGGATACCTATTATCTGATATAATCCTTACACGTACATAATTTTACTATATGTATCAGACATAATCCTTAACACTTGATTCCACTTGTTACTCTCAAAATAATACCTTTAGAGCCTAATTAGATTATTTTTCTGTGGTAACTAGATTTTTTTCAAGTAATTAAATTAAGACCAATGAAAAACTGATATGTCAAATAATGATCAATGTGACCAGTGGTGGTGATACATTCCGATTTTAGTATCTAAGTCCGTTACAAGTCAAGTCAAAACTGAGTTAGTGAAAGGTTACTTTGAAGTTTGAAAAATATAATCCATGAATAGAAATAAATTGTTGAAAACAATGGAAATAGAAATAATCATTGATTTGCGGCTTTAAATTATTATCAGTTTCATTTTATATTTGTTGACCACACACTTTTCCAAAAGTACTAAAATGCATTTACGGAAACCGAAACCTAAGAACGACATATAACGTTTCATTATAAATATAGAGCAAGTGTGCCATCAGAAGTTAAAAACATATAGAAGTATTCTAAGAAATAAACAATTAAATCAGAGCAAAAATGGTTTCTCTAAAACAATTCATAGTCCTCTTTCTTATGACTATGTTCATAAGTGCCTCGATGTCTCGGGCCCAAGAGACGATTGTGGTGATAAATAATGATCTTGGAGGCGTATCACTACGATGCCATTGTAAATTAGCGAATGATGATCTCGGAAAACAGAGTACAGTACCAGGTGGATCATGGTTATTCGACTTTAAACGCGATATCTTTGGTCGTACTTTATTTTATTGCTGGTTTGGTTGGGAGAACCAGTCGCATTATTTTGATATCTTTAAACAGAGTAGAGATAAAGATTGCGTAAATTGCCAGTGGAAGATATGGAGGAACGGGCCTTGCAAATTTAACCAAAACACTAGTGCGTTTGATATTTGTTTTTCTTGGAATACTTGATCCTTAGGAACAATTTTAATATCTCTATATTTGTAATGTTATTATTTATTTTTTTGTCAACACATTCTTTTCATTAACTTAAAAGTCGATCTTACAATAGAACATAAAAGCATTAAAACTTAAAGCGTAATAAACAAGATAATTATACGACAGCGAATCAAAACCAATTTCTTGATGCGTCGTTATAAAGTTCGCGGCTATGCCGGAAAGCATAGGTTTAGTCACATTGAGTGGTGACTTTGAAGGATTTCCCATACCTCCGAGTTTCATCTTGACGAAACTGGTTGCATCTTCATACCCGTCATAAACCGCTACATAAGAATACAAAAAGGTTAGGAAATTGCTCGGTTTTGAATCCGAGAGGGATCTCATTCTCGAATAGAGAACAGAAGGTACAGGATTTGAGAATCCAGAAAACTTGAAACTTCTCGCAATAGAAGAGATATCATAATCGATAAAAACTACATGATTTGAGAATCCAGAAAACTTTGATCTTCCCAAAAAAATGGAGAAAATATCGAGCTTCGCCAAAAAATTGGAATTGAAAGTAGTGCTTGTGATCTGACCCAGTAAAATAACATGGGTCTGGCCCAATATATACCAAATCCAGATGTGACCTAACAAGGCCCAAAACCAGACTTGGTCCAGCAAGAGCCCAAACCAAAACAGACTCTTAGAGGAGGTAGTGTTGATTAGGTTTTGCAGCCATGGGACTTCGCCGGAAAAGATAATTCCGGCTATAACCAAAACGGAACGGTGGGGATCGAGAGACCAGATGATGATTGACTGTTGGGGTATGATGTGGGTGTGTGTTTCCGACAAGTACAACACGGGCGGATCGGAAGCAACTGATATCGCCGGAGAACCGCTAAGGTTAAAAGAACCGGACTTTCGCGACAAAAAGAGAGAGAGGGAAGCTTCTCTTTGACCACGAGATAGGGACGAATGGTTAAGACACAAATGAACTGCTTTTGTCGCCGGAGGAGAGAGCAGATATGGGGGATCTGGAGGGTCCGATGGTTCTGGCGGTGGTGGGTGGTGCAACTTAGCCGGAGATATCTTCATCTTTCGATGAAAGAGCCCTGAGATCCGCTCAGCCAAGGGAGGCAGATGCAGAGTTAAGACGACGACCAAACTCGTCGACGCAACCACGAGTTTCAACGGAGGAGCAGAGAGAGTATCGTCCGAGCAAGGGAGAGGAGATGGAGGGGATTCACCAGCGAAAAAGCACACTGGCGAAGAGCTCATCGTCTTCAGGAAACGAGCAGGTCAGAAGTGAGACCGGCGGCGATTCATTTCCGAAGGTGAAGTTGTCTCGACGGCTGCCTCGGGAAGCGGGCCTGAGAGGATTCACTAGGGCGAACTTTTGTAGATTCCCTAAAATCGTTTGTAATGTTATTTATTTATTAACAATACAAATAAGATTATCAAATAATTGTTTGTTTATTTTAATCATAATTTCCAAATGTTTTTGAAATGGATTTAACATGATCGGAAAACTAATACAGTAAATCATTGTTCCATTATAAATATGAATATAAGTGTAACAATTATTTGAATATTGATCGAAAGAATAACCCACACGTTCTTGGGGTATATCTCACAAGAATCTCTAGGATCATTGGAGAATGATGGTTGAAGCTTGATTTTTGGCTGGTACTCTCTTTCCTCGAGAAGGTAAAAAGGTTTGTCATATTTCTAGTGACGTCAGCGAAAAGAAGATGATTTACTGCCGGACCAGAGAATTGGCCATTCTCCCTTGTACTTGGTTACACAATCCCGATATCACCTCACCATATAGTATGAAAATATATGGTAACAAAGGGTCTCTAATACCGCTGTAACGAAGCTCCATTCAAGTCTACAATACGTTTAACTCATGTCAGTTTTAATCGCCACGGATCAATGATTTGCTGCTATCGACCCTTTTTAAGTAGTGGAGCGTTGCACGGGTGATTAACACGTTGTCGGATATGGCTCTCCTAAGCACAAATGTTGACTGTGTTTCAGAGATGTTCGAAGACAACACTGGTTGAAGTCTTTGAGTGAGTATTTTCGGTATAATCTTATAATACACATTGCACAAGGCAATAGGACGATACTTCAGAGACTGTTTTTGGACTTGTGACCTTTGGGATTAGACGAATATGTTTGATTAATAATGAGAGCGTCCTTCTTGATCTTTAATGATGGCAAATTTGTTAACAGCTCTTCTTTCTTTAGTTATCGAGTGAAAATATCCTGAATTTGGGTCTCCCAAAGCTTTCAAAACTCTTCTTCTTCATTATAACTTTTCCTTAGTTCATTGTTGATGTTGTCGATCAATATGTCATCTGCTATTGAGCCTGACATAGCTTCTTCCAACCTCTTCTTATTCCTATAAATCATCTTTTGGCTATTAATGAACTTCCAATTCAATTTCATGTTTCCAAAGAAGTGCTAAACCTCTGCCTCCGCCGATGTCTGGTGATACAAGAATAAGGGAAAATCCCTAAGTACAGAGATTTTGGTACAAATTTGTCGTTGTTTTTTGTTTCCGTGAGGAAGATGGTGTAATTTATAATAGTTTATAACGTTTTGATTTTGAATTTTTATTTTTTAGTTAATACAATATTATAATAATTAGTCAAAACTGATAGTTAATACGATATTATAATGATTAATATAATATATTTTTAATCTTGTTATTTAAGAAAATGTAGCTCCTTGATTTACTGATATATCATGGTTTTTACCGGTTTTCGACCATGATATAAGTCCTTTTATCGAGTCTTTTCGTTGTATTTCGAGTCTTTTTAGTGTCTTAACAGGTTATTGCACGTGAGGAGCTTATATGGTGAATACGGTGCATTTTGGAACGTAAACAAGGTTGGAGCCGGATTTTGCAAGAAAAGAAGTTGATATGAAGCAGCCTGTCGATCGACAGCACCAAGAAGGACGATCGATCGACAGCTACATTGAAGCCTGTCGATCGACATACACATAGACGATCGATCGACAGGCTAGCGCAGAAACCGACCTAAATACGTTTTAAAGAAGGAAATTCGCCAGTTAATGGGCCGAAAGCAGCAATAGACCGTCATAAAAGCCTACCACGAGTTTTACCTCTATAAATAGTTTATTTTAGGTTTTTAGAAAAAAAACTTCAGATTTTACTAAAAAAAGTTTAGAGAGAGATTTTTAGGGTTTTTAGGGAGACAAGTTTACTTCATTACTTTGAGATTCTTCGAACCCTATTGTAATTCTTCTTTTACTCTTTCTTTATGCATTATTATTCAGTTATGATTTGCTTTGCCTCCATGTCTGAATAGTTTGCTTGTTAGGTTTAGGGTAGTTCGAATGGAATGATGATGAATTGTTAGGGTAAACTCACTTGTTAGGATTATCTGTTAGGTTCTTCACCTAGATTGCTTTAACTCTGATTTAGAATTGATCACTCTAAATTAGTTATCTTAGGTTGATAGATTGACACGAAAGTGTAATTGATTAGCCAGAACTAGATCTTAGGTGAGCAAAATTACTTATTCGCAAAGAAATTTGGTTTAGGGATTTTGTGAACAAATTGGACTTGAATTTAATGCTTGTTTAAATTGATTGAATTCGCAAAGAAATTTGGTTTTCTAGGGTTTAGACATAGTTAGTTTTCGCAACGACAGTTGGTTAATTATACATTAGTGTTCCAAGTTCTAGAACGGTTCTTAATTAAATCCTGATTTTATTTAACCTGCAATTCTGATTCATCCTGAGAATTACCCAAAAGCCTAGCACTTTGTTTAATTGAATTTTAAATCAACAATCTTTCTCTGTTTCAATTTGCTTTGTCTTTATTTTATTATTATTTTACTTAGCCGAATTTGAAGTCAATAATCCTATTGTTTGATTTAACTCCCAGTGATTCGACCCCTACTACAATTGACCTCTTAATTTGAGAGAGTAGCTCAGGGTAAATTTGAGCATATCATTTACTTTTTTTGTAATGGATTATATTATTAATTTTGTTTATTAAAGTTAATATTATTAATATTTATCATTTTTTGTGTGTTTTTATAAATAAATATAACTATAATTAAATAAAACTAAAAACATGAATATTTTGTTCTTGAGGTAATCAAAGGTTGTAGAAGTATCTAACCAATGGAGATAGTATTACTATTTATTAATATTGATATTATATTGGTTAGATACCCATAAAATATCTAACCAATGGAGAAATTCTAACGTTTTATTACAAATATAGAACTGTGCCGTCAAAGGTTAAAAACATCGAAGAAGTATATTCTAAAAAAAAGAGAAAAAACAAACAAAAGCAAAAATGGATTTTCTAAACCAGTTCATAGTCTTCTTCATTATGACTATGTTCATAAGTGCAACGATGTCTCGGGCCAAAAAGACCATAGTGGTGATAAATAATGATCTTGGAGGCGTATCACTACGAAGCCACTGTAAATCAGCGAATGATGATCTCGGAAATCATAATATAATACCAGGTGGATCATAGTCATTCGGATTTAAACCCGATATCTTGGGCCGTACGTTATTTTATTGCTTCTTTGGTTGGGAGAACCGGTCGCGTTATTTGATATCTATAAGCATAGTAGAGACAAAGGATGCACAATTTGCCAGTGGAAGATAGGCAGGAATGGAGCTTGCAAATTTAACGGAAACACTAAAGCGTTTGATATTTGTTTTCCATGGGATATTTGATTCTTAGGAACAATTTTAATATCTCTTTATGTGTAACTTTTTTTTTGTTTATTAACTATAAGAATAAGAATAATAAAATATATATGTTTATTAAATAATTGTTTGTTTATTTTAATCATGCTATCAATATTCCAATTTTTTTTTTAAATGCATATAACATGATATGGGAAATAATATAATAAATCACTTGTTAGATTATAAATACGTATATAACAATAGATGAGCAGTAGATTTGTCCTTAGCCAACGAAAGTTGATGCTAAGGCGATTTATAAACCTATAAAGTTTATCTTTAATTTTAAGTTCGAACGACAGTTTAAAACCTTAGGTTGTTAGATAATGCTCTGATGCCACGACAATGAGTTAGTTATACATTTATGGTTGAGTTCGAAATTGAGCTGATTTGTTTTTTGAATAATTTTCTGGTTCGTGATTCCTGATTACCTGCAAAAGTTTTTAACGCCTAACGTTTTTCTTTATTGAATTTCTCATTTGTTTAATTGCAATTTTCGTGATTTATCACAACGACAACTCTCGTTTTATCTAAACTTATCTTTATTTTACAAGATGTATTGTGTGTCATTTGGTGCTTTTGGATTTGATCCCATGAATATTACTTCGATTGATATGCACTTGCAATCTTATTTTATGATGTATTGTGTATCATGTTTGGAAAGTGAGCCATAAAATGGTATTTCATACAATTTCTCTGTGTATTCCTTAATACAATCAGACTTATACATCATGCATATGTGATATGTGATTCCAATTATGTATAACACACGTATTGGGTTTTTTGTCCTTCTAGGTGTGCATATATTAGGAGTGACACACTGCCATAACGTATCATCACTTTTCGATAATGGGACAAGCGCGAACGTAAATCCACATTTCCAAACTTTTATGCGAGTTGTTTGTTCAGAGATTTCTCCATCTTCCGAAACCGCCGAAGCCATATTTGTTCCCAACGATCAAACTTCGTTGATCTTCGACACTAGCTTAGTACGATGATGCCATCGTGGATTCGCAGGTCGGGGCAATTTCAGAATGGATACAAAGATTGGAGCCGACACACGCACCTGTTGGTCGAAGCGTTTGCGGCTGATTAAGACCGTTTCTTCAACATGTTGTAAATTCACCGTCTTACAAGCGTGTGTGACAAGGTCGATTGATGTATATTTATTTATAATCATCAAATGGCAAACTCACATTAGTAAAACACTTGTGTGAAACACATGAAACATATTATTGATCGATACATTGGTGTACCAAGCCGCTAAACACGCTGATGAAGGCGATGTTGGTGAATCTTGCAACTAGGACTAGACACAGAGTGGATATCTTTGAATTTTGGGTTTGATATAATCCTTACATGTAACAGAATTTTAGTATTCGTATCCGACATAATCTTTACACTCAATTCCACTTTATTCTGAAGATTATACCTTAGAGCCTAGCTAGATTTTTTTTGGTAAGAGATCAAACTGTTGTAACTTGGTCGGATCGAATGTATATTTTGAGGAGGTCGAATTATCTCGTTTATATAATGGAAAACAGATTACAAAGCGTTTTCGAATCATATTACAAAAAGGATCGAACCAGAATCAAGTGATTTCAGGTCGAGTTCGAGCTGAACAGAATACAAAGTCGGGTCGAATTTGTCCAATGAGTAAATCCTTTGTTCAAGAGTCCAAGATGATCTTTGAAGTGATTCTTCACCTCCCTTTTATAGTGTTTGAAAGTAAGGGTCTTAGCATCTTACCATGGTTAAGTTTTAACCATACTTCTTGTTCTTCTCGGGCTTTTTTTGAAATTGTTTTTTTTGGGCCTTAACTTCTCTTAAGGGTATTTGGGATTTGTCAAATACACATCCAACAGTAAGCCCCCTCCCCCCAAGTCGGCGAATCAGATCGGATCGGATTCGTCGTCAGTTTTCTAGGTCGAATCGAGCTAGTGAGTCACACTGGGAAGCCAAGGCTCAGCCTTGGTCGAATTGTCCGGACGTGAACGTGGGTCGAGCTCGTGGGGCTTTCGTGTCTGCTTGGCGCAGCGGATCCCTTGCGTTCTGGCCTTGCGGGCTCGATCCAACAAGAGTCAAAACCAAAAAACTTGAGCTTCACGATAGGCTTTGGGCTTTGTTCTCACGGCCCACAACTTCTTATTGCTCCAGTGAGAAGGTACGATGGTTTCGATATACGTCGGTTCATCCCCCGAACCTCGCCTATATAAATCGGAGGAGGAGGAAATTTTCTTTATCACTTTCGCCAAGATTTTTGCAGGTACTTTCTCTCTCTAAATCTCTATAAAACTTTCCGTGATTCCATCTCCTGTTTGGTCTATCTTTCTCGATTCGTTCTCCCTACAATTCCCAACATGTCTTCTCTTTCTTCCGACGAGGCTCAACTACGTGTTACAGAAAAAGGGTTCGCCCCGATCCTAACGTTACTCTGGCTTTTGCTTCGAACACGCCCGCCGATCTGAGTATAATGACGGTGATTCTGCTGACTGGGCCATCGAAACGTCGGGAATCGGCCAGTACTTCCGAGGAAGTCGATTTACTGAGCTACCAACCTGAGGTTGAACTTTCAAATCCAGATCGTTAATCAGAGGTCGGTTCCTCGCGTGGCATCGAACACTCCGACCAGGTCGATTCCTGACCGAATACCTCTGGTGTTGGGGAGGCTGGCCTCGTCGACTTTCGGCCGGCCGAGCCTAAGTCCCCTGGCCCTGGGGTGGGACATGGGATCGTCCTGTGTAATTGTAACGATGTCAAGTCAGACATGACGTCCGATATGGTTTACGCTCTTTCCCCAGCCGGAGGGTGTGAAGGTATTAGCATCATCTGCCCCGGTCCTAATGATCAACCATGGAGCCCTCCCGAGGGTTACATGTGTATTTACGAGTACTTTATTAATGGCGGCGGTTTATTCTTCCCGATGTCGAGGCTTCTCCTACAATATTCAGTGGAGACAGATCGCAGTTTCGAAGCTGACTCACGTGGAGATTCATTGCGTAATGGCCGTGGTGACCCTGGCGTCCGAGCTTGGGGGCGTGGTGAATCTCGATGAGTTCGAAGAGATCACCAAGTTTAACGTGATAAAAAATTCTAGACGTTTCTACACCATGCGACGTTTCTACCTCGATGGTCGAGGTACTTCTATGTAGGAATTAAACCGAGAACGATTGGGAAATACAACAAACCGATTCAAGTTGGATGGAACTTTGGAGCTGGTATTGACGAATCTAGAAACTTTATATCTCGAGATGATTTTAATTTGTTCTTCTTTGTGCAGTTGAACCGAAGAAGAAGATTAACTCGACCACTTCTATGATCTCGCTGTTGAAGAAGAAAAAGGACGACGTTATCCCTTGGCGTGATTTCTTATCTTGGAGAATCAAGCGAAGCTATCCTCGAATCTCTTCAAGTAGTTCGGTTACTTGTTGATCGATCTTTGATTGCTCGACATATAATTCTCCTTACTTAGTTTTTCTGTTTCAGGAAACTGGGAGATCCCTTTAGAGGACGTGACCCCCGAGCTGACTCCAACTTCGTCTTCGACTCGGGAAAAAAAGAAATCGGCTTAGACGAGAAAGAAAACGACCCAAACCAAACTTGTGCAATTTCTTATGGGTAGAATTCAGTACGACGTGGTCGATTCCGTCGAAGAGGTTGATGTCGCTAAGTTGACTCAAGGTCTTGAGCAGAGCAGTTTACGACCTGAAAAAGCGCCAGTCACTCATGGAATCGGCAATGGTTTTATGGGGGGTTTGTTGCTGGACGGCCGCCGAGCTGAGGCTGCTCGGCTGGAAAGAGGAGGAGAAAAAGGTGGAAGAGAAGAAGAAGAAAAAGGAGGCCGAGAGGCAGAAAAAAGATGAAGAAAAGAAGAGGGAGATCGAGAAAAAGAAAAAGGAAAAAGAAATGCAGAAAGAGAGGGAGAGGAAGCAAAATGATAGGATCGTATCGAGGGGAGACAACAAGAGGTCGGCCCATGACGCTCTGGGGTCGGGTGATCGACCTTAGAAAATGGTTGGGTTCAACACGACCTGGCTTCCTTCCGAAATGGCGGGTATGTACGAATGTACTATGGTTCCTGCTGGAGCTTCAGGCGTGAACCCTTTCCTTTATGATTTCACTTATGAGTTCAAAGGGGAAGGGAAACATATCACTCAAGTTCTTATTGAGTGCCTCCGCTTCGTTCGATGTGTTCAAGGCGATGTTGATTTCCTGATCCCTTCTCAGGATGATTCGTTCGCTGGCAGCGTTGATGTGAGCTTCGCGATGTTGACCGTTTCTGTAAGTCATGAGTTCATCTTTTGTTTGCTTAGTCCGAGTCGAACCTTTTCGAACTAATTTGTTCCGTCCTTTTCCTGCGTAGATGCTTGCCGGTTATAACTTCTCTTCGGACGCGTTTCACACCGCGGATCAGAAGAGTTATTAGCTCAACATCAGAACGGAGAGCTTGTCGACAGGTCGAACCAGCTGCTCGAGGCGAGAACCAAAGTTGAAGAAGAACTCGAAAAGACCAAGGGACTGCTCGATAACTCCCACAGTCCGAATCGCGACCTGGTATTTCAGCAAGAATCTCTGAACTTGAAGATCGGGGGTTGACTTCGGCCCTACCTAGGGCTGAGGAGGAAAAAAGGGAGAAGGTTTCCCAAGATGAAACTCATGTCGCTCAGGTGAAGAGTTCTTCCGAGGATGCGGTTGCTCGAGCTTTTACGGAATTGGTGAAGAAAGATAAGGATAAGTTCAGGGTCAAGCTCGAGATCATGGAGGCGAGAAGCAAAGGCTAAAAGGAGATCAACCGGCTCACATTGTTGGCGAATCATGTCGCTGGGGCATTAATGAGGATCGAGAAGGCTGCCTATAATGGCAGTCTGGTCGATGTCGAGAAGAAGACGAGGCTCGAGGTCCGCATGGCTGGGTAAGAGAAAGACGCGGATGGTGTCGATATCCTTGATTTTCTAGAAGACTCTTATGAGGATGAAGGGTATAAAGGGGGTCGAAAGATCACTCTAGACATCTCCTCCGAAGAGAAGGATTCTGACGATGAGCCTGAGGGACCGAGATAGATGGTCGAATGATTGTTGCTGAAAAGACTTCGGCTCTCACTCGTGCTGAAGTCGAACAGGCGGTGAACGAGATCGTTGCTGAAGAAGAAGCAAATGAGACCGAGCCTCAAGACGGTCAGATTGAAATCGATCATCTTGCTCATGTTGAGCAAGCTGAAGAAACTGCCGAAGTTGACATGGTCCAACTAGTCGAGCAGACTAAGGCTGATGTAGTTGATGCCTCCACCGAAGAGCCGATAGCACCTCTCTTCTCGTATTATGGACCGAACCCCCAAGGAGAATGAAGCAGTTCCTAGATCGTGTGTGATCGGATAAGGTTTTACTTGTGTGTTTTCTGATCTTGTTTTGATTCTGCAAACTTGAGTTGAGAGGCTCATTTCTTTTATGTCTTCAACCCTGTTACCGAGCCACAGAGGCTTGGATTAGATGAAACTTTCTTTCGTTTATTCTGAATATTTTACCGAGCCATGGAGGCTTGGGTTTTTTTTGACGAAATACGGTTAATATTTAGTCGAGAAAAAGGAAATTGTCATTAGGCCGATCTTTAACTTCTTAAACACGTTCTGACTAATCGAGCTAAGGAAAATTTCAATTTACACTTAGTCGCACACAAAAAAGGAAAAATGTTCAAAGGTCGGTCTTCGACATTTTACCGAGTCACGAAGGCTCAGGTTTTCCGATACGTAATTTTTTTCACGACTTGGATTAACGTTCGAACTGATCTAAGATTTCCGAGTCTGGAAAATAACATCAAGCATTGGAGTTCGGGGTAAAACTTTTATGCTTGTTGGGAAGTTGAGTGTGATCTGTCTTGCGGCTTATATGAGTGCGATATGTCTTACGGCTAAGCGTGCGGGCATATTCGGCTTAAATACTTAGACATTCTAAGCTATCATGCGGGTCCGGCCCCGGCTTTCAAGTTTGGTCAAACACTGTGGAGCCTTTCGAGTCGAACATCGAATCGACTCGATACGAGGAGTATCCATGCGCCTATGAGAGTGACTCTTTATTTTTGGATCGATACCTGGCCAGGGTTCGGATCGTGTTTTAGCTCAGGGCTGTAAGATTTGTTTTTTTTAGTGGTATAGCTGGACCTTCGAGAAAGTTGCCTATGTACCTGGACGTCATTGGCTCGAATCATGACATAAAATTCGGCCTCGACCCACTTTGTGAAATAGTCTGTGATGACTATAACGTACCGCTTTTGGTAGGATTTCGGGAAAGGGCTGATGATATCCATCGCCCATCACATGAAAGGGTACGCGGCGGTTGCTGTGGTTAGTGGTTCGATCGATGACTTGATCATCGGACCGTGCCTTTGGCATTTTTCACAGCATCGAGCATGATTTGCACAGTCCATTAGCATGGTCGGCCAATAGAGCCCGAGCTTGTTGATCATTAAGGCGAGGGTTCGACCGTCAGAGTGGCTTCCTCCAGCTCCCTCGTGCGTTTCAGCGAGAGCTAGATAGATCTCTTCCCCATCGAAGCATTGGAGCAAGACTCTCGCGGCGTTCCATCGGAATAGCTTTCCTTCGAGCATGACGTAACGCGGGCTCTTGGTTTTCAGACGCCGAGTTGCCCATTTGTCGGCTGGTAGAGCACCCTTCGTGATATACCGGATAATTTAGTCTCGCCAATCCGTGCTTGATGTGGATCCCTCTGGTATTATGATTGGTTTGGGGTCGGGTTCGAAGTTATGCTCCGACTCGAGAATGGTCATTATGCTGCTTTCACCCCGCGGTAACGCAGTGGTGGGGTCGGGAAGTACACCAATCAGGATCGTGCGGTGTCGTTCGGTGCATGAACTCAACCCTAAAAAAGCAAGTACGTCCGCCTTGGCTTTTTCGGCTTGAGGGTACCTCGAGAGAAGGAAATTGTCAAAATCGTTAAGTATGAGCTCCTATGTTAGCTTCAAGTAGGCGCTCATTCGATAGTCTCGGGCATCGTAGTCGTGATTCAACTGATTCGTGACGAGGTGAGAGTCACTAAAAGCACGGATTTGTCGGGCGCTAATTTCCTTCGCGAGCCTTAGCCCGGCGATCAGGGCTTCCCACTTAGCCTCGTTATTCGATGCTCGAAATCCCAGTCGAAAGGATTGCTCCAGTACATCTCCTGACGGTGAAGTAAGACGAACTCCAATTCCGGAGCAGTGTCGGGCGACCAACCCGTCGATATACATGTTCCATTTTTTGGGTTGATTTGTCGACGTGACCCCGGGTGGTAATTCTGTTAGAAAATTAGCTAAGATCTGAGATTTTGTTGTCGTTCTGTTGCGAAATTTGATGTGGAACTCGCTCTCTTCAATTGCCCAACGAGCCATTCCGCCCGACTGGTAGGGCTATGCAGTATTGCTCGCAGTGGTTGGATAGACATCACTGCGATCGTGTGTGACTGGAAGTAGGGTCAGAGTTTTCGAGCAGACATTTCGACGGCGAGTGCGAGCTTCTCGAGGATTGGGTACCGAGACTCAGCTCCGGCGAGGCCTTACTCACGTAGAAAATTGGTTTATGTTTGACTCGGTCTTCCATGCGGCATCTGTCACTGATGCATAGAGATATATGGTTTCTCCCAGTTTGGGTTTTGACAAGTTCGGGGGGTTGTCTAGTACTACTTGAGCTCTTGGAAAGCCGCCTCGCACTTCTCGTCCCAAATAAAGGTTTTATTGCCTGACAGAAGTTGGTAGAAAGGGATGTTTCGATTGGTCGATCTCGAGATGAATCGATTCAGGGCAGCTATCCGTCCGGTTAGCGTTGAGCCTCACTCTTGTTCTTTGGAGAAGGTAGGTCGGCTATTACAGCGATCTGCTTAAGGTTGGCTTCGATCCCGCGCTGAGTCACTATGTACGCAAGGAATTCCCCGGAGGTTACCCTGAACGTACACTTTGCAGGATTCAGTTTCATCCCATACTGGTTAAGTATCTCGAAGCACGTCCTAAGGTGGCCGACGTGATTGCTTGCCTTTACGGATTTGACAAGCATATCGTCGATGTAGACCTACTTGGTGTCGCGAGCTGGTTGTCGAACATTTTATCGACGAGCCGTTGGTAGGTCCCACCGGCATTTTTAACCCGAATGGCATGACTCAATAGCAATATGTTCCACGCTCAGTGATGAACGCGGTCTTTTCACGGTCGTCTAGATGTATTTCGATCTGATTATATCCTGAGAAACCATCCATAAAGGATAAGAGCTCGTTCCCTGCTGTTGCTCAAACAATTCGATCTATGTGTCGGAGTGGATAGTTATCCTTGGGATTCGCCTTATTGAGGTCGGTGAAGTCGACACAGACTCTCCAGCTCCCATTCTTCTTCTTAACTACGACCGGATTCGCCAACCATTCTGGATAGTGCACTTCGGTTATCGATCATGTCTTGAGCATCTTGGTCACTTCGTCATTGACCGCCTTAGCTCTCTCCAAATCGAGTTTTTGTCGCTTCTACTTGACTGTCTTCTAGGTTGAGACAACGTTGAACTCGTGGCTCGTGATTGCTGGATTTATTCCCTTCATATCGCTGATTGTCCATGTGAACGTTTTGACATTCTCGGCTAAGAATTGTAGTACTTCTCATCGAATCGGCTCGATGAGCTCGACACCGATGTTGACTCGTCTCTCAGGTGGGGAAGGATAAATTGAGATTGAATCTGAGGACTCCTTCCTCGGTTCCGAAGCGTGAGATTGCTCCGTAGTTGAGAAATATTGGCTTACTCTGTGAAGTTGTTACTCGGTCATCTTATGGTCCCCTCAGATAGTGAATACCCTAGTTGGTGTCGGGAACTTCAAATATAAAGGGTATGCTGATTACACCGCTCGAAGAGATATCAACCATGGAGTGCCCATGATGACATTGTAGATCAGGGGTCGATCGACGACGAGGAATTTTACCGACTTCGTTATTCCTCCGGTGTATACGTCGAGTTTGATCGACCCGATAGTCATGGTCGAGATTTTGTCGACCCCATCAGAGGCTTTGCACTTAGCTTGATCTTGTTTTCGGGGATATCTATGCTGAGGAGAGTTTGCTTGAAAATTAGGTCGACCGAATTCCCCGTGTCGATGAGCACGCGCGATACGTCGCAATCTCCAACTCTGAGTTCGACCACAAGAGGATCGTTGTGCGGCACGGCCATCCCTTTAATGTCAGCTTCGATGAATATGATTGGCATATCGACTTCTGATCGATCTATGCATTGTTGCGCTTGGACGGCTATTTTTTTGTACTGTTTAAGGGATCGAATCGAGCTATGGATGAGCTGCACTCCTGCCATTATCATGAAGACCTTTCTCTTCGAAGCCGAGGGCGCATCGGGGGACACTTGTAAATTATTCGATCGCTTGGGGGCAAACGGAGGGTTCGCATTCCTAACAGGCTTCTGTTCAAGGTTATGTTTCTGATTGTCGATCTTATTTGGTTGATTTGGAGTTTCGCTCGATCATTACTTCTCCTTTGTTGTATTTTCCGAGTTAGACATTCATCACGCTTCGACACACCGAGGCCGCATGACCGTATTTCTTGTGGAATGTGCTATATAATTGCCCGTCCTTCAAGTCTTGGCCTCGAACCCACTTGTTGGATTGCACTTGGTTTACTTGGTCGGTGCCGACCTGATTTATCTGATGTTTGGCCTTGTACTCCTGATCATGATATTGTCGAGGCTCTTGATACTCTTCTTCAGGTCATTCCTTTTACCTTGGTTTAGGGGCGAGCGGTTTCTGTCGTATATTCTTCTTGTAACTCATTGCATGATCTTATTCTACGCGGATGTAACCGCTGGCTCAATGTTGCGCGTCGTCGAGTGAGGCCACTTTGTGTTATACGAGGTCTTTACGGAATTCTGACTTGTGCCACAGGTCTTGTTTGAGCGCGCGGGTGGCTGAGGAGTCCGGGACGCTCACCTTTGATAGGATCGCCTTGAATCGATCCATATAATGCCGTAGTGTTTCTCTCTCTCCCAGGTGCTCGAGCTCGTAGAGGTCGGAGTTCGTAGCACTGTCTTGTAGGTAAAGGGAGTAGTGCTTTACGAAGGCGAACGACAGTTGAAGGAAGTCGTCGATCGAGTTCAGCTCTAAACGCGAGAACCACTCTAACACCGGCCCTTGACAGTTCGCAGCATCCTATAATTCTGTCGAGAAGTGTTGCCGGCTCATGGTATGCGAGAACGCTGTTAGGTGACGCTTGGGGTCGGTCTTTCCTTCATAAGTCGATATCCGGAGTTTGCCAGAGAATCGAGGCGGCACGGACATGATCCATTCAGTGAAAGGTGTGCGTTGGGCGTCTTCAATGACTCGATCGAGCTTTGGGGCCGAGTTGAGTGCCTGATGAACATGTGACCTCATTTCTTTAAGTTTTTCCCTTAGGTCTCGAATATCATCGTCTCGATCCTCTTGGTCTTCCCTCGATTTGGAAAGTCTAGGTAAGACTGAGGGTCGAACGGGAGGCTTCTACGCTACTTGCGGTTGGGTTGGCGGGTGTGCATCGTGTTTGAGGTTGTATTTGGCAGGTCTTTGTGGGTTCCCTACGAGTTGGATGGATCGAAGTAAGCTGGTCGAGTCGTTCATTGATTCTTTTGTGAGACTCTTCCTACTGGTTGAAATGGCCCATGATGGTGCCTATCACGTCGGTCAAGTTAGGCTCGTCCTCAGTCGCTCGAGCTGGTGTTTGTCCAACGTGGTTCGCCTGAACTTGAGTTCGACTCAGGGTCCCGAGCTTGTTTCTTGCTCGACTCCCACGCCTTGGGAGATGAGTGTGTTTTGCAGTGTTGTTTCTTGAAGCGATGTTTGAGCAACGGGTTCGAGTTTGAGCTGAACAGAATACAAAGTCAGGTCGAATTTGTGCAAAGAGTAAATCCTTTGTCCAATAATCCAAGATGATCTTTGAAGTGACTCTTCACCTTCCTTTTATAGTGTTTGAAAGTAAGGGTCTTAGCATCTTACCATGGTTAAGATTTAACCTTACCTTTTATTTTTCTTGGGCTTTTTCTGAAATTGTTCTTTTTGAGCCTTAACTTCTCTTAAGGGTATTTGGACTTTATCAAATACAACCCAACACAAACTAAGACCAATGTGACTAGTCGTGGTAATACATGCATATTTTAGTCTCCAAATCCGTAACAAGTCAAGTCAAGTCATAATTGTGTTTGATAGTGAAATGTTAATTTGAAGTTTGAACAATACTCCTATAATTGAGGAATAGAAGTAAACCGTTGAAAACAAAAGAAACATAAATAATCACTGATTTACTGCCTTAAATTATTATCAGTTTTATTTTAGATTGTTTGACCACACACTTTTCCCAAAGTACTAAATTGCATTTACGGAAACCGAAATCTAAAAACAACATATAACGTTTCATTATAAATATAGAATCGTCAAAAATTAAAAACATATAGAAATACTCTAAAAATAAACAAAAGCAAAAATGTATTCTCTAAAACAATTGATAGTCCTTTTCACGATGACTGTGTTCGTAAATGCAACGATGACTCGTGCTCAAAAGACGACGACAGTGGTGATTCATAATGATCTTGGAGGTGGTTTATCGCTACGATATCATTGTAAATCCAAGAATGATGATCTCGGATACCGGAGTATGGCACCAGGTGGATCATGGTCCTTTGGATTTAAACCTAATATCTTTGGCCGTACTTTATTTTTTTGCAGGTTTAGTTGGCAGAACCAGTCGCACTATTTCGATATTTATAAGCAGAGTAGAGACAAAGAGTATCAAAAGTATGGATGCAGAAACTGTGAGTGGAAGTTACAAAAGAATGGACCTTGCAAACTTAACAAAAACACTAAAATGTTTGATATTTGTTATCCTTGGAAGTGGAACTCTTGATTTTTAGGAACAATTGTAATCTTTCTATGTATAACTTTTTTTTATTAATTAACAACACAGATGAGAATAAAGTCATAAACACAAATATATTTTATTAAATAATTGTTTGCTTTAACCATAATATCAATTTTCCAGAAAACTTAAAATGCATATAACATGATAGGGAAATTAATACGATAAATCACTTGTTAGATTATAAATACGTATAAATGTTTTTTGAATATTCATAAACTCAAATTCAAAACACCTAGATTGTGATCTAAATTATCTATTTCGTGATTTTAAAAATTGAAATGAGCTTTAAATGTCAAATATATAATTTTAAAATCCAAATAATATTGTTGTTTTTTTTGAGAAAGGAATATAATATTGTTGGTATATCTAAAATATAATTACAATAATCCAAGCTTTAATTCTCGCTATGCAAAAATCATGGTGTCATGGATTCAACAAGATGGTCTTGAAGGTGATCGTAAAGAAGCGGCTGATATTTTGAATGTCAAAACTATCAACTTTGGTTTTTTACTTGGACAAGAGATCTTCAAGATTGGAAATCAAGATTTGAAGATGTGAAGTTTAAATGGATTGAACGTGATTTGAATTCTCGAGCTGATATTTTAAGCAACATCTTCCAAATGGAGTATCATTTCATTATTCTAGTTTGGTTCTCTTGTAATAACAGATGTTTTACATAACAACTACATTAATTTTTTAGTAAAAAAAATTACAATACATATTTTTGTTGGTATATATCAAGTGCCGTGCCTAGCCTTTACGGGGCCCAAGATAAAATATAATAAGATAATATAGTTTAAAATAAATAAATAAATTTATATATTAGAAATTTGTTTATAATTGATTGTCAATACTATATAAAATTGACATGGAGACGGGTCTGGTGGTCAAGCGGTACAGAGACAGGTATGAGACATTAACATGTTTCAAGTTCGATCCACCTATTATGCGAAACTAAAACATATTGCATTGGACACTCATATAGTTATGGGTCCTTGCTTTCGGCGTATTTGCGTACTCGGAGAGAGGGTCTATCTATGGGCTGCACCTCCCCAGGTATTAGTCTAAGTTTCTCAATGGGCCTGGATTTACCCTGAGATATCAAAAAAAACATAGTATATAAAATTAAATTCAATATTATATTATACTACGCAATTTATTGTATCAAAATCAAATAATTAAAATTTATATTAATTAGAAAAATATTTATAAGATGTGTTCATATTTTTTTTAATCATTTTTGTTAATATGAAATAGATTAATTGTACTTGCAACTAATAACTTATATGGTAGTGCATAGAATATTTAAACAAATTAGTTTTTAAAAAAGATTGTTAATAAACAAACTAGTAAAACGTAAACATTTGAAGAAAAAAAACAGAGTTAGAGTTATGGGTTAGAATCCTAAAGCCCATTAACAAATACAATAAAACCTCTATAAATTAATAATGTTGGAGCTTTGAAAATTTATTAATTTAGAGAGATATTAATTTATCGATAAATTAATAATATTTATTAATTTTCATTTATAAAGAGAAATATTTTTTAGGTAATAATTTTCTGAATTTGTTTTTTCGAATGATGTTATATTATGAAATTTAATGAATCCATGTGCAAAAATAACATGAAATTTTGATTAAATTTTTTGATTATTGCAATAGAGTGGATGATCATCATAACAGATGATCAAATTAAAATGGTATATTATGTATAGTATTTAGAAAAAAAATCATGGTTATTATCTATAATGTCGATGAATACATTTAGAAAGAGTTATGTATAAAAAAACGTCAATTATTTTGTCTAGAATTTTTCAGAAGTTTTTATGATACATACTAAGAAAAAAATCCTAAAAGTTTTTGAGGCAATAAGTTAAGTTAAAGATAAGGTCTAATGAAGTTTTCAATTTAAGTCAAAACAAAAATCATTAAAACCATGTTTTAGTACATTATCATAGTTTTATAGAATATATATATATATATGCATAATTATGTATGATTATTAATTTATACTATTATTGTGACCATATTTTACATAGGAATTTCAAAAAAAAATATTATCGTATCATTTTATCGAATTTCGTTAATTTTTACATTGACCCGACTCGGGACCAGAAGATTTTATTAATTTATGATAATTATTAATTTATAGAGGTTCTGTTGTATTAGTGTTTTTATTAAGTTTGCAAGGTCCATTTTTCGTATCTTCCAATGACAATTTGTGCATCCAAACTTCTGAAATGCTTTGTCTCTACTTTGCTTATAGATATCGAAGTAATATGATTGGTTCTGCTAACTAAAATTGCAAAAAGATAAAGTGCGGCTAAAGATATCGGGTTTAAATCCGAATGACCATGATCCACTTGGTGCCATACTCCGGTCTCCGAGATCATTATTCCCGGATTTACAATGAAATCGTAGCGATAAACCACCTAAAAAATCATTATGAATCACCACTGTCGTCCTTTGGGCACGAGTCATTGTTTTTTTTTTTTGCTAAATGGTAAATATTTCATTGAAAATGAAAACAATTTAGGTTTACAAAGTTGATTATAATCCTAGAGTATAATCCCATGGCAAAAAAAAGATAAAAACATGGAAACATAAATCCGTGCGATTTTCAGTCCGTCTACTCGACATAACCGAAGCTATGGAGTGAGACGAAGTGATGACGATGCTAAATGTTCCTTCAAGATCGTTGGAGTCAAGGAGTTGCAAAAGCAAAGTACTTTAAACATAACGACCAAGGTCCCTCGCAATAGAAGCCGTTCAGAAGAGGCCCAAACAAGGATCATCAACGGAAAGGCTTAGTCTTGCTCGACCACCGACTCCTCTCGCATCAAATGAGAGCGACTCAAAGCTTATTTCCATGAGCTACTCCAAGAAGAAATCTCTAAACCATTATGGTCATACTAGCTCCTCTAAAGCAAAGTGAGTTAACAAACCGCTGAGCCAGCAAACAACTTAAACAACCAACAAAAACCGAAGGACACATTCAACAACAGGTCCTAACACCATCTAATACTCTAGAAATACTAAGATGCAGCCATAAGGACAGTATGTTTGCCTCCACCAGAAGCATAACCATAACAAAAGCAACTTCATCGCAAGTTAATCAAGGAAGTTCTTATTCACCAAAGGCGAATCCTCACACTCAATAAGCCACATTGATCACACACTTAATGGCCAAACCACTGCCCACAGAAGAGACCAATCAAAGAGCAACCAATTACTGAGCCTCAACAACCAGAGGAGAAACCTGAACCACCCATCAAAACTTAGACCTGCATCAAAACCATAAGGGAGGGAACAAGGAATCGAGGCTCCAAAACACAAGTGAACAAAGAGATCGCCTCCACAAAGCACAAACTCTGTCAACGGTCTTGGAAATCCCAAAGACCCAATCTCTTATAAAACCACGGAAACATGGTGAGGATAGAGCCGATCCTCCGCAAGAAACTCAACTTTCCTCGATCGGAAGAGAATTGCTGAGAAAAGCACTTCACCAGAGGCAAACCGGGCACGGCAGTGAAACCAAACAACACTTGGACTGTGCGCAACCATAACGGATGAGGAAAATTGGACCACGGCTAGCACGAGTCATTGTTGTATTTATGAACATATTCATCATGAAAAAGACTATGAATTGGTTTAGATAATCCATTTTTGCTTTGTTTGTTTGTTTTTATTTTTTGGAATACTTTTTTCTATATGTTTTTAACTTTTGACGGCACACTAGTTCTATATTTATAATGAAACGTTATATGATCATAGATTTCAGTTTCCGTAAGATGATGCTAAAATCTAAATGCAATTTAGTACTTTTGGAAAAGTGTTTGGTCAAAAATATAATATAAGACCGTTGATAATTAAGGCATGTGAATCAATGATTATTTCTATTTCTTTTAATTTGGTTAATTTCTATTCCTAAATTATTGTTCAAACTTCATATTAACCTTTCAGGCTTTCACTATGAAGCACGCCTTTGACTTTGACTTGTTACGGACATGGATACTAAAATTGGAATGTATGACGCACATTGGTCATTATTAGTGACTGAAAGTTATATTTGACAAATCAGTTATTCCTTTTGGTCTTAATTTGATCTCTCAAAAAAAAAAAAAAACTAGTTAGGCTTTATAAAGTACAATTTTCAAAGTAACAAATGGAATTAGTGTAAGGATTATGTCGGATACAAATACTAAAATGAGCAATTTTCAAAAATATCACTTTTTAAGTTTTTTTTTCAAAAATACCACCCGAAATTTTTTTTTCCAAAAATACCATTTTTTTTCCAAAGTTCCAAAAATACCACTTTTTTAAAAATTCATTTTTAACATTCAAAGCTAAACCCTAAACCCCAAACCCTACCCCCTAAAACTATACCATAATTTTGGAATAGTTAACCCAAACCCAAAAAAATTAAATTCTAAACCTTAAAAATCAACTTTTAAAAAAGTGGTATTTTTGGAATTTTGGAAAAAAATGTGGTATTTTTGGAAAAAAAAATTTAAAGATATTTTTGGAAAAAAAACTTTAAAAAGTGGTATACGAGGGAATTCCTTTACTAAAATTGTATGTACGTGTAAGGATTATATCAGATACTAACTTACTAAGTATCCCAAAATCCGAAGATATCCATTAAGTGTATGTCCTAGTTGCAAGGTTCACTAACATAGCTATTAGCTCATTCGGCTCAGCTTAGTTCATATTTTATAGTACTAAATTAGAGTATGTCATATATCAGCTCGGTTTATTTATTTTATGAACTAATATTCATAAACTCAAATTCAAATCACCGAGATGGTGATCTAAATTATATATTTGTGATTTAAAAACTGTAATCCCCTTCCTATTAAAAGACAAGTAAAAAATGATGATTAGGCAAAAGAATGATGACATGTAACTATGACATGAATTGTTAAAAATGTGACATGGCTTAATATCTAGATTCATTGGATAATTAAATAATTTCACAAAAAATGCATAACAAACTCGGGAAATTGCTAAAAATGACTCAAAATTTCATTTCAAATGCAAAAGTGACCCCTTGTCTCATGTTTGGCAAAACTAACTCAAAATGGTAGTGAAATTACAATTACAACATTTATGACAAAACAAAAAAAACAGAAGTCATAATGACCATTTTAGCCCTCGAGAAGTCTACTATCTAGTATTGAAGTCTACTCGTAGACTTCAGATGGAGTCTGCTAACCGAATTTTATTTAAAAATTAAATTTATTAATTATAAAAAATAGTTTGATTAAAAATTTATGTTCATGACTAAAGTATAAACAATTGTGAAGTATAGAAAATAAAAGTTCACAAAATTTCACAAATTAAACCAACAACGATAAATTATATTACTAATGAAATACATACTATATTAAAGAAATACATAAGATACCAAGATACTTCATAACCATTTATTTAGATATTGATGTTGTCACATGTTGGTAGTTATTATTTTTATATGGTTGTAATGGTTTAGTTTTAGGAATTGGATTCTTATTTATGATTTAAGGTTTATCGATTGAATGGTTTAGAGTTTACTTTTACAAATTATAGTGTAGAGTTTGACTTGTAAAGTTGAATTAACTTAAGGTGATGTTAAATTTTTCAGGTACATACGTTATTTTGCATATATGTCCGCTCTACGAATCAGAAATATGGGTAATAGTTAAACATTTATTAGTTGCAAACATGTTTATACATTTAGGGTTAGATTTATGGTTTATCAATCTTATATTTAAAATGTCAAATTTACATAAGAGTGTTAAATTATGAATATATTAAACGTTTTAAATGTTTGATATAAATTTTTATTTAGGTTTTGAATAATCATTGAAAATAATCGAGTTAGGTTTTGGAAAGTATACTTCATCAGAAGTATACTCTAATTAGTAAACTCTTGATGAAGTCTACATGACGTTTGGGGTTTCATTTAGCGTTTAGAATTTCGTGGAATGTGTAGGGTTTAGCAGACTTCGTTGAACCGGATATTTTAACCTAACCGAATGATTTAACCTTCATATATAAAGCAAGTAACCCTAATTTCGTTAATGAAAATCTTAGCACTCTCTCTCTCTCAAACGGCGCTAGCCGCTAGCTAATTCTTCTCTGCCATATCTCGTTCAGATCTACACACCACCACCTTCCTCTTCGGTCTGGCGAGTTCTGTCTCTAATCTCTTTGCCTAACAGTTCGAAGCCGTCGTCGCTTCCACAAATCTCGTCCAACCGTCGCCGCTTCTCTTCACTCCGCGAGTTCTCTGACCAGCTGCCGCCGCCTTTCCATTAAACAATCGTTGCATATTTAGGTTTCTCCCATCTATTGATGATTATTTTTGTATAACTTATTGATCTTTGTTGATTCTTTAAAATTTCAATCTTGTACTAACCCTTTATTCAACAAAGGACATGGCTCCCAAATCAAGCGGCGGTGAGACGAATGATGAATCTTCAAACGTGACGGAGCCCACGGAGATTACTGATTCCGGAGGTGAATCTTCCTCGTAACTTTTATTTACGCTTTTGTGAAATTGAAATTTGACCCAATCGAAGAGTTAGATTCCAAAACTAAGAACAATTAGGTTCTATAATATCTGGATTGTTTGATAACGCTCATATTGATTTTTCAAATTTGCAGGAGTTGGTCAATATATTGGAGAGCACTAGGGCAATTTTCATTTTATGGGTTACCTAATTTCACATTGTTGTCTAATTTTTTGAGCGGGTTTAATTTTGTGTGTGATACTCAGATTGTGGCATGAAAAGGGAAGAATCAATACTCGTGGAAAGGTTTTGGAAACAGTCTCAATGTTAGTCTCAGGCTCTGATTTAGTTTATTGCCGGAGAATTGTTTTGAAACAAGTCTTTACTTTGTTTATTTATGTACATGAAGAAAGAATGATAGAGGGGTTTGGTATCTCAAATATTGGCAACTCGGAGTAGGTATATGAGCAGATCATATTTAGATTCTTTATTACTGATTTTTATTTTTCTATTTAGATCCTACAAGTGGTTAGGAACTTGACTTTGGCAGTTTATATGCTAGCTTATAAAAATTTATCCTGATAAATTTTTTGTTTGAAGCCAACTTGAAGGCAAAGTAAAATCTTTTTCATTTAACAAGGAATAATCTCTCTGGCTTCTCTCTCATAACTTTGTGAAAATGTTTTTGTGTTCTAATATAAGTGAACGACTTGACTAGCTAGACACCTCTCTTTGGCTTCTTTCTCAAACGCTGTGAAGTATTCTTATAAACTACTCACATATTGTTTGCTGATTTCTCTTCAGGAAGATCGCATCACACTGGATAGTGCCGCAAAAGCCTTGCTGAGTGAGAAGTAAATCTCTATTTCCTGTTTAATATGATTTCTTATCTCTGATCACATTTACAGTTAGAGAAAATGATTAACAGCTAACAGCCAGAGATCTCCACTAGTGTCCCAATCATGTATTCTCTTTTACTTGCTCATTGATTTTGATTTTTCTTTCTTTGTTGCTATGGTTAGTTAAATTGAAGTTATTTTAGCTGGATTTTCTTCATGACCATATAGCTTATTCACTCTTTGTGCTTGACGAATTTAATGATTCCAGAGACTGTATGCGGTTGGAGCAAGGAGTGTATGCGGCATCCAGATCGTTGCTCATCAATGGGGAATTTGGAGTTTGTTGAAGAAGCTAGGAAGAAGTTTCAGCACCTTCGTCGCCGATTCACTCAAGCGACCTGCAAGTAAAGGTAGACGCTTTAAACTCGGAAATTGATGTAATTGTGATGTTTGGTTGTTTAGTCTTTGTAGTAAACATAACCCTAATCAAAAGCTCTGTTTTTTCTTTGTATGGTAATGTATTTGTTGTAGAACCCATACAAAATAAGAGACCGCTCCTCCTCCAGGTCAGTTCACCGTAAAAACACAAACTGATTAGCTTCATCACAATAATCACCGTGAATTGGTAAAGATCTCTCTTTTTTCATATGTAATCTCTTTGATGTGTTTTGATGTTTTCAAGAATCTTATATATGGTTCTTGATCTTAAATGGTAGCCTGAGAAGAGAGATGTCATGTTTTCACACGGTAATGGTTTAGCCGCTACGTAAGCTACGGGAGAACAACAAAACTCTCTGTTAAGCTTAACGAACATTGCAAAAGTCATGGACATTGATAAAAAAAATTGAAGAACAGACGTGAGATAATTTGATTGATCCCAAAACCCACTACTAAAAAGTCTTATTCCATGATTCTTGGTAAATTAGAGCTTTGGTGATTTGACTTTTGTTTTATTTGAAGATGATTTCAGGGGTCTTGTAAACAAGTTTATATCAAGGTTCAGAATGACGATCACTTCAAACTCTTGTCTCAATGGATGAAGCGAAAGAACAGAAAAGAACAGATTGTATAATTTTTTTTGTTTATTGTTAAATTGGACTGGTGTGTGAATGTACCCGTAATGGCATTTTCATATCGTGTTGGTATCATTTCTCTTCGAAAAATTGTTAATATGGCTCCTATTTATATAACAAAGAGTGGTGATCACCACGAAGTCCCAATTCACAATAATATGGCTCGTACTTATATAACAAAAAGTAGTGATCACCATGAAGTCTTTAGTTATGTACTTATATCACTCTATATGAACCAAATCTAACTTGGAAATAAAATACATACAATTATCCAAAAGAGTTTTGGAAACTAGTTTTGCCCTTAAAATTTTGGAAACGAAACAAACTAAAATACAAACGAAGTCTACTCCGACGATGGTCACATATGAAACAATAATAGTTAACAAATTTGAGATCTACTAAAATGGGCTAAAGAATACATACTTCATACGCTACTCGTAGACTTCATTCACAATCTACTAAAATGAGCTAAAGAATAGTTAAACAAGAATTATATTTATAAAATAGTTATACTGCAACTAAAGATGTCAAACTTAAACATAATCAAAACAAATAAATAAAACACATTTGAGATCAATAAAATCTGAAAAATACAGTATACATTATTTTAAAATGCATTTTTATTAAAAACTAATGCAGTAGACTTCACATGCCGTCTACGCGTAGACTTCTATCTGAAATCTAGCAATATAAGCTAAGTAGTATTCAAACAAGAAAATTGATATTTGCCATAAATATTGCCCATTTATATGTTAAATTCATACATAAGGAAACACAATAGATAACACACAAATGAGAACAAGAAAAACTCAAAAATTCATTATAAATAAGTTATAAATGCATTTAGGGTTTTTAATGAAAAAAAACCCCAAGTATAGTTTGATCCATTTTAAACCCCTCAAGTATAAGATTAATGATAAACCCCTTCATGTATTAGTTTGTTAATGAATAATCTCCTCCGTCTACACACGTTAAAACCTTAAATTACCTGACATTAAAATATAATTCTACGTTTTGTCTCTAAAAAAACGATATGATGTTTGCGCAAAATCCCAAATTCAAGAGTTCTTCCATCGATGGACTTAAGTTCTAGAATACTTAGGAAGTATAGGACCATTAACAATTGTGTTGAGCCCTGCAGAAAATTTTAGTTTCAGAGACAAGATATGCTGCTTTGTTGCAGTTTTAGAGAGAAGAAAAAAATCAAAATAAATTAGCACTTGAGTTGCAACATGAAATTCTCAAAACAATAACATTGTGTAAAATCCAATTTAAGTTTAGTTTAAAATAGAAAGCGTAAACATGAATAAAATATTACCTCGTCATCTTGTAAGCTAAAGACGAATTATATCCTCTTAAGCAAATTGTAGTTTGCTCGATTTTGGTTTTAATCTGAACAACCGAATCTTTCTTAATCTCTCTTAATCGACCTTTGCCATTTAAGGTTTATTGCGTGTCGATTTTTAGAGCCAAAACGTAGAATTATAATTTAATGTCAGGTAGTTTAAAGTCTTAACGTTAGTGTAGACGGAGGGGATTATTTACTAACAGACTAATACATGAGGGGTTTTATCATTAGTATTATACTTGAGGGGTTTAAAATGGATCAAACTATACTTGAGGAGTTTTTTCATTAAAAACCCATGCATTTATAAAAAACTAAAAAACGCAGACTTCCCTAAGAAGTCTACTGACGAAGACTTCATTTGCGGTCTACCAGTAGACTACACATGAAGTCTATGAAATGAGTTACTTTTGCAATTGACCAGAATTTTGACTTTTTATGAGTAGACTTCATTAGAAGACTACTAAATAAAAGGGTAAGTTTTGCAATTGACCAAAGTTAGACTTTTGAGGTAGACTTCTCATGCAGTCTACTCTAATACGCGGAAAACCGTCAAAACAGAGTAAACTTCATCATGCAGTCTACTACTGCGGTAGACTGCATCATGAAGTCTACTCTAATGGAGCGGGTTAGTTTTGCAATTGACCAAAATGTTGACTTTAGAGTAGACTTCAATATGCAGTCTACTGAGGTAGTAGACTGGTTACGGAAGTCTACTGTAAAGAGGTTACTTTTGCAATTGACCAAAATATCAAATTAATTAAATAGTAGACTTCCTCTACAGTCTACCTCTCGAGTAGACTACAAGAGAAGTCTACTGATTTATGATTTTCCTGGTCAATATTATATAATTTGGTCAAACACAAAACTAACCCTCCGTATAGAGTAGACTTCCGATAATGTCTACCTCAAAAGTCAACATTTTGGTCAATTTCAAAACTAACCCAAACGTAGACTCAATATGCAGTCTGCACTCGAAGTCTGCTCTAGAAGTCTACGCTTAAAGTCAAAGTTGTGGTTAATTGCAAAACTAACCTAAGTTTTTAGTAGATTGCACATGAAGTCTACGCGTATTTTTTTGTTTTCACAGGAGAAGCGCAGACTTCATATGCAGACTACTTCATAAATTTTTAAAAAGTCAATTGCAAATCTAACTTATTATTGACCGGTAGACTGCACGAGAAGTCTACTATCGAGAACCAGAAGGCATTTCCGTAAATAACTTGAGATGTTTGGGTTTTTTGAAACGTTTTTAATGTCTGATTTTTTTCAAAAAAAAAAAATCGATCGAGAACCAGAAGGCATTTCCGTAAATAACTTGAGATGTTTGGGTTTTTTGGAACGTTTTTAATGTCTGATTTTTTTCAAAAAAAAAAAAATCGAAAATTAGTGGCATTTCCATAATTTTGTTTAATTTTATGGTTTGTTTGCCAAAAATCTGAGGAAAGAGAAACTATGGGTTATATTTGCAATTGACCCCAAATTGTAAGTCATTTTTGCAAGAAGTCCTAACAAATTTCTATTAATATTTTAACTTGAAAACGAAAATTTAACAAACCACAAGATTTGCATATCAAGTTTCCGGTAATGATTATGTATTTATTATTGGAAGCTAATAACATTTTTAACAATTATCTTTCTTAAATCTTTCTAAAATACATTAAATATATGATTATTAAACCAACAAATCCTACGATCTTACATAAATTTTTGAATTATAGCAACTGAATAAATATTAAGAACATAAATTTCGGAACAAATATATCTTTATGCAAGATCGAGATCCTACAAATATATTAACCATTTATTTAATATTTATAAATTCCTAAACTAATATTCCTAAATATTCGGAGTATCAAAGAACCACCAAGATCTTTTCATATACCAAGCTGGCTATTATATCACTATAAATAACCCTTTCACAGACAAGCGATGACCACGATATTATTTTACATTTTTAGTCGATAAATTTAAGTTTTGTTTTGTTCAGTTACGATGTGAACTGACATCATTTTTTTTACTGTTTGCAGGTAATCTATGGCTTTCAGATGCATAAATGGTAACGAGTAGATTCGTTTGCAAAATCTGCAACAAAGGACTTTACAATGGACGAAAAGACAATGTTGCGAAGGCTTATCCTTGATTTGGCAAATGATACAAATGAAATCACTCAGATTCTTACAAGCATTTATATTTTCGTCTTATTTTTATGGTCACACATGTAGCTAAACCAAGCCATGGGAAGATTACACCAGCCATCAAAGGTATAAAGCGATCTTCACCCATATGGTTCTTAGACCTTGATGCAGGACTATTTGTTGATTGATCTTTGCAAAAGGTAACAACGTTTCATTTTTCAAATTTATATGTTATTAGTCCTAATAAAATAGTTTTATAATGTATAGGCTATTTAATTTAACGAAAGTTTATGTCAATGTTTCTTGATTGGTCTCACCTTGAATTTATATATTTGGAGTATTAAGACAAAGTCCTCAAATTTAATTTAATTTATTTATTTTGGATATATCTAATGTTATTTGGCTTTCAAATTAAAGTTGATAACTTCATAGTTAATAAAGTTGACTTGGTGATTTGTTGATGTGGATGATTCATGTGTGGCTACTCATTTGCATGTCCGTGGAGTTTCTACAGAGGTTTAAGATGCAAGAGTTTGAAAAAGGACATTTTGACCTATTGTAATGTACTCATAGCATGTAAATTCGACGTTTATTGTATTACATTTTATATTTGAAAGTATATATATATTATGATATGTGATCAAAATACAAC
The DNA here is from genome assembly GCA_900128785.1 of Arabis alpina. NCBI lineage: Eukaryota > Viridiplantae > Streptophyta > Magnoliopsida > Brassicales > Brassicaceae > Arabis > Arabis alpina. Next base: position 11,811,196 of record LT669790.1, read on the forward strand.
ACATACGGATCAAAGAGAAATTTTCATTAGACAAACATATTGAGATTTATCCTCTAAATACAACTTTAATTTGGATATGTTAAATAATATGCTCTAGAGATCATCATTATTAAACTCCTTAGTTTTTTATATAGTGTAATATTTTTTTCCCATCAATTATAATCAGTTTTTAAGAATCATGATATATTTTTTTAATTTTAAACAAAAACTTGTGTTACATAATTTTTTTTGGTTTTGATAACAACGATAGTGAAAAATTGTGAAGTGAATATGTTTGTATGTGATAGCAAAATAAGAGTTAAAATATATAATGACAATTACACTATCCTGCATATTTTATATAAATAGTTTATATATAAATACTCTTCATGTGTAAATATTTATATGCAAGTAATGATATAATGTGATTTCATTGGCTTTAGATTTTGAAATCATCATAAATAAAAGTCGAAAGTAAAGACTGGAAAATGTTGGTTTGTTTTTACCTAGACCCATATTTTCTCACGGATAACTATATGTTGCATTATTGATAATAAATCTAGATTTATGTTGAAAATCTATATCGGCGACAAAAAGAAAAAAATTGATTGTCGTCTTAGGAAATGCTTCAAAACTTTCATTAGTTTTTAAGATTTGCTTTAATTTTTTTATATTTTTAAACTACAATTATATCATGTCTTCTCTCATCATTTAACACATACATCATTAAGTTAACCATATACAACAAAAAAAATTATCTTTTTTACTCGCTGTGAATTTTTAGATCTTCATAATTCATAATATCAAAAATATTATTAAAAAATGTTCATACCCGCACACGGTGCGGGAAAGTCACCTAGTGAACTTTAAATGTTAAATATTTTTTTCTAAAAAAAATCCAAATAATATTGTTGGTATATCTAAAATATATTTACGATATATATAATATTTTAAATCTTTAAAATTTGTTTGACTTGTTTTATCTCGTCATGGCTTCCAGCGATTCCACAAAGGATAATCTGTCACAATCGAGAGAAGCTTGAGGAACAAGACGATGCAATGAATGCATCTAATGGAACAAATGCATCTAATGGAACACTGATTTAATCTCTTATACACCTGAGATTAAACCGGTCCATTAACCGGAACATCAGATTCAATTAATTCCCCTGTGTGTAAAACAGTCTTCCATACACTTTAGTCATATAAAACTAAACACATCTCAACAAATATTCTTTCTTCTAAGGGGAAAGTACTAAATTGCCACACATTAAAACTGTTTTTGTCTTAATCATTTCTCATTTTTGACCAATTTTGGCTTAAGTATCCTTTTAAATTTTTTAAAAAATCTTAAAATTACAAACACCTAAACATTAGTCATTTCGATATATATAAAAAATTATAAATTAAAAATTATGTTCAAAAGTAATGTTATACTTTGCTTCTACGGCTCTATAATCTATGTTCTACGTTTACTGATCGGTTGACTTTTAATTATGTCAACTACACTTATATCTACCAAGCATAGATTTTGCTTTCTACCAGTTGTTAAATGTTCTACGGCGTGGTAGAGTGTGGCTTCTACGATGTGCACTATATTCTATGATGGTAGAATACGTAATCCACCATTTTCATTGTATTTTACCACGTTAGATTTACTTTCTACCACATCAACAATCATCTACCGAGTAGGGTAAAATAGGTTTTCCACGAGTTTAGTTATTAAATTCCCTAAATATAGGATCTTATTTAGCAAAAAACTAAATATTATATTTCCTTATTAAACAAATATTTAAAAATATATATATATTACGTTTTTTTCCAACAAAAATATATATATTACATTTTTCCTTATTTACTATTTTTACAAACAAATATTCCAATATATTCAATAACCCATATCTATTTTTTTTTTTTTTGTAAATAAGTTATTTTCTATTATTTAATGAATTTGAAAAACAAATTTGATTTTTTTTAATTAAAGTCAAAGGGTAAATATATATATATTAATTAAATATATATATATATATATTACGTTTTTTCCAACCAAAAAAATATATATTACATTTTTTATTTACTATATTCTACAAAAAAAAATTCAATATATTCTATAACCCATATCTATTTTTATTTTTTGTAAATAAGTTATTTATATTCTCTCCGTCTCCCAATAGATGATGTTTTAGAGATTGATTTTTGTATCAATTTAGATGAGTTTTCCATTTTTCTAAGCAAAATAAATTGTGTTTTTGTTGGTTTTGACTATTTGAATTCTGCAGATTCGTTTTTTATTGACTGAATCATTTTGGAATTGGTAATTAAACATGTTTTATATTGAAAAAATAAATAGCTAAATGGATTCTTAATATGTGTGCAAATACCTTAAACATTAACTATTATGAGACAGACGAAGTATTATTTAATGAATTTGGAAAACAAATTGAAAAACTATTTTTAATTAAAGTCAAAGGGTAAATTTGAATTTATATTAAAATAGAGGTTAATGAGACTTAAACTTTAAGTAGAAGTGGTAATGGAACAAAGGGAATTTCAAATAGTGGCAATTAAACAATTCTTTCTTCTAATAATCGATCGTAATTTACTTGCCTTAAAAATTACATATATTTATACATTTTGACTTTTGACCAACACTTTCAAAAGAGGCAAAACGTATTTAACATGTTACATGAAGAGGATCAACAATACAGCTAGATCTTGTGACTGTTGCAACGTCTGGCGAGGCCCGTCTCTAGGGGTAGGCCAAGTGGGCATTTACCATGGGTTTTTTTCAATTTTAGCAAAATTATAAAGGAAAAATAGGCTTATTTTTCAGGAAAAAAAATTAGTAAAAAAAGATAAGGACCCATTTTTTAAAAAGAAATTTTTTTTAATTACAAAAGAGGCTTAAATTTTTTTTTTTGCCGTGGGCCTCTGATTAGGTTGAGACGGCACTGCGTCTGGCCGTAGTGTTTGGTATAGACGCCAACGATGGAGACATTGTTCCCGGCAGGACAACACATAGCGAACATGACCACAAACACAAATGGCATCATCAACAAGGTCCTCCATAGAAACCCCCAAACTACACGCGAAGATAATGTGCGAGGAAACATCATCGCCTAAATCTTTATGTCAACGAATGATGGAAGCACAAAGAAGAACCAACCTAACTGTAGGACCCGAATTTCTACAATAGGGCAACTGATATATGAAAAGATAATTTTAAGAACAAATTCAGAATTACAATACCAAATTACAAAGATGAAAAGGAATTGCAGAGGCGAGACGAATCTCTTTCCATAAATCTTTAAACGCCCCGTAGTGTGACAGTTTCATAGCGATAAGATTCCCAGGATACAACTGCATTGTTTCTGTCTTCCATCACCGAAGAACAGAACCTATCGAACTAAAATTATGCGTGTACTCTCAGACTCAAGAAAAGAAGAGATCATGAGGGAATTGTTTTTAGAACTTTGATATGTTTCAATCTTGTTAGTATCTCATGAGAAAGAACATGGCTTGATTATATAGCCAAGACCTCAACCTTTACTAGGGTTGGAGCAATAAAGGGAGTCAAAGAGAATTAAGTCTTCAACATAATAACATTTGACCAAATAAGCTTTTACCTTAGAGACAAAACCAAAACTGATTTTTTCTTAGCTTAATTGTGACATTAACACTCATTTAACTAAAAGAGATTTATATTGACTTAGTCAATATTTTTAGTCAAAATGAATCTAGACAAAAAAGACTAAGTCTTTTGGGGTCTTAGGTCCATTTGCACAACTCCGAAGCCCATCATCAAAGTCCGGCCCGAATGTCTCTTCTCTAGAATACACTAAAGTGTACACAAGATTTTAAATCTTGTTATGAGTTCTCCACTTTATATACTAAATAAGCTTTCCAAGTCATCGACTTTGGACCAACATTTCTCATTCAAATGAACGCCATTTTTGACAAATGAATACACTATCTCATAGTGCTCATTACAAGGAATTCAACGATTCCAAGTTTCGGTCATTCCGACAACTAAATTGTTCGAAAAAGCCACCGGAATATTGGCCAACGCCATTGTCAAAAAACAAGTTCCAACAATCCCCCACATGAATAGAAATGACTCTAAACACTGGACGACTAGACAGACTTGACCGACACGACAAGACTCGAAAAACGACTTTTGAGAGTACGAGCGAAAAATCCACTGTATTTGGGCTAGTAGCCTTTCAGCCTTGAACTAGTAGATGTTGGGTTTACTTGGCCAGGAGGTGAACATGATGTCTTGAACCACCCGAACTTTGATGTAAACCGAGACAACAACTATATCACATCTTCATTCTCTCACAGAACTAGGTTCTCTATTGTGTTCATTTTGGCCTTGAACATTCATGTTAATCATGAATGAACTTGGAGAATATAGCCTTACTTTCATTCTCCTAGAAACGGCCGCATTTCACACTCACTAGGTGATCTGCCATCAACTTTGTTTTACAGAAGCATCCTGTATTACTTCATTGATATCTCAAAGTTATGGAATCATTAAAAGCCAATGCTTAGCCTTATCACACACAGGTAACACTGTTTATCATCCTAGGAACTGGGTGTATACATTGTTTCACAGTGTTTTTCTCTTACTCAGCTTTATTTCGTTGTCCCTTTGAACCTATGTCGTGGGATTTCCAGTGACATAAGTAGGGTATCCATTAAGCGTCATGTTCTGTTATAGGCTTTAAACCCATTCCTCTTGATGATTTTACCACATGATCTCTAGACCAACCTTTAAGGATCTTCTAGGTTATCACCTGACTTGATGGTTTGAGATCAAGTGTCTAATGGTTTTATGTCATTTTCTCATATGACAAAATTTACCATTATACATATTAATAAGTCCTTCATATCAAACTTGCCACTTAACAAGTGCATAGTTTGAGTGATCCACTAATTTAAGTCCAATTGTGACTTTTCTAAGAGGTGGCACTGTGACTTTAATCCAGGCACCCCCACACTTTTAGGTATTCGTACGAAAATACAACACCTTTCCAAAGTCCATACGGTGTTTACCAATGACCTTGTGTGGTATTCTATTGAGGATATAATTTGTGGTAAGCCACGCTTTCCCCCACATTTTCTGGACTAACCCATATTCCTCCAACAACGCATTTTCATATTTTTAGACTACAAACTATTTCTTATAGTTTTTTCCGAGATCATTTTATCTCAATATGTTTCTTTGATCGATGAATATTTTTCCTCTTATAGGAAAGTCAAAGAAGTAACGTATCTTATGTCCATAATGACACAAATAGTTTTTTCATTGATTTTAGAAATTAAAGTCAAATCACATCATCCCACACCATCAATTTGCATACATTAGAAGTATCAAATTATAGTGGAGATTTATGATAATTTTAGTTATAAAATTAATCATAATTTTTATTTGAATTTGATTCAAAAATAAGTTCAATTACCAAATTCAAAACCAAAATTTAATCTCAAACCAAGCCCGGTTTGGCTTGGGTCTATTCAATTTTGGATTTACTTTTCTGTTATACACATAGTGTATTCACAAGATATTTAATCTTATTATATTTTTCCAAAATTCATATGGCGTTACTCATTAACCGCCGCTTCTCACTCTTACATCTTTGATATGCCTTAAACATATCTTTATCCATGCATATGTGAGTAATGGTATACCACCATTTCATCAGGTTGTTCTCAACAACATTAACTTTAGAGACCACGTCACATAGGTTCTCTTTGGTCAAAATCACTTGAGACATCCCTTGAAATTTCGCTAATACGAATTTCTTAAAAGTTACGCCATAGACTTATAAGTCTTTCTTGGCATCAGTCCTACGCTTAAAGCGCTAGGCACCGACGGGTTCACAAGTGGCAGACCACTCTCAAACTTAATTTGAGGTATCGACTCACTTGACCCGATTTCACTCTCCATCGTTATATCTTTGTCTTAAACATCGATCCCAAATTGGTTATTGTTAGTCATACTAAAATCGAATCTGTTCACGAAAAACAAAACAAATTAGTATATCAATTAAATCCAAAAATATAAGTGCAGTAATATTATGCAACATAACGTAAAATGCATAAACAAATTATTACGCAATTAAACCAATTGAACGAGAACTTAATCTGATAACAAGATAAGCAATTTAAACAGTTTAAAAAATTGCAAAAACACGTTCATTGAAATGTTCCAAAGACCAGAAGCAATGAAATATTATAATGACATCTAGTGTTCTCGATGATTGCTAAACAATTAACTGAAACAATAACCGAAACCGGTTCAATAATGACCGAGAGACCAAAGCAATAATAAGCACACGCCAATGAAATTTAAAGACGAATGCAAAGACAACCATTCTAATAACTGCAGACAATAATCAACCGATACTTAAACCGATTTGAACCAATCAAAGGAATTAACACGCCTTTGACCTAAGCAAGCCGGTGAGATTTTGGAAAAATCCACCAAGTCGATAAATCATGAACCAAACATGAAATGGATGAATATATTCTGATTTTCAGAAAGATTATCACCACAACTCATTCATGTCCAATACCTGTTCTTAAAAAAAATCTCTTAACAAATAATCAGTTTTTTCGTTAGTATAATAACGAAAAATTTAAAGATTTAAGATTGTAGGACCCGAATTTCTACAATAGGGCAACTGATATATGAAAAGATAATTTTAAGAACAAATTCAGAATTACAAAGATGAAAAGGAATTGCAGAGGCGAGACGAATCTCTTTCCTTAAATCTTTAAACGCCCCGTAGTGTGACGGTTTCATAGCGATAAGATTCCCAGGATACAACTGCATTGTTTCTGTCTTCCATCACCGAAGAACAGAACCTATCGAACTAAAATTATGCGTGTACTCTCAGACTCAAGAAAAGAAGAGATCATGAGGGAATTGTTTTTAGAACTTTGATATGTTTCAATCTTGTTAGTATCTTATGAGAAAGAACATGACTTGATTATATAGCCAAGACCTCAACCTTTACTAGGGTTGGAGCAATAAAGGGAGTCAAAGAGAATTAAGTCTTCAACATAATAACATTTGACCAAATAAGCTTTTACCTTAGAGACAAAACCAAAACTGATTTTTTCTTAGCTTAATTGTGACATTAACACTCATTTAACTAAAAGAGATTTATATTGACTTAGTCAATATTTTTAGTCAAAATGAATCTAGACAAAAAAGACTAAGTCTTTTGGGGTCTTAGGTCCATTTGCACAACTCCGAAGCCCATCATCAAAGTCCGGCCCGAATGTCTCTTCTCTAGAATACACTAAAGTGTACACAAGATTTTAAATCTTGTTATGAGTTCTCCACTTTATATACTAAATAAGCTTTCCAAGTCATCGACTTTGGACCAACATTTCTCATTCAAATGAACGCCATTTTTGACAAATGAATACACTATCTCATAGTGCTCATTACAAGGAATTCAACGATTCCAAGTTTCGGTCATTCCGACAACTAAATTGTTCGAAAAAGCCACCGGAATATTGGCCAACGCCATTGTCAAAAAACAAGTTCCAACAATCCCCCACATGAATAGAAATGACTCTAAACACTGGACGACTAGACAGACTTGACCGACACGACAAGACTCGAAAAACGACTTTTGAGAGTACGAGCGAAAAATCCACTGTATTTGGGCTAGTAGCCTTTCAGCCTTGAACTAGTAGATGTTGGGTTTACTTGGCCAGGAGGTGAACATGATGTCTTGAACCACCCGAACTTTGATGTAAACCGAGACAACAACTATATCACATCTTCATTCTCTCACAGAACTATGTTCTCTATTGTGTTCATTTTGGCCTTGAACATTCATGTTAATCATGAATGAACTTGGAGAATATAGCCTTACTTTCATTCTCCTAGAAACGGCCGCATTTCACACTCACTAGGTGATCTGCCATCAACTTTGTTTTACAGAAGCATCCTGTATTACTTCATTGATATCTCAAAGTTATGGAATCATTAAAAGCCAATGCTTAGCCTTATCACACACAGGTAACACTGTTTATCATCCTAGGAACTGGGTGTATACATTGTTTCACAGTGTTTTTCTCTTACTCAGCTTTATTTCGTTGTCCCTTTGAACCTATGTCGTGGGATTTCCAGTGACATAAGTAGGGTATCCATTAAGCGTCATGTTCTGTTATAGGCTTTAAACCCATTCCTCTTGATGATTTTACCACATGATCTCTAGACCAACCTTTAAGGATCTTCTAGGTTATCACCTGACTTGATGGTTTGAGATCAAGTGTCTAATGGTTTTATGTCATTTTCTCATATGACAAAATTTACCATTATACATATTAATAAGTCCTTCATATCAAACTTGCCACTTAACAAGTGCATAGTTTGAGTGATCCACTAATTTAAGTCCAATTGTGACTTTTCTAAGAGGTGGCACTGTGACTTTAATCCAGGCACCCCCACACTTTTAGGTATTCGTACGAAAATACAACACCTTTCCAAAGTCCATACGGTGTTTACCAATGACCTTGTGTGGTATTCTATTGAGGATATAATTTGTGGTAAGCCACGCTTTCCCCCACATTTTCTGGACTAACCCATATTCCTCCAACAACGCATTTTCATATTTTTTAGACTACAAACTATTTCTTATAGTTTTTTCCGAGATCATTTTATCTCAATATGTTTCTTTGATCGATGAATATTTTTCCTCTTATAGGAAAGTCAAAGAAGTAACGTATCTTATGTCCATAATGACACAAATAGTTTTTTCATTGATTTTAGAAATTAAAGTCAAATCACATCATCCCACACCATCAATTTGCATACATTAGAAGTATCAAATTATAGTGGAGATTTATGATAATTTTAGTTATAAAATTAATCATAATTTTTATTTGAATTTGATTCAAAAATAAGTTCAATTACCAAATTCAAAACCAAAATTTAATCTCAAACCAAGCCCGGTTTGGCTTGGGTCTATTCAATTTTGGATTTACTTTTCTGTTATACACATAGTGTATTCACAAGATATTTAATCTTATTATATTTTTCCAAAATTCATATGGCGTTACTCATTAACCGCCGCTTCTCACTCTTACATCTTTGATATGCCTTAAACATATCTTTATCCATGCATATGTGAGTAATGGTATACCACCATTTCATCAGGTTGTTCTCAACAACATTAACTTTAGAGACCACGTCACATAGGTTCTCTTTGGTCAAAATCACTTGAGACATCCCTTGAAATTTCGCTAATACGAATTTCTTAAAAGTTACGCCATAGACTTATAAGTCTTTCTTGGCATCAGTCCTACGCTTAAAGCGCTAGGCACCGACGGGTTCACAAGTGGCAGACCACTCTCAAACTTAATTTGAGGTATCGACTCACTTGACCCGATTTCACTCTCCATCGTTATATCTTTGTCTTAAACATCGATCCCAAATTGGTTATTGTTAGTCATACTAAAATCGAATCTGTTCACGAAAAACAAAACAAATTAGTATATCAATTAAATCCAAAAATATAAGTGCAGTAATATTATGCAACATAACGTAAAATGCATAAACAAATTATTACGCAATTAAACCAATTGAACGAGAACTTAATCTGATAACAAGATAAGCAATTTAAACAGTTTAAAAAATTGCAAAAACACGTTCATTGAAATGTTCCAAAGACCAGAAGCAATGAAATATTATAATGACATCTAGTGTTCTCGATGATTGCTAAACAATTAACTGAAACAATAACCGAAACCGGTTCAATAATGACCGAGAGACCAAAGCAATAATAAGCACACGCCAATGAAATTTAAAGACGAATGCAAAGACAACCATTCTAATAACTGCAGACAATAATCAACCGATACTTAAACCGATTTGAACCAATCAAAGGAATTAACACGCCTTTGACCTAAGCAAGCCGGTGAGATTTTGGAAAAATCCACCAAGTCGATAAATCATGAACCAAACATGAAATGGATGAATATATTCTGATTTTCAGAAAGATTATCACCACAACTCATTCATGTCCAATACCTGTTCTTAAAAAAAATCTCTTAACAAATAATCAGTTTTTTCGTTAGTATAATAACGAAAAAATTTAAAGATTTAAGATTGTAGGACCCGAATTTCTACAATAGGGCAACTGATATATGAAAAGATAATTTTAAGAACAAATTCAGAATTACAAAGATGAAAAAGAATTGCAGAGGCGAGACGAATCTCTTTCCTTAAATCTTTAAACGCCCCGTAGTGTGACAGTTTCATAGCGATAAGATTCCCAGGATACAACTGCATTGTTTGTCTTCCATCACCGAAGAACAGAACCTATCGAACTAAAATTATGCGTGTACTCTCAGACTCAAGAAAAGAAGAGATCATGAGGGAATTGTTTTTAGAACTTTGATATGTTTCAATCTTGTTAGTATCTTATGAGAAAGAACATGACTTGATTATATAGCCAAGACCTCAACCTTTACTAGGGTTGGAGCAATAAAGGGAGTCAAAGAGAATTAAGTCTTCAACATAATAACATTTGACCAAATAAGCTTTTACCTTAGAGACAAAACCAAAACTGATTTTTTCTTAGCTTAATTGTGACATTAACACTCATTTAACTAAAAGAGATTTATATTGACTTAGTCAATATTTTTAGTCAAAATGAATCTAGACAAAAAAGACTAAGTCTTTTGGGGTCTTAGGTCCATTTGCACAACTCCGAAGCCCATCATCAAAGTCCGGCCCGAATGTCTCTTCTCTAGAATACACTAAAGTGTACACAAGATTTTAAATCTCGTTATGAGTTCTCCACTTTATATACTAAATAAGCTTTCCAAGTCATCGACTTTGGACCAACATTTCTCATTCAAATGAACGCCATTTTTGACAAATGAATACACTATCTCATAGTGCTCATTACAAGGAATTCAACGATTCCAAGTTTCGGTCATTCCGACAACTAAATTGTTCGAAAAAGCCACCGGAATATTGGCCAACGCCATTGTCAAAAAACAAGTTCCAACACTAACTTTCAAAGAGTCATAAAATTTAACGAATCCAGGATAGTGCACAACGATCCACTTGTAATATAGATTTGGGACATAGCCCAAAATCAATTCTGGTAAAAATGCATAAGCTAGGACCCGCAAAGAAATGCTTTTACTAACGTAGTGGAAGTGAAAGCATCCTGAACATATTCCTTGAAGAATCATTATGCTACTTATAAATAAATTTCATATTCAATTTATTAATTTTACCATTTTCTAATTTTTCATATTTTAAATAATATAAAAACATCATATCGAAACTATTTGTGATCATTTTACAATTTACTATATAATAACTTTACGAATTATTTTAAATTTTAGGGCCAACAATAGTATAGTGTAGGTTAAGAAAATGGTCGGACAGCTAATGAAAATCGCTCTCTCCATGAGACAAAAAATTACAAGCGAGAATTTCTTTGTTCCTCTGCAACCGGACAAGACACGTCCGTCTCTTCCTTCCGCTAACTTACGCCTCCCTACCCTTATCCTACGCCTAACATCTTATCCTACGCATCTTCCCTTCCATTAAGACCTAGGGTTTTCTCTCTCTCTCTCTCCCATCATTCTCGATCTAACACTCCCATTTACGTTTCTTCCCCCACCAATCCAATCCCGCTCCTTTTTTGAATCGAAGGGTTTATTGGGGTTAGGGTTTCTGAGAGATGTTGAATGTCAGGTTCATTGATGAATCTGTTTTCTCTCTGTTTCAAGCCATTCGGGCACATATGCGATAATTCCGAGTCTGGATCGAGTGGTGCTGTTTCAGGTGGTGAAGGTAAAGACGGATTGCTTTGGTTTCGTGATCTTGGTAAATATTGCGGCGGAGATTTCTCTATGGCGGTTATTCAAGCTAATCAGGTACTTGAAGATCAGAGCCAGATCGAATCCGGTAATTTCGGGACTTTCGTTGGTGTTTATGATGGTCATGGTGGTCCTGAAGCTGCTCGTTATGTCTGCGATCATCTCTTTAACCATTTCCGAGGTTCGATTCTTCCATTTTGCACTCGGCTTCTTGATTTTGACATTTGTGCTTGAGGATAATTGAATTGGGTTTTTGGGGAATCCGTTGACTAAATTCTGAGATTTTGTTTCATTTTTTGGTGATGAAGATGGTGATTGGTCAACTAAAGTTAGGTACTTTTGACTTTTAATCTCTTTGGGGGATAATTAGGTTCTCATTGCGGCTAAAATGCAAGTTTCTCTGTTCTGTACTATTGAAGCTACAGTCTTTTGACACATTAGTTGTGGGAATCTTATGTATAATACTAGTTTGATGTTTGGGACTAGTTGCATTTCGTATTGTTCTTTGATTAAGGGTCATTGTCTCTTGCATTGATGGTGGACTGTACTGTATATTTTATGAAAGGAGGTTGAGCCTCTCTTATGTTGGGATTGCTCAGGATTTATGATTATGCAGAAATAGCAGCGCAAACGCAAGGAGTTGTGACGAGCGAGACAATACAGAGAGCTTTTCATGCGACTGAAGAAGGATTTGCTTCTATTGTGTCAGAGCTGTGGAGTGAGATACCTAATTTGGCAACTGTTGGTACTTGTTGTCTAGTTGGGGTGATATATCAAAATACTCTATTTGTGGCGAGTCTCGGAGATTCACGGGTTGTTCTTGGAAAGAAAAGCAACTCTGGTGGATTCTCTGCGATCCAGCTGTCGAGTGAACACAACGCCAACAACGAGGATATTCGTTGGGAACTCAAGGACTTACATCCTGATGACCCGCAGATCGTTGTGTTCAGGCATGGAGTTTGGAGAGTGAAAGGCATCATTCAGGTAGTTTCTTACTCTCTCAGCACTACTGCTAATTTCTAAGAAAGAAAAAGGCAAACTTAGACATAACTAGGGAGGGATCCATGTTGTAATGACTTTTACTGCAATGAGTTAAACAAACCTCATTAGCACCTGCAGTTAAGAACTGTCATAGAAGAGTAGGATTCAGTGCTTAAGAAAGCTGATTCAATGCCTTACTTTAGTTTTCCTCCTGCATTTTGCTATGGCTCAAGTTGTGCTTTTATTTGGTTATAGCTGGTTCTTGGTCTTTGTTAGAATTGTTATTGGTGATGATGCTTCTGGCTTCTCTATGCTTTTATGGACGGAGATAAATAAAGTTTTCTTAGTCTTTGTGTTGTTTATCTTTCTTTTCTAAGTTGTATAGATCTAAGAATTCCAAATCTTTAGAGGTTGCTTATTGGTTATTGCTTGACTCAAAACAACTTGTTGCGCATAATTTTGATAATTGGCATGTATTTAGGTAGTTTATAAGAAGGATTACTGATGAATGCCATACGTTTGCCCTAGACAAGCTAATGAGACAAGTTACCAATGATTATAAAGCTTTTCCATGTAGCTCTTAGGTATGGTACATATATATTTGCTAGTTACTCCCTGTTATAATGATATCTATTTTGGGTACAGGTTTCGAGATCTATAGGAGACATGTACATGAAACGGCAAGAGTTTAACAGGGAACCCATCAATCAAAAGTTCAGAATTGCAGATCCAATAAAGAGACCGTTGATGTCTGCAACACCTACCATACTCTCTCATCCTCTGCATCCTAATGATTCGTTCCTCATTTTTGCATCTGATGGTCTTTGGGAACATTTGACCAACGAAAAAGCAGTGGAGATTGTTCATAGCCATCCCCGCGCTGTAAGTTTCTATTGTAACTTCTCTCTAGAACAAATTGTCTACTCGCTGTGATTGGTAGTTTGCCTATAGAGTTAGATCCCTCAAATCAAGAATCCGAATTGAAGGTTTCTTGATTGCAACTGGTATGGATTTCTGGTTAGGATAGGTTTCAGATAGGAGTTAAAGTCATTAGAATCCTAATAATTTACAAGTTCTTTAGGTGTATAATTGATTTGTTGCACTGTCTCTCCTTGTGTTCTCTATCGCTCTTCAGGGAAGCGCAAAGAGACTGATAAAAGCGGCTCTACACGAGGCAGCGAGGAAACGAGAGATGAGATATTCAGATCTAAGGAAGATTGACAAGAAAGTGAGACGACATTTTCATGATGACATCACAGTTATAGTTGTGTTCTTGAACCATGACCTTATCTCTAGAGCCCACACCAACTCAACACAAGACGCACCCTCACTCTCTATTCGGAGTGCTCTTGAACACTGAAAAACCATAAAAATATTACAAAACATTTTACAATGTTTCTCCCTTCTTCTTACTTGGTTATATGACTTTTGCCCTAGAAGGTAATAAAAACTGGGCAACATCTGGAGAGAAAAAATGTGAAAAACGACATCGTACGTAATGAGTTCTCTTGTATTAAGCGGCTATGTTCGACTCTTGTTTCATCTCAAGTCTACATAGTTTCTGTTCTGAGTTCTGACTAATTTTTCTTGTTTCTCAGTCTTTAACGTCATGCCGTTCGTCAAAGCAACGTGCCGTTTTTCTCATTTCACATGTTTCACGAGTCTTGTGAACGTACGTCTGTGTAACGAAGATGTGTTACTGTAACCATACCATATGTACTTTCACATAATACTAATAAGAAGATTTTAATCATGGTAACAATCATCACTAGTTGTATTCTTTAGTTCAAGATTATTCTGTAGATATTAATTTAAGATTTCTTTCTTGATACCGAAGTCTTGTATATACATGATTACATGTAATATCAGAGGAAGTCTCAGATATTAAAGTTGCGTTTAACTGTCAAAATCGTATCTTTTCATGAGATATGCACTAGTTGACTGGGTTATATACAGTACAACTAAAGTGTCAATTACATCCGAACACTTTCGTAAATATACTCATCATTTTACCATCAAGTGTACGCTTCCAAAAGCATAACCCAAGGCATAGCCTGAGCAATTCAAATCAAAATTCGCCATAACCCAAGAATGACATCTCTAGGATATGCATTTGGGATGTGTACAATCGATGATATCAGTGCCAGTGATATCTGAATCCTACAGTGAGTTTTTTAGAGAATAGTATAATGGAAAGATAATACAGATATGCATCTCCAAAAAGAAACTTATAAATCGATTTGAAAACACAGATGGAATTAAGAAATAGAGAAATCAGATTAAGCTTTCTAGGCTGCATTATCCATCAAAAAGAAGTCGACTGTCAATCAACAACTCAGAGCCCAGTGCATATTCATCATCTTCTCAAAATTTTATACAAAAATAGAATACTATTAGGATCCTCAGTGTAAAAATGCTTATAGCGTTTCATCAATAATAAATATCAGGTCTCAAAGATTTCATGCCATCATAGGATCCTTAAAAACTTCTAAACACAAACGACTCAATCGAAAAACCTACACACAGATTTAGAGATCTAGCACGAGCTTATTCGCTATGCCTGGTTAACTTAAGCGAAGCGACTCAACGCCCCTGCGATAATTTATCGCCTCACGATTAAAATCGATGAAAGATTCATCCTATAGATATTGATAATTCTACAGGAAAAATCAATCTAAGAAGCGAATCAAATCATGAAAAAACTAGAGTTATTAACCATAATTAACTTAAAAATGACTGTAATCAAAACCTAAACGAAAGTAGCTAGGAAGACATAGAGATCGAGATTGTTTAGCCATGGCTGGTAAGTGTTGGTATATATACTTGGGGATTTTAGGAATTAGGGTTTTTTCTGTTTTCGGGGTGGAAATCAAAAACAATGGGCCTTGATAATAGATTTATGGGCCTTTTCTTTTATGATAGGCCCTGCTTCCAAAGATAAACCAATAACCTTGCTATATGTCTAGTATGCACGTTGGAAAATAAGTTTTGGTCCGTGTCTATTTCAAACATCATTCCTATAGCTTTATGATGTTAACTTTTAAAAATGAAAATGATAAGATATGATTGGCATAATGTGGATCTTATCATTTGCATTGAAAGTATATGAATGTTAATATCTTATTATTCTCTTTATCAAAGTTAAAAGAATGGTTGTTCTGGAAGACATTGGTTCAGTTTGTTGACCAACAATTTGATGTTTTATACAAGTTTAAGGATAAAAAGAAGATATAAGTATTAGCCGTTGTTGGAGTTGGCACCAAATCCGATCAATAAAAGTCCAGACATAAATACACAAGAAAGGGAAGGTTTTGGGTGTTATGCCGAGCCGAGATTCAGAATATATTGAATCAATACCGAAATATTAACGATCTGGACCTAGACTATATACACAATTAGATCTTTAATGGATAAGAGCAAGAGGGATAGCTAAGCAACAGAGTTAGAACTTAGAAGGAGTCAACAAATATTTTTGGTTCAACTAGAATACTAGGTGAAGTGTTTTACATTTGTGTGAGAGATCAATAGTTCAATTGTACTTTTTATAATATTTTGATTTGACATGTATTGGCATAGTTTCCTCTTTTAACAAAAATACACTGTATACACAGTGAATGGTTATATACCTTGCAGAATTTTTTTTATAAAATGGGAAAATTAAGAAAATAAGCTAAATAACTTTTGAAATTAAGAAAATACACCATGTTTTTTAAAATTAAAAAAATAGGATGTTATGAACATTTTTATTCCCTTTAAATAGTTTTATTATCATTCTAATATTAATCCAACTTAAACCACGATCTTACTAGTAGATCAATAATCTCAAATTATAAAAAATTAAAAGAAACAATTAAAACTTCAGTTTTCCGTTGTTTGTGATTAAAAAAACAAAACCTCTCAATAACCTGGCAATTTTCATCTCTCATTATTTCACCTCTATCTTAATCTCAACGTTGATCCATTGAATTCCAACATCATTGCAAACTTATGATTCCTGGAGCTTATCACACACTTCATTAGCCTGCAATGGTATTGCCATGGAGATTGCATGAAGCGTTATTTGTGATGGTCAATTCCAATCCTATGTGGCTAGAGGAGGTCCTAGTTGGTTGAGCCAAAGGATCAATGGTGAAGCCTCATAATGGTTTACTGCCTTCGGTTCACACGTCAAGGTTGTTCATTGATCTCCATTAATGGAGATTTGTCCTTCTTTGTTTTCTTTAAGGTGTCTTGTGGCATTAGTAGTTTATGTTATCTTTTGGATTTTTGTCTTTGAAATTTTGTTATGGGTATTTCAACCCCATGTCTTTCGAATAAAGCGTTAAAAAAGGAAAGATTGAGAATGGGAAGAAGAAGGAAGATAACATCTAGGGGTGTCAAAATGGATGATCCAACCCAACTCAACCCATAACTCATATGGGTTGAATGTTAATGGTTTATGGGTTAACCCAATCCATTTAGCAATTGGGTTGGATCAACCCATGAACCCATTAAACATAAATGAGTTGGATTGACTTTGACCCAATCCATTTTATTTTGATACATAAAATGATTATATAAATATTTATTAAAAAATTGTATCAAAATTGTGTTTTGGGCACAATATTTTCGCAAAATCCGTTTTTGGCGGGAAACTTTTATGGATCATATTTTTGGCGGGAAATTTTTGCGGGATCATAATTTTGGCGGGAAATTTCAAGAATCTCGATTTTGGGGAAAATGTTTTGTAGGATCACGTTTTTGGCAGAAAATTTTTGCGGAATAATATTTTTGGCGGGAAATTGTATGAATCTCGATTTTGGAGAAAATGTTTTGCGAGATCACGTTTTGGGCGGAGAAATTTTGCGGGATCATATTTTTGGCGGGAAAATTTTTGCGGGATCATATTTTGGTAGAAATTTTATGAATCTCAATTTTGGCGAAAATATTTTGTGAGATCACGTTTTTGGCGGGAAAATTTTACGAGATCTTTTTTTGGCGGGAATATTTTACGAAATCATATTTTGGCGGAACATTTTATGAATCTCGATTTTGGCGAAAATATTTTGTGAGATCCCGTTTTTGGCGGGAAAATTTTACGAGATCTTTTTTTGGCGGGAAAATTTTACGAAATCATAGTTTGGCGGAAAATTTTATGAATCTCGATTTTGGCGAAAATATTTTGTGAGATCACGTTTTTGGCGGGAAAATTTTGCGGGATCTTATTTTTGGCGGGAAATTTTATGAATCTCGTTTTTGGCGGAAAATGGTTTAGTAGATTGTGTTTTTTGTATAATCTTGGTTTTGGTGGGAAATTTATTTCCCAGATCAATTGCTGGTGGGAAATTTCCGAATCACGCTTTTTGTCGGAAAATTCGAAAATAGTCAAAAAAACATTTTAGCGAGAAAATTTGTAGAATAGTGTTTTTGGTGACAAAATAAAAAAAATTATGAAATCATGTCTTTTAGATATAGACGGGTTGATGAGTTATCTATTTTCAACCCAATAACCCATTTTATTTCAACCCATTTTAATTTAATCCATTTGACTCATCAAACCACTTAACCCATCAACCCATTGAAACCAAATATTCAATCCATTAGGGTTAATGAGTTGGATTGGGTTGGATAAACCCATGAGTTTTGACTCATTTTGACACCCCTAATAACATCCTTGGTTTCTTGAGAGAGACAACTAAAATAAAATAAATTTGATCGACACTTAGTGATTTGCTTTTTTCAATTAGTAATTAGTTATATTATCCCATAAATTATATATATAAAAATATTATTTTTTTGTTTTTTTAAGGGTTAAAAATGTCTATAATATCCTATTTCTATAATTATAAAAAATGGTGTGTTTTCTTAATTTCAAAAGCTTTTTATCCTATTTCCTTAATTTCCTCTTAAAAAATACGACTATTTTGCATTTTTGTAGGTTAGAGGATAATTTGCCAAAAATAGTTAGTTTGGGGGTATGTTTTGCAATTTTTCCATGATAGATGTTAACCACCATCTCAACTAAACAATATTTTCCATTAGGGTTTTTCTACGCGTTGCGTGGATTTAAAATTTAACATGGTATAATATACAATAGTTGTGAAATTATTGACTATTTATATATTTAATATTATAGTAATTTGGTGTTTATAGTAAATAGTTATCTAGGTTTAGAGACTAAATATTTATAGCAAATTATTGGATATATAAAATGTTATTTGTAGAAAAAAATTAAGATGGAACATTATTGAAAATATATTATGACAAAGTATATTAAATAGTATAGAACATTGTTCCTCTATATATATTTGTAGCTAATTAAGTGATATTTAAGATTTATGCTCACAATTTATAATTTTAATCAAGTTAAGATTAAAAATTAAACGATAATTTTAAATAGTTTATGTGAATAAAAAGAATATATATTAGAATATTATTGTAAAAATCGAATATTTATATATTATTGTAAGAATATTATCTTATATAAAAATCTATCATCTTATTGTAAAAAAAGAAGAATATATATTAGAATATGGTTTTACATATTTTCAATAAATTCATGAAGATAATTTAATATTAAATGTTTACTTTAAATTAAAATTGATATCACATTTTTCTTCTAAGAAATCAATACAAAAATTCTAAATTTCAAAAGGGCAAATGTCACAATTAAGTAAAAATTAGGTTCTAAATATGAAAATGGAGATTAATTGCCAACACAAAAAATGACACAAGGCAACTTGTCAAAGCTTTAACTTAGTGAAACCTTAAAATATTATATAAGATTTTTTAACGTTCCATAACAAGCACGAGGCAAAACAAAGTAACAAAAACCATAGTTAGTTACAAAGAAAATGTAAACAACATTATCATTCATAAATAATTAAATATCTTGAGCCTGCCTAATCATTCTAAATCATATATCCCCTCTCGACTATATATGTACGTCTCATTGATCTCTTTGCTCTAAGAGCATGATTAATGGTCATACTTTGTGGGTATCTAGAAATTAATGTGAGTAATTAAATGAAGAAACTTAAAAAAAGTTATGTAAGCTGAATCAAATTACTCGGGTCTTCCGGCCACGTGTCAGCACCTCGTCGCACCGCTTCGTTTCTGTTGATCCCCACTCGCGTTTTCGATCTCATTTGTTTCTTGAACGAAAAAATGAAACTCTCTCTCTCCGTGGCGATTCCGATCGAAATCGAGAAACGAAGAGTTCTCAATCGTAATTCCGATCTGGAATCGATCTCATTTTTGCGCCTCTTCTCTGTCTCTCTTCTCCTCTTCCTATCATCGATTCCGGTGGCTAAGTCGGTGTTGTCCGTGTCTCCTCGTGTTCCGATGGCGAATCCGGTGTGGAATCGACCGTCGTCGTATCCTCTCGTCTTCTATATCTGTCTCTCTCCCTCACCGTCTCGAAGACCCTAGTTCCAGATCGCGATTCGAACCGGAGGCAACGATTAAGCTTATGGATCTCTCCGTGTTGCTCATGCATGTCGATTCAACATAATCGATATGCTTCTTCGTCATCTCTCCTTTGTTCATCTTCTTCAGAGGTTTGTCGATCTATCTCCATCTTCGTTTTTAACTTTGAAAGATTTTTTCTCTCCCATTCTTAGTTAATTCGATTAATGGTGTGATGGTTCTTAAGTGTGATGGTTCTTTTCTGAATTTCAGATGATTTGATATATGTTTTTAACTTGTGATCTTTTGTTTTTGTATGGAGGATTTCTGCTGTCTTGGATGCTTGGTGGAGGGCCCAATCTCTGCTTCATGGCCTTCAATCTCTACAGGTCAGTAGTTATTCCAAGAAGAAACAAATCACAGAAAACGGTTTATCCGAGCTTTTTTTATGCAAAATCATGAATAACAGTTTCAAAATTAATGTTCTCCAATATATTCTTTTCGATGCATAAAATACTTTTAGCTTTACTGAATTAACATCTGAAGAACTACCATGAGAAAAAGTTTTGGAAAAATTATTGCAATGCTCTTGTAGTTCACTATCTTCTAATACTTTTAGCTTTACTGAATCAAATAAGAACCCAAAGACACTATTAAAACTCTTCATTTGATCAAATCTATTTTTCATCGAAGTTATTGCCATGTCCACAACAACTAAAAAATAATCAACTCTAAAAGCATCTTCACCCGATTGTACCTCTTCACCAAGATCAGTTTCATCAAATTGTTTTTTTCTAAACACACGACGCTTTTTAGTAAATACAGGATCAACATCCAGATCACGAGCAATACTTTGAGCTATACTCAAACTAGAATTAAACCCTTCACAACTATACTTCTAAAAAAAAAGAACAATACCTTCTAATTGCTTCAAAGCATTATCAATGCACATAGATTTAGATTGTAAGTTCTTACTCACTGAGTTAATAGCAAACAAAATTTCATACCAAATAACCATGCCAAGTAAGAATTCAAAATTATCAAACGCCATGACTACACTTTCAGCATCACTTTTAGTCATAGCATCATCACATGTTTCATACAATTCCAATAAAGCTAATCTTACTTGTGGAGCTTGAAATCTAATAGATTTAACACTATTAATTCTACTTTCCCAACGAGTATTAGATAATGATTTGTGTGGTTGTGTGGTTGTTGCCCGAATATTGATTGTTGTGTGTAATTTAATGAAAAGTTAATCCTCAAACCTAGACAAAACTAATTTAAACTGAAGTTAATAGAAACCTAACCTGAAGTGATGATGATGGAGACTTTAAATCTGTTTACATAACTCTAATTGAAGGCATGAGAAGTTAATTAGTTGTATTGTTTGTTACTTGTAAGTAAACTAAAACATAACTAAAGTTAGACACAACTACATTGTAAACTAAGTTACAAAACTGAATTTAATAGCAACCTAACCCGATGGGATGCTGATAGAGACATTAGTCTTTAAGTCAAACACTTTAGCTTCTTAAATCTGCTTAAACCAGAGAGAAGCAGAACACACAAACTTCCTCTCTCTTTAGCTTCTAATTACTTGTTTCATTTCAAGTAAAATGAATATCAGTTTTAGCAATGCAAGGACCTCCTCTCAAAGCTATGATCTCTTGACTAGCCAATAAGGGATCAACACTTTCCAAACTTTTTCCCAACAAACACCTTCACCTTCAAACCAAACACCTTCAACTGACCGTAGGGATCCTAGGACAAGATGGACAGTCGCTGAAGAGAAAGTGATAATAAGCGCTTGGTTAAACACAAGAAAAGATCCAATAGTGGGGACTCAGCAGAAAGCAGGCACTTTTTGGCAAAAAGTTGCTGATTATTTTGCTGCAAGTCCTGCTGTTGCTGATCTTCCACCGAGGGACGCGAATAATTGTAAGCATAAATGGAGAAAAGTGAGTGAGAGTGTGAGTAAGTTTGTTGGTTTCCTTGACTATGCGACGCGTAACCACAGAGTGGCCGCAATGATCCAATGGAGGTGAGTCATGAGATGTATTTAGCTGATACCAACTTGAATTTCACCTTGGAACACGCTTGGAAATTGTTAAGGAATGATCAGAAATGGTGTGCATATGTTTGTAAGAAGAGTAAGCGAGGAAAAAAGAAACAGAAGACAGGCCCTTCCAACTCCAACATGGCCTCTCATGTGGAGGAAGAAACAGAGGAAAGGCCAATGGGTGTCAAGGCTGCGAAAGTCAAGGGGAAGAGGAGAGGTGAAGGGGACAGTGAAGGTACACAGGGGCGTCTCTTTGGCGGGATAAAGGAGATGTGGGTGATTAAGAAGGAACACTTCGTTGTTAAGGAGAGACTATCCAACAAGAAAATTCTTGAATGTCTCTTGGCCAAACCGGAACCACTAACACAGATTGAACTCACACTTAAGAACAAGGTTATGATGGAGATGTCTAATGATCTAGGTAAGTGTTCATTGTGTTAGTTGATGTTACTTGATGCTCTTATATGTAGTTCATTGTTATAGTTAGATGTGTTTCTTCTTAGTTTTCATTTGATTCTGATATAGTGAGTTCATTTTCTTCTTTGTGTATTTGATTATGAACCTGAAAAACTTGTCTTCTTCTTTGTTTTTTATTGTGCAGGACAAAGTCAGTGAGAAAGGAGGACTTGACAGCTACATTTTGTTGGTTAGCTTCACAAGCTCGGATATTATGTGGTGTTGCTGATTTTGGTTGTATTATACAACTTGCTTGCTCGGATAGCCTCATATCCATGTTGTCTTTATGTTACAAGTTGTGTAATTGCTTGTCTTTATGTTACAAATTCCATAATTGTTCT
The DNA here is from genome assembly GCA_900128785.1 of Arabis alpina. Classification (NCBI taxonomy): domain Eukaryota; kingdom Viridiplantae; phylum Streptophyta; class Magnoliopsida; order Brassicales; family Brassicaceae; genus Arabis; species Arabis alpina. The sequence continues at coordinate 11,834,269 of LT669790.1, forward strand.
CGGGTAAACTCTTTATAAAGAGATTGTATGTATTCATGTTTTTCAAGTTTTAAGTTCGTAGAAGCCAAACTTGTCTTTATAAACTTCTCTTTCAACTTTTGAAGTTTCATGTACTTGTGCACTTATTCTAGTTTCTTTCTCTGTTTATGTTTTGCTTTCATCATAATTATCATCCGATTCACTTTTTTATAATCATCACAAACTCACATTTCTCTTTATAAACACACACTTCTCTATATAAACTCACTCTTTATAAACCAAAAATACATGTCTTCTCCTCCTCATAATCCGAGGAATGATGCAAATTTTTATCAAAACTTTGGTGAAAATTCCTATCAAAACTTTGGTGAAAATTCCAATCAAAACTTTGATGGTAATTCCTATCAAGACTTTGGTGAAAATTCCTATCTTAACTTTGATGGTAATTCCTATCAAAATTTTGGTGAAAATTCCAATCAAAACTTTGATGGTAATTCCTATCAAAACTTTGGTGAAAATTCCAATCAAAACTTTGATGGCAATTCCTATCAAAACTTTGGTGAAACTTCCTATCCAAATTTTGATGAAAATTCTTATCAAAATTTTGATGAAAATTTATTCGAAAACTTTGATGAAAATTTTGATCAAATATTCGAAAGAGGTTTATAAGAGTGTATAGATGCGAAGACGGAACGTCAAGCGCGAAAAAAAGGAAAAAAAAAGCGAAGATATTTACACCGAGAGCATGAAGAAGGACACGACCGGTTATGGAATGATTACTTTAATGACCAACCAGTTTACTCAGCTGGTATGTTTCGACGACGTTTTAGAATGACCAAGCCATTGTTCTTGCGTATTGTTGATACACTCTCGAATGCGGTACCATTCTTTCAACACAGACCAAATGCTACCGGAAGGTCTAGCATTTCAGCCGTTCAAAAATGTACAGCCGCAATTCGGATAATGGCATATGGCCTTCCAGCTGATGCGTTGGATGAATACCTCCGGATGGGAGAAACCACTGCGATGCAATGCTTAGAAAATTTCGTCGAGGGAATTATAAATTCATTCCAATATGTTTACCTAAGAAGGCCTACACCAGAGGATCTCAAATGATTACTAGATATGGGAGAGTATCGGGGATTTCCCGGGATGATAGGAAGCATTGATTGTATGCACTGGGAGTGGAAGAATTGTCCCTCGGCTTGGGCAGGACAATATCAACGTGGGCATGGAAAACCCACAATCATTTTAGAGGTTGTGGCTTCATACGATATATGGATTTGACACGCTTTTTTTTGGGCTCCAGGTACTTGTAACGATCTCAATGTTCTTGACCGCTCACCCGTTTTTGATGAAATTTTAGAAGGTCGAGCTCCACCGGTCGATTACGTAGTCAATGGACGTCAATACCATATGGCTTACTATCTTACAGACGGTATATATCCGAAATGGGCAACTTTCATCCAATCAATTTCTCATCCACAAGGTCCGAAAGCATCACTATTTGCTACTTATCAAGAAAGTGTCAGAAAAGATGTCGAGCGTGCATTTGGAGTGTTGAAAGCTCAATTTGTAATTGTTAGAAACCCAGCTCTTAGTTGGGATAAGGGAAAAATAGGTAACATAATGAAAGCTTGTATAATATTGCACAATATGATAATAGAAGACGAACGAGACCAAAACACTCAACGTAGTCTACGAGAGTTCATAGAAAGAGATGGAAGCGGGACTTCACATGTGGACTACTCGTTTTCTAGAGACACACCTACAAATTTGAACAATATGATAGCCAATCGAGGTCGACTTCGTGACAAAAAAAATGCATGAGCTCTTGAAAGCTGATTTGGTTGAGCACATTTGGCAAAAAGTTAACAGAGGTGAGCTGTCTTAGTCGTGTTATTTATAATGCATTAATATGTAATTTTCATTTTATGTTTTTACGGAATGTAATAAACGTTAACAAAATTATGCAACTTATTGTATTTTTTTCCAATATTGAATATTTATATATAATAATTGAACTTTTTATTCATTTTGCATAAAAATTAAATTTTATTAAAAAATTATTTTTTTATTCCAAAAACACTATATTCTAGTTTCACTATTGGATGGATATAAAATTAGTGAACCTTGAATAGTGGTCAAATGGTTTTTATAATAGCTAAAGACACTTGTAAAGGGTAACCATTGAGGATGCCTTTAAAGATATACCTTTAATATACCTTTAAAGATGACCGTTCTTGTTGCTTATCTCTTATTTTCTCTCTTCATCACATCTGCACGCTCATCCTTCATACGACAATTCACTGATGTTGACTTCAACAAAAATTTGCAAGGTATGAAATCTCTTTTGCTTTAGATTTGAACTAATATATAATATGTTTTAAGATACTGTGTATTTTTAAACATTGTGATAAACCTCTGTCTCTTACTTTCTTCAAATGGTCTGTTTCCCTCTCAAAACAGAGGAGAAAGGAGCAAGACCAAACCCATACTTGGAAGAAGGGCAGTACTTACATAAACATCAAGAGATCTCATCACGTGATTACACAGCCTCAGCTTCAAAAAGAGTGGAGGGTCTGAGAGATCGTGCTCCATCGTCTTACTCTCTCAAGATGGAGTCTTTTAACACGCTCCTTAAGTCAAGGTACCCAACGAGATATGAATCTCGTCCTTTTGCAGTTGGAGGATACAACTGGTACGTTTGTAATCTGTTCTTTCTTTGCTCGAATCGAGTTTTATAATCAAAAAAACTTTGGAGGACATATCTCTAAATACAACATGTATACAGGACACTTGTTGTGTACCCCAAGGGAAACACGAAGGATAGGGGTTCAGGGTACCTTTCACTTTATGTAGCCATAGACAACTTGACCCTTGTCGCTGCACATCAAGAGGTTTACGCGGATCTCAGGTTTTACATCTTCAACAAGAATGAGAAGAAATACTTCACCATCCAAGGTTTGTTCTCCATAATTTCAAAAAGAAAGAAAGCGATATTAAGGAAGATGCTATGTGGATAATATTAACAACTACCGATCGATCTATGTTTGTTATACTCTGCAGATACCGATGTATGGAAATTTAGTACCTTCAAAACGATGTGGGGGATCTCCCAGGCCCTCCTCATTGACACATTCAAAGACCCAAAAAATGGATACCTCTACGATGGCGGTCACTGCGAATTTGGTGTTGATGTGACCATTCCTTCTCTCTTTGAAAAATCAGAACTCTTCTCCATCAATGAGAAACTCCAAAACCCAAAATTCACTTGGACCATTCGGGGATTCTCTACGCTAACCAAAGCTTTGGTATCAGATTTATTCTCCATCAGGGGAATCAAATGGTGGGTCCATATTATTTCAAAATAATTAGACATTTGGAGTAATGACAGTAACAAGTAATTTGTATGATGATCAGGGATTTAACTGTGTTTCCAAATGGTCGTTTTGAAGAGGGAAAAGACTTAGCAATGTATCTCAACATGGATCGGAACGAGAAATTCAGACCATATGAGAAGATTTATGTCCTAGCCAAACTTCGAGTTCTCCACCAACAACAACTCAGTAACGCCGAAATACAACGTATGCATTAATATATATATATATATATTTTTTTTCATCGCTATGTACACATACCAACGCGCTACAATGACTAATGTGATCCTTTTTTTTTGCAGTCGATATATGGTACAGTGGTCCAGGATATGGTACATTTGGTTGGGGTGGTAACGTAGTCTCTCTAGCTGATCTCAGAGATTCGTCAAAGGGCTCCCTAGTGAATGATGCGTTGATTGTTCAAGTCGAAATCGAAGCAATTTCTTCAACCAAGTACCTCCCTAATTAGATTTCTGTAAACCAAGAAACTTGCTGCTCTATGTTTTTACTTTCTTATCAGCCCACCTAATAATAAGAATCCGTGTTTGCGTTTCAAATAAATGAGATTTTTCATATATAGTTATTCATACATATGGTTATATACACTCTTCTTGCAAGCACCAAGAATTTTTACCGCAAGTCAAAATAGTTATTCATACATATGGTTATAATTCTTTTGTCAAAAGTTTCAACATGTAAGCACAACTCTTGTTCTTCTAGCAGTGATTGGAAAATGAAACATGTAGCGCAACTCTTGATCATTTGAACTCTGTATAAGTATTTTGAATCTTCAAGGTTCAAGCATAAAAAAATAACACTTCCCACAACTAGTAAAAAATTGGAATTAAAAATGTACGAGGTATTACAACTTCACATGTTCGTTATAAGAGAGACAATAACAAAATCAATACAAGATATCTCAACGATCGCCATAGATATTGGGATCAAATCGTTTTCTTTTGTCTCTGGATCTTGTAACAACGAGGCCGATCAGCTCGCCAAAAATGCTCTGCACTCGGGTCCGGTGACCCGGACACCTTTTAATTAATGAAATTAGTAATTTGTCTCCAAAAAAATCACTATTTCTTTAATTGATGTGAGAAGATTTAATTTTCTAGTCTACCTAAAGTGGAAAGCAAAATCGACGATTTTTTTGTTTTTGTCACAAATCTTAGTTGTTTAGTATTTTAACACTACTACAGAATGTGAGATTTTTTCATTAACGAAACTTTACTTGATGGAATTTTTCATAAATTTTTACTTGCAGGGTTTCTTCATTAAAATATTTTAGTTAAGGAGTTTTTACATTAATAATTTAGTTGATGGGTTTAAAATAGATTAAACAATATTTGAGGGTTTTTTTTAATTAAAATCTTTATTTTATACATACCATATCATCTATTTTTATTTTCCTGATAGGTTGGAGCTAAATTTGTCACCAAATACGGTTCATAAAAGTCTAAACAGAAATATACATAAATAATAAAAGATTAGACGATCTAGGCATGGACAACATGCCTAATTAGGTTGACCGATGAATATAAAATAAGAAGGGCAGCCAAGCAAGCTAGAACAAGTCAAAATAGATCTTTGGGTTAATGGCAACAATAAGATTTTTGGATAACCAAATGGGAACGTGTCCGAGATACACATAGTTAACTCTAGATTCGCGGAGCTTGACGAAAGAATTTGATCAAGCTATAAATATAAGAAGAAACTACATAATTTGATTTTTTTTTTTCAATATTAGAACACTGACGTTCTAAACTAAGTTTGAGATGAAGAAGAAAATTATTGAGTGAAAATAAAATGTAACGAGGCAAATTTTTTAAAATGAAGCGATTTGAGTTTAATAGAATAGCCATATTCCAAATGTTATCCGAGTTGTTTTTGATAGTAATGATCATGTCCGGCCCAATTTTTGTTATGTATATTATGTATTAAAATTGGCCCTTAAATCATAAAACTTGTCTTCAGCTTAGTTGGTAGAAAACTGATTTGGTGATGTGTGCGTTGTAGAGTTCAATTCTCCCCTCTTCATCCTTTGCTTATAATTATTATTTTTGTTCAAAAATGCAATAATAATTGCCCAAAAAAATTTTCCTTGCTTGTGGTCTCTATATACTCACGACCGGCATTGGTGATGATAACGATAAACAAGCGTTACGATAGATAATATAATTATATGTTTGTCATTATTTTGATAGGCTTTTTATTAAAAAAAATCCAGTATTGATTTTATAAATAGTTATATGTGCAGTTTTATTTTCATTTCTACATATACACAACATTTAGACAGGGATGGAATGCATAAAAAATTAAAATGTGATGCGAATGAAAGTTGGGACGGAACAAATAAGGGCTTATACGAAATTTAGATAAGGGAGGGAGCACATAATTGAGATACTAATCATAATTGTTAATTGAAATAACTAATTAATTTTGTGATAATGTAAATGTTTAACCTGCTATTTTAGCATACTGGTTTTTTTTACATATATGATTACATATTTTATCTTACTGCCATATAGGCTCAGATTGGTTGCAACGATTGGAGAAAGGAAATGGTTGAAACGATGTGGTCTTACCATTCAGAGGAGCGGTTGGAACGGGCAATTGAAACAGACGATTAAAACAAAAGATTGAAAATGTCGTTTCTAAATAAATATTTGTAAACATCTCTATAAAATTATTTATTGTAGACACACATGCATGTTCTAATGTATGAATAATTGTAATATACATTTATTTACAAATAATTTATGTTATTAGTTTTAAATTATTTATTAATAATACATATATATTTTTAAATCAGCTAAAAAGGTTCAGTGCATGATACTAGAATTTTAGGTATTATGCAACAAAATAGTAAAGCATTTCCAATGCCACATTCAAGAAAATATTAACCATTTATTATTTTGAAGATGAATAATTGTAATATATGTTTACTAATAATTTGATATTTAAAACATATAACCAATATTTTATTACATAATTTTATTTAGTTATACCATTCAACTGCTATATTATTACCAATCAAACTTAATTTCAACTATTCTCTTTTACGAAACCGCATTCTCTAACCATTGTTTTTAAACGCTTCATTTCAAACGACTTTCAAAACAACTGCTTAAAAAATTTTAACCGCTCGGTTGGAACAAAATGACCAATCTGACTCATAATCTTATATGAGGGAATATCAAAAAAAAAAATTGTTCAACAGGATTAGATAGTGCACGTCACATGGGAAGAAAGTAGGAGCTAAGTAACGACAGTAAAAAAATAATTCCATGTATAAAAATGCGATTCTTTGCCTCTTTTCCTTTCGTTAAAACAAAAAATAAAAACAAGGCAAAGAGATTCGTCCTCCTCTCCTCACCATTCCTGACACCTCATCTCTCTCTCTCTCTCTCTCTCCCACCATCTTCCCCGTTCCGTTCCGTTCTCAATTTCCCCTTCCCAAAAAGGTAATCATTCAAACTCCTTAATCATCCTTCCCTAATCCAATCAATTCCCCCGTCTATACACAGATCCAACTTTCTCTCTGATCGGCTATTAATGGATTCGATTTCTCCGGTAACGAATCCGAATCCGACGATAACCGATCGTTCTCGTCGAAAGCGTAAGAAGAAATCTCCACCGTCTTCTTCATCTCAATCTCCATCAACGACGTCGTTACAGAAATGGAGATCGGATAAACAACAACAGATCTACTCAACGAAACTCGTTCGTGCCTTACGAGAGCTTCGAATCAATCAACAACCACGTGGCGGTGGTATCGCTGTACGCGAAGTCGCAGATAGAGCTTTAGCTGTTGCAGCTAGAGGTAAAACACTCTGGAGCAGAGCGATACTATCCAAAGCTGTAAAACTCAAATTCCGTAAACAGAAACGTCAACGAATCTCGAATCCTCCGACGACAATTACCACCGGTTATATCCGGTCAAAGAAACAGAAAGCGACGGTTATGAGGCTGAAATCTAAAGGTTTACCGGCTGTACAGAGGAAGGTGAAGGTATTGAGCCGGTTAGTTCCCGGTTGCAGGAAACAAACATTACCAGTGGTTTTAGAAGAAACTACAGATTATATAGCTGCCATGGAGATGCAGATTCGTACCATGACTGCTCTTCTCGCCGCCGTTGGATCCTCTTCTCCACCGCCGCAACCACCACGTGAAGGGGAACAAACGCATATGATTGGTTAGTTGGCGAATACCTCTTTTTAAAAAAATTAAAAACTGTTTTTTATGATTCTTGTTTCAATGGTATTGTTTGCTGTGTTGAATATTAATATATTCAACTTCTCTCATTTCATGTACTGTGTATATCCTTTTGAATCTCTCTGTTATCAAAAACAGTGCAAAAAAAAAAAACAGGACAGTGATTGATTTTATTATTATGTTATGTGATCGTAATAAATTCTAGTTTCTTGGTAATCGTGGAAGCACATTTTGAGGTTTGTGATTTGGTTTACTTAAGATAGATAATGACAAAATCGATTTTGTGTTTGGTGAATTAATGATGCAAAAATGGAGGAAATCATTTAGGTTTTTGTTTTGTTATGTTTGAAGTTATTAGTTAGGTTGGTGATTGGAATTCAAGTCTCTTTTGTTTTGAGCTGTTATTATGAATCTTTTTTTCTTCCTCTTTTGTTAATGTATTGGGTTTTTTGTTTGGTATGTGATTAGATTTTGGAGATTCATATAAAGTAAAAAATCTAGAGAGTTAACACAATCACATGGTTGAGAAAAGAAACATAAAGGCATGAACATGATGATGACTCACATGCTTCATTCTGAATAGAGATTATATATTGTTTTTGGCCTACTTTATTTTTGAATCTCTTAAAACAATTACTTGGATTATAAATTAAAAAAAAAGGTGAGTAAAAGAGGTACCAAAATCTTCTTCTTTGTTCTTGGTCGGCCAAAAGGCACTGAATTTGGTGAAACTGTGAGTATTTTTGGAACAAATAGTAATACCAAAAATAAAAAGCAAATTCATGGAAACATAATTTTTCTGACACATGTCATGTGGTTTTTTTTACATTATCTCAAACTTTCAATACTTGTACAAAACCCTAAAACCCCACACAACACTTATATTTTTGTTGCACATGTGATGCATTCAATTGGGTAGACAATGGAAATCTTTGAATAGATATACACTTCAGAAGATAGGTGGTAGATGAATCCATGTTAATTACTTAACACTGCAGTGTAATTTGATTACATGCAAAAAGCCAATAAAAACTTTGAAGAATTTATTAAGATATTGGGTCCGATTGGTAGCCTATAAAGCGATGTAAGTTTTTTAAATCTAAATTGTTATAACATAGTTTAAAGATGTATAAAATAGATGTAAGGTTGATCAAAAGAAAAGAAAAATAGATATAAGATAAAATTGTATAAATAAAAAATTAGTGCAACGGTTTTTTATAAAGTTTTTGGTATCGTTTATGTGATATGTACAATCACAAAGAAAAAACGTTACAAATTATAAAGGGGTTAAAAACGGTAACCGAATTAAACAATTATATATACAAATAACAAGAATGTAATCCTTTATCTTTAAAGTTATTGATATTTTACTCATATATAGGTAATAGTGTAATACTTATCAGAACAATAACTTATAGGTAGTTAAATTAACTTTTTATCACAAAGTTTAAATAGTGATTATTTCATTTCAAAATGTAAAATGTTTTAATCAAAAGCTCGAATAGTTAAAACTTGACAAAAAAAGCTTGAATATTAAAAACAAACCAATCAATAACAAAGACTGCATAAATAATACAATAGTCACAAATCGTTTAATAAAAATAAAATTTATCTAGAAATCTGTATGTATCTTATATCTGAGAAACAAACAAAAATTATGAAACATCTTAAATTATGGAACAAGAGAATGTTGAATATGTGTACAATGTGCATATATTAGCATACAATGTTGCCTTAAAACGAAAATTAACGTTGGGTCTAAACATAAATTGATGTAGTCACAAAATTAGTCTCAACACGAAGCAAAACCATGAGGCCTCAAACAAATTAGTGTCCACAAAGAAGAAAGAACTTAAAAAAGGAGGGCACATGAATTAAATGATTTTGCAGTGATCATAGACTCGTAAGTGTGAGCGTTAACTTCTTTAATTTGGTTGTCAATAAAGACTATTTATTGGTCTTATTCCAATCACCCTTTTTTAATCTATCTTGTCAACTCTCCCAGTCACTAAATTGTCGGTTTAGATACATTTTTCATGATCCCATAAATTTAGATGGAAGTGTTAATTTTGAAAGAGTCATTGCTGAAAAGTGAAAACACTATTTTCAAGCATTTAAAAAGACATTACACACACTCCATTATTTAACAAAAAATACCACAAGTTTCTGTTTTACGAAGAGCTCGTACGTCATAAGAATTCAGAAATATATAAAAGATATACTGTACACATAAAGATAATCGAACATGTTTTTTTTGCCTCGGATACTGATCGAACTTCTTACGTCTCATAGTTGAAACATGTAAAAACATACAAGGATGCAAAATAAACTTTTGATATAATGGAATATATGAGTTTACGAATTTCTTTGTTTAATATCATACGCACACACAATTGAACCAAACATAAAATATCTTCGTGCACACAAAAAATATCGTGTTCGATCTTAAAGCATGGATTGAGACATTTAGCTATACTTTAACTTCTTTAATAAAGATGTGATATATATATATATATATGTATACGAAAATAGACAACTATTGTATGCTAAATAATAGATTGTAATATTTATCAAGATGGTTCTAGACTTCTAGTTCCGCCATGACGGGCAGCCTGTCATATGCCGCTGTCCGAACCATACACGAGCCACTGACTACTCTTATTCACACGTGGGGCACATCACCTGCTGGACCACACGTGTGTTCTCAGATTATCCACTTGTTTGTTTTAAGAAAAACAATAGTATAGCACTATTCAGGATCGAGGAAAAAATACGTCCAATTGAGAATATATTTTTCTTGTCGTCCCATTGAATCTATTTAATGCAGACCTTTTTTTGTATAAACTAATGCAGGCATTGGTACAATGTTTTTTTCCAATTATGGTCACTGTTTACTTGTGCAAAGTATTGGATAATATATTTCTTATGAAAATATATATATGGTTTTTACAAGCCTAACGTATACGACAAGAACAAAACGTTAAATTCACAACAACAACAACAAAAACACAAGGATTTAAATTTTATAAATAAATAAAAAAGGTTTAAATATTTTGTTGTTAAAGAAAACAAATGTTTAAATAGAAAATGTAGATATGAATTATGGTACGTCGTCGCTTGGTTGCTGTATTGAAACAAGAGATGGGCGTTTCCCTGCTGTCTCATCTCATTCCACGACAAAGTTTGTTGGGTTGTCAAGTAATATACAAATCTTCATTTATCAAATTTTTATTCATTTTCTTCGTTTGTCAACAACATTTACACAATTTCAGTGTAAAAAAATGCAATTCAAGTTAGACTTTATATATGAAAGAGTTGGAGTGCTAATGGTATTAAAATGCAGTATTACTTTTTTTTTTTTTTTTTTTTTTTTTGCTAAAATGCAAATATCATATATAATGAAATGTTAGATTTTGCAAAAAACAAAAAACAATTCTCAACAACATCAGTAGTATTTATATATAACTATAAAATTATTTTCAAGATTTTGTTTCCGTGGTTACTATTTCTTCCAATTATTATTTGGGAAATTGACACCAATAATAGGATTTTGGGTAAAAATTAAGTATCTAACGTGACATAAAAAAAAAAGGTGTATAACATACAAATCACATAAAAAGTCTATAATACCCTTTTTGATTTAAAGCATAATAATCTCAAAAATTAAAAAATTAAAAACCAAAAAAAGAAATCAATAGATTTAAAAACATTTACCCTAATCTTTCTTTTCCCTTAGCCTCATTTTCTCTTTCACGTTCTTCTCCATCTCCTCCTCTTTCTCCTTCATGTTCTTCTTTTTCTTCTCCATCTCCTCCTCTCTTTTTTTCACGCCATTGTCTCCTTCTTTTCCTCCATTGTCCATCTTCTTTTCCATCAACTCCTTCTCCTCCATTGTCCATCTTCTTCTCCATCACTTTTTTTCTTTTTTTTTTCTTTTTTTTTCATAGATCATTTGGATCGTTAATCTTAAAATTAGTTTATATGTTTGATGTGATTGTTACAGTGTTTAAATTCTATAGTTTGTTAAATATAATTAATTAATATAGCTAACTATATATTTATATCTATGCAACATTTTTATACTAAACTATTTTGATGACCATATATAATATGATAGTCAACTATTCATACATAACTAGTGAACTATATTGATAAATTGACTATTGTAGTGTTTATATAGTGAACTATATTTTTATTTGAATAGTTAGCTAACGTTTATACAGTGTTATATAGTGAACTATGTTATATAGTGAACTATCGCTTATATAGTGGACTATGTATTTATATCGATATATTATAATATTGGTATATAATAGACTACATATTTATACTGTAATGTTTTATATGGCATGAAATCATTAGAGTAGTTAACTATGCCATAAACATAGTTACCTATATTTTTAAATTGGTAATTTTATATTTTTAAATTGGTAATTTTTATGAAAACCAATTTAAAAATAGTTAACTATGTTTTAAACAGTTACAAATAATGTGATGTAGTTGACTATATTCTGAGATCAATTGAATATGTAATTTCGAAAATAGCTAATTATTTTTACAACATATGATTCTTTTTTCATCTTTATAAAATTAAGAGAAGATCAAGAAAAGATTTTTATGAATTTTTATGAATTTTTATTTTTTATATAATATTTTTAAGGATTTTGTTTTTAATCATCAATAATTATTACATTTAATGGTAATTATCATATTTAATATGTGATTGATTCTTATTTCCATATTAACTCTTTTTCCTACATAAAATTAACCCAATTAAATAGGGGCAAAATCGTCATACAATTGATTCTCACAGTTACATACCTAAATATCAATCACGTGATGTTACATACTTAATTTTTTCCCTAAATCCTATTATTCAGCTAATTCTCCCTTATTATTTCTATTTATTAAGATCGATTAATTAATGTCATAATCTTGTTTCATACCTTTACAAACATTCTTTTTATAATGTCTAGAATCAATAAAAATAGATTTATTTGATCTCCAAGATACACTCTTACTAGGCCTTGACGCGGAGCGGATATCCGGGAAAAATTGGAGCATTTGTGATCCGCTTTGTTTTCGGTGAATATCTAATGATCCGCTTTGTTTTGCTCCGAATATTTGCGGATAATTGGATTTTCGCGGATATCCGTTTTAAACCAAAATAAAATAAAAGCAAAACACTATTTTCTAAAAAAAATAATCAGTTTAATACAATCTTCAAGCTAAATAAGTATATTAACTTACCTAATTTTATTCCATACAAATAAAGAAAAATAAAAAGTACAAGATTAAAATGATGAAATATATGTTTTTTTAAAGAAATAGATATATTTTCAAGTAAAAAGCTACTATTGACTTATATATAACTATAAATAGTTTCTCCAAATGTATTAAAAAGTCTAAAAAAGCAAATATATGTGAAAATCTATCATATTATACGTATATAAAAATAATATACGGATTAGAGCGGATATTCGGATTTTTGTAAATTGTATTTGTGATTTGTTTCGTTTAGACGGATATTTGATTTCACTATTTGCTCCGTTTTATTTTATAACGGATATCCGGATTTTTCAGATTAAATCGAAGCAAATCTAACAGATAATTTGCCCAACCCTAGCTCTTACGTGAACAAAGTACTGCCAAATAGTGTCAAGAGTCGTATTCCTATAATCCTAGACGACCAATAATGAACTATATAATATAATTGAAAAAACAACAACAAACAAAAGACTATGCAATGCTAAAAAACGATCTCTATACGATAAATTAGGACTCTAAACAGTCAGTCTATACTAATTAATTGATGAGGTTTTTAGTCATTAAGCAGACAAATTTTAGATGTGTGTAATAATGTTGCTACATTTACATCTAAATCAATTATATATGGTGTAGAAAGTACTTGTTTTTATTATAGTACGTTGTAGTAGAGTTAATAATTAAATGTTTCATACATGTAATTTTATTTTTGATGATACTTCATTTTCCATCGATCTATCAAAGCCCTAGAAAGCAATCTAGCACGAGGTTCACACGCTACGATACAAGTAGTGGTTATCCTTTGTTCTCTAGAATTATCTTTTAAGGAAAGACACTTGTAAATGCATGTTCGGGTTAGGTAGAATGATAACGAGCAAGTATGAGCATAAAGTAAATTGACACAGAGAGTTTTTTAAAGAGGTTCGTTTCCTACATTCCCGAGACCACGTCCAGAACAAATCCACTATAGAACAAGAAAGCAATACACAATTGCAAACGCATAATCAAACACAACCGTTCTGATTACCGCTATTTTCTATAACATGGATTCTAACCTGAGATTCACCATAATCTCCAACAGGCAGATCTTGTTCTTCTGATCTCCTTTGGTGGACGACGCCACACACATGTGTGCCTCTCTCAATGAAACCCTAGGCGCGTAAGTGTTTTCGTCTACGCCTCTAGGTATAAATACTCATGTCTCAAGACCCTAATGACTCTTTAAATCACGTGGCCTTCAAGCCCATGAGAAACAAGGCCCACAGCCAATCCTATCAAAAACTGCTTCAGCATCTGCACTGCTTCCGCCTCTACTTCAGCTCGGTTTCACCTGCTTCAGCTCTTCAGTATCTTAGTCCTTTTGTCTCATACTCTCTTCCTGTTCGTAGGTCTTCCCCAAGATATGTATCATCACAGTAGCTCCAACTCACATGGCCTAAGCCATCACTTCAAGTCTAGTTCGTTTACTTTTGAGAAATATGTTTGTAACACCTCATGTATTACTCTGTACTTGTATTACTCTATCCTGATGCAGGAACTGCTTCATTTTGCAGCATCTTCCGCCTTGGGTCTAAAACCTATAGCAATCACACTTTCAACACTTGATAATCAAGTATTGACTAGTGACAATTAGATCCCTAAACCTTGAATAAGTTCACACTAATCGACTTCCTAGAAGCATGCACCCGCAAGGTATCAAATAAACTCTTTTAATACTTTTAATCTTTCTTTTTTTGATCATCTGATATATTATGATGGTAAACCAAAGTCATAACGATTACAACACAAAGCCTATGGAACCAAAGATTTTCAAATTGACAAATCTTTGCCCAGGAAACAAGTACTAACATAAAGAAGAAAAGGTTATTGATTTAGGAGGAAAGTAGAAGAGTCACCCTAAGCTCCAAACACATAGCCGAAAGCATTCCGACAAACGTAGAACTTGAAGAAGCCAAATCAGAGCCAACAAACATAAGCACGGAGTTGAACCTAAACCTTGAGGCATAGCCAGAAACCTAGCTGACCAAAACGCGGCTCGCATCCCCTTAACCAGCAAACAAAAGAGGTAGAGAAAAATTCACGGATGTAACGACAATGTAGCAAAGAACCAACATATGAGCAGCCAAAACAAAGAAATCCGGGAAACAGAGGAGACAGCGATGCCAAGACAGTAATAACCCGACCACCGAGTCCGAAAGAAACAAACCAGCCCCTGAAACCAAACGCATAGACCACTACAAACGCATAGAGCTAACCACTAACACATCTCCTTAATCAATAGAACCCTAACTCACTACACAAGATAATTCTCAACACTCCATAACATGATCACAACAAAAGACAGACCCGAGACAATTCTAGGAGTCAAGAACTTAATACCAGATCTGAGAAAATATACCAGTGAAGCATCATGAATCGGATAAATTCGACACTATCACCACACCGGAACAGTAAAAACACAGTCATAACCGGACAAGCTCTCCTCAACCAAACCGCTCAACGCCATGTAGATGAAGCCATCACCGAAGACCACCATGAGGATCCAGACGGAGGAGAGAAGTGACGACGCAGATTATGGATCCAAAATCACGATTCAATGTTGCATAGATTCAAGAAATCTCACCAGATCTGAAACTCCAAATCCACCTCCGAATCACAACTACTCGATCCCAAATCTGAAAACAACTAGAGAAGAAATCTAAGCGTAAAATTGAAAGGGGGACCGACGCCGGCGCTAACTAAGCCGCCACGCGCCGGCCGACGACACACCGACGAGATCTGGTTCTGGTTTTAAGAGAGAGAAGGCGAGAGGTTTTAAGAGAGAGGTCTTCTTATTATCTATTGCAAATTTTTAATACTTTTAATCTTTTACCAAGTTTTTTGGAAAAAAAGTAATTAAATTCTTTTTCTTCTTCTTAATAAAATAGGTAACTAATTTGATTTTCAAGAACAACAAATACTATTTGAACCAAACGTGGAAAAACAACAAATATCAACCAATCATATTCATGGGTTAATTTTAAGACTCTTTGTCATAACTCATGAGAAATACAAAAAATTACCAAATACTGAATAATTAATTTAAACGTAAATATAAATTTGTAATCCTGGTGATAATCTCTAGAGTTTTAATAGAACCAGATTAACTATTTAAAATGTTAATAACTTAATAATGATGTTTTTTTAGATAACTCGGGAGATATAAATACTTACCGCTCGAAATTCGTCACTCTCACCACCTATCTATTTATTTGGAAGCTAAACTTACAGAAAGAATTCTCACCATTCAAAATCTGCTATTAAACGTGTTCATAATTTTTCTTGTTTTAATTATTATCAATTACTAAATCAAGAAAGAAAATAGAAAAAGAGACTCACTAATTTGTCTACAACACAGAAAAGAGGGAAACATTGTCCAAAGCTCTTTATAACGCACGTGGGTAGGACCTTGGCCTGTCTAGTTTTCCATAAAGCCGTAAAACACGAAAATAACAAGTTTTAGTAACCATGATAAATGGTTAACAACTTTTAGGACAAATTTTAGGTGGGTAACAACTTTTTTTTTTTTTTTTTGTTAAAAAATAAATATTTCATTTATCATGAAAACGTTTTGGTTACTCGAAAAGCGACAAACCTATTACATGGATCCAAGGTAAAAAAGATGAAAACAAGGATGCATAAAACAATACTATTTTCAGTCCGTCAACTCGACGTAACCCTAAGCCTACGGAATTAGACGAATTGATGACGGTGATGCTTGTTCAAAACTGATCCAAAAGCGCGAGAGACGCAAGAACTAGCACAAGTAGTCGTCGAGACCCAAGGAAGCAGACTAGAAACACTTCGAAGGAGGCCTTAGACGGAGACGTCAACGAAAAAACCCCAAAGTGCTCGATCATACTCACCTTTTTATACGTTTGAGAGCGACCAAGGAAACGTTTCCATGAGCTTATCCCGGAAAAGAAATCTCCGGCCAATAAAGGTGAACACAAGGAGCTCACTCTACCAAGAACCAATTTGGCTAGCACAAAGCTAAGAGAAACAAATAACCATGCCTATGAACACCATTAGCCCTACTTGTTCTCTAGGACACAACCAAAGGCTGAACATAACTACTTAGCATCAAATCGTAAGCTCCACAACAATACATTATAGCAGCATGACACAAAGCAAACACCCGGGCTATAACACAACCAACATTGCAAGCTGTACCTGAGAAGTAATCGAAGGAGATGCTAAGGACGCCTCCACCGGAAGTCAAACAACTCATAAGTTACAAACCAAGTAAGAACCGGTTGCGACTTAAGGACAAGTAGCTAGCGACACCTCACACTCGTGCAACCACAAGACAACTACCACCTGAACCTGGTTCTGCCTCAGCCAGAAGAGATAAGAGGTAGAGCCTAATACACGAGCCAATCGCAAAGCCTAGAGACAAGTAGCCATAAACCAAGTTACATTGCTAAGGACCAAATCGAGAGGCAACTGGAGAGAGATTGAATCCTCAACAGCGTGAAGACGGAGCGAGGCGAAACCAAACTCCGACACTACCAAGGATCTCTATAGATCAGAGCACCAATCGAAAATACTAGACCTCAAGGTGAGAGGCAAAAGCAACTTACATCAAGCTTAACCGCATCTTCAAACGGAAGGAACTAACTGGAAAGGAGTCCACCTCACCGGATAAGAGGACCAAGGCACAACGGACAAAACCAAATCGAGATCTAGAATTTGTGGTTCTTCAAAAGACAAAGAATCGGTACTAGTAGCATGGAGCTACACAAGCTTGTATTGGAAACGATTCTCCGGCACCGGAACCACTAGAGAGAAAAATGGATTTGCAAGCAGATTGACGCCTGACGAAAGCGTGATGCATGCGAAGAGTATCAGCTGAATCTTTGTCGATTTCACTCGCCATCGCCAAACAAGTGAAACCCAACAAAGAAAACCCTTAGCCGGAAGCGCGGCGGTCACGCACGGCAGAGCTTCTCTCCTCGTCGTGAGATCAAGAGCAAAGCTAGCAGAGGAATGGAGATCTAGCACCAAGGGACACCAGAAATAGGTTGAGAAGAAGCCCTCTCGCGGAACCAGCCATAACAGACACCGGAGAGGCAAGTGTTTGATCGACGGCGAGAAAAACTTGGCTAGGTTTAAAGAGGATAAGTCGTCCCGCGAGTATATTACACGCGCCCGACTTCAATATGAATCATGGTTTTTTTGTATGGGTAACAACTTTTTCATCGACGGTAGCAGAGCTACAACAATATCCCAGGGTACACAAAGAGATAGAAGCCCCATGACTTCTACTAACCCTGCAGTAGAGGCTGAGATGATATCACACCAGCGAGATGACATCACACCAGCAAAATGACAATGCACCTTCCCAAGCAAGAGTTCATGCAGTCAACTCAGACCCTTCAACAAGAGAAAGAATGGGAGGTCAGGTTGATTTTCACAGTCCACGAAACGTTGTTCCTTAAAAATTATAAGTTAGAATGTATGTGCATTGGGGAACTCTACAACACTCCAGGGGATCAATGGGATACAGTCAAGTATCTCTCTAGAAGTTATGTTCCTTTCAGAAACCAAAAACCCTGATGAAAAAGTTTTAAAAGACCTTCAACACTTACCTTATCCGTCAAGTTTTTTGGTTAGCCCACATGGCAGTGGAGGAGGGGGGCTAGTGTAACACCCGCATCTCGGACTATGAATCCAAACCCAAGTGTTAGGCAAAATCGGTATCTTCATTACTCTAAAATTTCTCGATTACATTGTATGGTAAGTTACAACATATGGGTGCTAGATTCACAACGCCTTGTAAAAATCTTCCTACATTGCATGTTGCTTCCTCCTGCCTTGCCGTCCTATGGTCCACCTGACCAGATTTCCTATCCTGCGTACTGGTAAGGGGGTGAGTATTGAATACTCAGTAAGACGGTCTACTCCGTCTCACGACCTAACACTACCTAAACTACCCTAAACCCTTACAACCTCCACACGGTACCCCTCGTACCGCGGGTCAATTGTACCTCAACCTCAACTTCGGTGAACCCTAGGCCAGCTCCTGGCTCCCTAGGCATTCTATTACAGCGAGCCCTAAGCCAGCCCTCGGCTCCTTAGGTACTCGAACCTCTTGGTAAGCATCTGCTTACCAATACTCCTCTAGACACCAAGGCTGCCTTGCAGCACATGGCGTTAATATCCGGGGTGGCATCTAGAAATCATCGGCGCCCCGACTGCCTTCTAGATGCCTACGATTGGTACTAGGGATTATCAGCTCCCTGACCGTCTCCTAGTACCGCAATCCTAGTCAGCCCGTCGACTGACTCCTCACCGGTTCTTCCAGCGAACAATTGGACGCTGGGTCTTCGTGCCATCTTTCAGGCCAAACACAAACAAGGCGGAACGCATGCCCATACATACGCCCCTTAAATGGTGGTATTGTGAACCTACTATCCTACCGGTTTAACATGCTCTACTAGTCTATCCTAAGGTTCACAATCAAGCTATCTACTCCGGTTAATCCTAGTCCTTTTATACATCTACGTCCTACCAGGTTGACTAAGGCGTAGCCGTACAACTATCGAGTTGGCCAGCCACTACCTGTTCGGCCTACAACATTCTCTAGTAGTTTGCCGAGTCCAACAAACAAGCGAACCATCGAGTATCCTTACGGCTTTGCGGCGGTAACTCTACCATATCTCTATTTTGCGGTTCAATGATCGGTTAGTATCAGACCTTTCTGTCCGCCACCCTAATCCTCACATTTTGCCCACTGGCTCTCCTTTCGGAGCTAGGCATGATCCTGCCATGACTAGCCTCCAGTTCGCCAAACAAGGAGTCACTCTTGGGCCAGCTTATGCCGAGCCAAGTTTCCTCGAGATACAAGGTTGAGTCCCACGACCGGAGTTCCGAGGTCTGTGTACCCTCACCAAGATCCATTGTGATAGCCGAGTTACTTAGCAAGCTACGGTAGCATTGCCATAGCCAGATCGCCATGATCTGACCGGATGCTCTGCCACTATTGGTAAGCCAAGCACGCTCGTGCTTACCGGTCGTAATTCATGACCGAGGCCGTATCGATCAGTATTGAGGCCGTACCGGTCCGTGGTACAGTGGTTGGCACTGCCCGTTAGCTTCCTCTCTGATCATCGATGCCTTCACTGATGATTACCAATTCGTTCATCGCGGACGAACAAGGTACCGTACCGATACACCGATGCTTACACGAGGCTTACCGATGCCAGGCCGCAACCATATCGCGGCCTGCCCTTGCGGACTGCTCAGTTATCCTCGATGGCCAGTGGTAGATCGATCGTAGGCCTCCCCGAGGGCCTATCGACGCATCCCCATGGTCAAACCGTGAATACTACCTGATAGCCACTCTTGGCCCGGTCGGATCGTCGAGTGTCCGTACCGATGATCGTCTCACCGATACGTCCATCGAGGGATTATCCGAGGCTCTCTCGTCCTGATCATCGATCAGCCTCACTTCCTCACTTACCTCCCCGAGGCACGTTCCTCTAGGTTACCCGGGCCTTGTCAAGGCGTCATCGTGCCCTCTAGAGGCGTCAACGGTACCTCGTATCGATGCCCTTGTCGAGGCGTCTCCGATGCCCTCTCGAGGCGTCACCGAGGCCTACCGTTAGTACCCTAGCGTACTGTCATCGAGGCACCCAGAGGCCATACCGATGCCAGCACTAGGCGTACCGATGTTGCCGGTCCATGTACGGATCCTCGATCCGTACACGAATGCTACCGGTGCCAGGCACATATCACTATCCGTACCAGGCTACTACTACTACCCTATTCTACCCTACCCGAACTACTAAGACTACCGTATGGAAAGCTATAAAGGAGAAGAATAGAAAAGGGAGTATTAGGTACAGATCGCGCCTTACCTTATACCGCTGCTCCTTAGGTGGGGTGCCGAGTTCCTTCTCGAGCTCCTCCTTTCCTCTTCCTCTTAAGCGTGTATCTTTAGCTCTAGAGAGAAGAGAAATATTTTGGTGTGTAAATAATGAGCTCCCTAGCTCTCTATTTATACTACACCAAAAACCCTAAGGAGAATATCCACTTTCCTTATTTTTCTCCACCTCCTTACTACATGGGCCAAAAGCCCACCTAACCTCCTTGCTCTCCACGTTTTTCCACCTCCTTTTAATGAAAAATTAGGGTTTCCTTTCCCTTTTAATTGTAGGAGGCCCGTTTACCATTTCGCGGGCCAGTCCATAGGTTTCCATTCCCTAAAGACACTTCTTCTCAAACGACCATGCTAAAAACTCCACCAAACCTCTGCTAAATTATTTTAAGTTACTAGAATTACTCCACACCTGGATTTGGGATGTTACAGCTAGCCCTCCTGTGGAAACAAGAAGTGAACCTAGAAGTGCTATCTTCAAATCACAACCTAATTGACAACAAAAAAATTCCTTTGAATGAAAGACTTTTCATGCTACATTTGTATACGGTGAACCTGACCAGACAAAAAGAAAGAGTGTATGGGAACAAATCGCTGGACTAACCTCAGTGAGAGATACCTCCTAGTTCGTTATTGGTGGTTTCAATGAAATCTTGGATAATTATTTGGATATGTATTATATGGGCTTATGTATAAAACATTTTAATGTAAGTAATTAAGTTAGGTTAAATACTCTTAGTGTATAAATAGGGATAGCCGATTAGCCGTCAATGATGTAAAGTGATTTCAGATTTCATAATAATAATACAGAGTTCTTCTGAATCTTTTTTGGTATCATAGAGCTAAGGTTAACGACGATTCCGTTAATACAAAGGTGGTGAGTAAAGCGTTGGTGAAGAACATCATGTCGCCTTATGCTCTGTCCGCGAAGGACGACCCAGAGAACATGGTCACTCGTTTAGTTTTCAATGGGAAAAACTATGATGACTGGGCTAGGAAGATGCGTACAAGATTACATGCGAAGAAGAAGGTAAGTTCCGTTGATTGATCGGTAACGACGCCGAAAAGGGGCTCCGATGATGAAGTTGATTGGTTGACGGCTAATGCAATGGTCACGTCATGGATCTTTAACACAATCGAGCCTCGTTTGCGTTCGAGTATAACACATAGAGAGATTGCTAAGGATCTATGCGACAATATCAAAGCACGTTTTATTGAGAAGAGTGAGGTGAATGTTCAACAATTGAAAGAATAATTGATGAACTGCAAACAACATGGAGTTACACTAGAAGTTTACTATGCAAAATTGCAAGTAATTTGGGAGGGTTTGGAGAATTATGAGTACAAGGCCGTGTGTAATTGTGGAGGATGCAAGTGTGCTGGATGTACTTGCGATTTCGTGAAAGGATTCGAAAAAGCAAGAGAGAATGAGAAGTTACACCAATTTCTTCTCAGTCTTGATGTGTCGATTTACGAAGCGGTTCGCAGTGCGATCGTGAACATGGAACCACTTCCAAGTCTCGATCATGTTTATTCAGGGGTTTCAAGACAAGCGCAGATGTGAAACTTTGATTGAGTAAATACAACACGTGGTGATGCAATGGCTTTTGCGGTTCAAACAGTGGGGAATAGGAGTGCCTCACGGTATGAACATGATGTTACAACAGTACCAAATCGGAGTGAAAACTGATTTGATAAACGAGGGATGGTGTACACTTATTGTTGACATAATGGTAACTCATGTTATCAGGCGAATGCTTATCCGGATTGGTGGCTGGAAAAATTCAGAGGAGGACGAGGTATTGGAGGCAGAGGACTAGGAGGATCAATCCCTCATGCAGGTCGTGGTCGTGGAGGTTATGGTGGTGGAGCATTAGCACATGCTGCGTATCATTCTGTGTCACAGACTGCTTCAGCGATTGATTTTCAAGCTGTGACAGGATTAACTTAGGAGCAGTGGGAAAAGTTGGTTCGTCTGCTTGGGGAAGGCACATAAGAGACTACCTCAACGCATAGACTAAGTGGTAAGAGTGATACACGTGATTAGATTATTGATAGTGGTGTTTCTCACCACATGACTGGAATTTTAGATAATTTGTGTGATGTGCAGCGAGTTACAGATAATTTGGTTGTAGCAGATTTGGAAAGAAGTGTGATCCTTACAGATATACTAATGTTAAAGCGAGTGCTTTATGTTCAAGAGCTAAGATGCAATTTGATTTCAGTTTCACAGTTAGTTGATGAAACGAGTTGTATTGTGGTGTTTTCTAAGACAAGTTGTCTGATGCAAGACCTCGTTTCGTAGACTCAAATTGGAGTAGGTAGGAGAAGAAAAGGGTTGCACTTTCTTCATGATGTTAATGTGGTTGGAAACATGGAGAAGGTACACGTAGTGGAGTCGATGGATATGTGGCATAGGAGGCTTGGACATCCATCAAAGAAGATGATTAGGAAATTACATGTAGTTGATCGTAGTAGTTTAAATTATGGTGTTTTAGCTTGTGATGTTTGCTTCAGAGCAAAACAATGTCGTTCTGAATTTCAATTGAGTTATAATAAAAGCAAAGATTTTTGTGGGTCATACTATTTCCTTACCATAGTCGATGATTTTTGTCGAGCTGTTTGGGTGTATCTTCTTGCTCACAAAACCCAAGTTAGTCACACGTTAGAGAATTTCTTGACACTTGTTTCTCGTCAATTTGATAAGGTGGTTAAGACAGTAAGAAGTGACAATGGTACTTAGTTATGAAGATGAAGAAATACTTCCTTGAAAGACGAATTATTCATCATACACCGTAACAAAACGGACGAGTGGAAAGGAAACATCGTCACATCTTAAATGTTGTGCGTGCGCTAATGTTTCAAGTGGATTTACCAATTGAATTTTGGGGAAAATGTGTGTTGGGAGGAGCATATTTGATTAATCGAACTCCGTGTGAGTTACACAAAGGGAATAGTCCATATGAGATCTTTTTTGGCGTTGCTCCCACCTATCGTGAAGTGCGACTTTTTGGTTGTCTTGCATATGCGCATAACCAAAAACGAAATGGAGACAAGTTTGCAAGTTAAAGTTAAAGATACGTGTTTGTTGGGTATCCTTATGCTAAGAAGGCTTGGAATTTGATTGATTTTGACACAAATGAGATGTTTGTGTCTCAAGATATCACTTTTCTTGAGGATTGATTTCCATATGTGGAAGGTATAAAGAAGTCCAAACTGGATGGTATTAAGAAGTCAAGGTTTGTTTTGGATGATGTTATTGAGTTTGGAGATGACGAACATAAGATAATGGGCCACATGTTCTGGCTGAAGTAGTTGAGTCAGTTCCTACTAAAGTACATGGGACAATTCCTGTAACAGATTCACCTACAGAGAGAGTATTTGAATCTGTTACAGAAGGAGTAAAAGAATATGTAGTTGAAACAGATGCTATATCTGAGGAAGTAATTCGTTCTACCCAGACTGTAATGGAGGCTATTGTAGGTCATGTTACTCTGCCTAAATTCGAACCTGCTACAGAAAGTACAACAATGACAACTGCTTCAGGAATTTCAGAAAATACACATGATAGTCAGTTGGGTCGAGGGATGAGAAAGAAAGAACCTTATGTTCGTCTACGACAGTATGTGCTTCATACGGTACAACAGATTGATGGGACTAGGTTGGATTGG
This sequence comes from Arabis alpina, assembly GCA_900128785.1. NCBI lineage: Eukaryota > Viridiplantae > Streptophyta > Magnoliopsida > Brassicales > Brassicaceae > Arabis > Arabis alpina. Next base: position 11,858,703 of record LT669790.1, read on the forward strand.
AATAATGAGTATAGTATTGACAGATTTTTTTCGTGTGATAGATTTTCACCGGAACATCGAGTGTTCTTGGCACACATAACAAAGGATGTGGTGCCACGACATTATTCAGTAGCAATGAAGGATAAAAAATGGAAAAGTGCAATGGGACTTGAGATTGGAGCTCATGAGAAGAATGGAACATGGTCACTTACGTTCTTACCTGAAGGGAAGTGCGTGATTAGGTGAAAGTGGGTGTATACAATTAAATATAATGCAGATGGAACTATTGAGAGATATAAGGCGAGATTGGCCGCTTGGGGAAATAGTCAAGAAGACGGTATTGACTATTGTGAGACGTTTGCTCTTGTGGTAAAGATGACCACAATTCGTTTGTTCCTGAAAATTGTTGTGGGGAATAATTGGGAACTACATCAGATGGATGTTCATAACATTTTATTGCACGGTAATTTGGATGAGGAAATTTACATGAAGTTACCTCCTGGATTTACTTCACCTGAAAAAGGAATGGTTTGTCGGTTACATAAATCGTTGTGTGGTTTAAAACAAGCTTTGCGGTGTTGGTATGCTAAACTTGGAAATTGCCTTGTCGAGTATGGCTTTGTGCTTGTGACAGGGAGCTCGCCGCAGGTTATTCAGCGGTTGAATGAGTGTTTTCACATGATAGATCTTGGCAAGCTGAAGTATTTTCTTGGTTTAGAAGTGGCGAGAAATCCGGAGGGGATTTTTCCCTTGCAGAGAAAGTATAGTTTGGATATTATCGTAGACGTGGGTCTACTTGGAGGAAGACCTGTTGAGTTCCCTATGGAACAGAATCATCAATTAGCTAATTCGAATGGGAAGTTTTTAGCTAAACCACTTAAATATCGAAGACTTGTTGGGAGGAAGATTTATCTGGCAGCTACACGCCCGAATTTGGCTTACTCTGTTCATGTGTTGGCACAATTTATGCAACAGCCTAGAGAAGATCATTGGGTAGCTGCGTTGCGAGTGGTACGTTACCTGAAGAGTTGTCCAGGACAAGGTATTTTCTTGGAATCTACACATAATTTCCATTTAACAGTGTGGTGTCATTCAGATTGGTCTGGATGTCCTATCACAAGGCGGTCATTGAGTGGTTGGTTGATGCAGTTAGAAGATTCACCTGTATCATGGAGATCGAAGAAACATGATGGTGTATCATTGTCGTCGACAGAAGCAGAGTATAGAGCAATGACTATGGCATTAAAAGAGATGAAGTGGATTAAGAGTGTGTTGGAGACAATGGGTATTGTGCATCAAGAACCAATGGACTTGTATTGTGATAACAAATCAGCATTGCATATTCCAGCTAATCCAGTGTTTCATGGGCGTACAAAACAAGTAGAGAATGATTGTTATTTTTTCAGAGATGACATTAAGCGGGGAGTTCTTCGGACTAAGCATGTGTTTACGAATGATCAGCTGGCGGATATATTTACTAAGGCAATTGGAGGGGGTTCGTTTCAGAGGCTATTATCCAAGTTGGGCATTCAAAATCTCCATGCTCTAACTTGAGGGGACTGTTAGGATATGTATTATATGAGCTTATGTATAAAACCTTTTTATGTAAGGAATTAGGTTAGGTTAAATACTCTTAGTGTATAAATAGGGATATCCGTCAATGATGTAAAGTGATTTCAGGTTTCATAATAATAATATAGAGTTCTTCTGAATCTTTCAATAATACTGAGAAGCAGGGAGAACCATCTCGGGCCGAGAGCTCTTTCAGTGACTGTGGGGCCCTTCTGTCAGAGTGTGATTTCTATGACATGCAACACACATGTAATTTCCTTAGCTGGAGAGGAAAAAGACACAAACATATTGTTTTATGAAGATTAGACATAATTATTGTGAATTGCTCTTGGTATGACCTGTTCCCAACTGCTAGAAGTCAATACCTGAATTTTGAAGGCTCAGACCATAGGCCTTTGGCTGCCTTCTTCTCCAATAAACTCTAGAAGAAAAGAGGGTTATTTAGATTCGATAGGAACCTACAAAACTATCCTGAGATAAAAAAAAAAACCTGATTGTTGAAGCATGGAATATGAAGCCAACTAGACTATTGAGCAAAGAATCAACTACTGCATGCATGATATTATTACATGGAATAAAGAGAAACATAAGAACAACCAAAAAGTGATAAGTAAAAAGAAAGAGGAGTTGGAGCAGGCAATGGAAAATCATGATTCTCCAACACTACGCATTCAACAAATCAATGCAGAGTTATCTCAGGCTTACCACGCGGAAACGGCTTTCTGGAGACAAATGAGCATACAACTTTGGCTCAAAGCAGGTGACAAAAATTCTGGGTACTTCCATACCACTACAAAAGCAAGAAGAACTATCAACAAGATATATGTTATTGAGAATACAGAGGGATAAGTATTTTATGAGGAGGAGCAAATAACTGAAGTAATTTCCAACTACTTTCAAGGTTTGTTTACTACCATATGGTAACAGATATGGTGTAGTAGAGAAGGCCTTGGAGCACTCAATCTTAGAGGAAATTAACAGGAAATTGATCAAGGATCCATCAGCCAAAGAAATCAAGAATGCAGTCTTCTCTATCCACGCAGATAAAGCCCCTGGACCAGACTAGTTCTCAGCAGGGTTCTTCCAAGCCAACTAGCATACAATTGGACCTGCAATGATTAAGGAAATCCAAGAGTTCTTCAAGACCGGAAACCTGCAACTGTCAACAAACAAAAAAAAACAACAGGCTCATTCCCTAAATCAACAGTCCAAAAACATTGCCAGACTACAGGCCCATTGCTTTGTGTAGTGTCCACTACAAAACTATATCTAAGATACTGACAAAGAGACTTCACCTTGTACTCAAAACTCTGATCTCTGAATATTAGTCGGCTTTTGTGCAAGAAAGATCCATCACTGAAAATGTACTCATCACCCACGAGGTCTTGCATTACCTGAAAAAATCAGTAGCCAAAAGAGGTGCTCAATAATAGTTAAAACTGACATGAGCAAAGCTTACGATAGACTCGAACGGGACTTCATCAAAACAGTCCTAGAGACGCTGGGTTTTCACAACAGATGGGTCTAGTGGATAATGCAATATGTAACCACTCTGACTTACTCTTTCTTGTTTAATGGAACATCTAAGGGTGAACTCATCCCTATTAGAGGAATCAGACAGGGGGATCCGCTCTCACCCTATCTTTTTATCCTCTATAGTGAGGTCCTTTCAGGGTTATGTAGGAAAACCCAGTTGGTAGGGACTTTACCAGGTATTAAGATTGCAAAAGGAAGTTCTCCTATTAAACCATTTCCTCTTGGCAGAGGATACTATGTTAATCTGCAGGACAAATTCAAGAAGTTGTCAATCACTCAAGGAAAACTACAGGATTATGAGACCACATCTTGACAACAGATCAATTGCCTTAAATTGGCTATCACTTTTTCATCAAAGACAGATCAAGAAACTAGAGAAAGGGTTAAGCGTGACTTATCTATTCCAAAATAAGGAGTTTTGGGCAAGTATATGAGACTCCCGGATCACTTTGGACGCAAGAAAAAGGACTTATTTAGCCTGATAGTTGATCGTATCAGACAAAAGGCAGTAAGCTGGTTCTCCAAACACCTCTCTCATGCTGGTCAGATGGTCCTACTCAAGTCAGTCTTGTCCTCCATGCCTACCTACACAATGTCATGTTTCAAGTTACATGCGGGACTATACAAGAAGATTCAGTCAGCCCTTACAATGCTTTGGTGGGATTCGAATATAGAAAAGCGAAGTATGTGTTGGGTTTCATGGGAAAAGCTTACTATAAGTAAACAGAATGGTGGACTAGGTTTAGAGATATTCAATGCTTCAATGACGCATTGCTAGCTAAGATTAGCTGCAGAATCATGACTAACCCCAATTGCCTGCTAGCTAGAACTCTTGCTGAGAAGTACTGCAAACACCATAGCTTTTTAGACAACTATACACCAACCTCGGCTTCACATGGCTGGAGGAGTATCATGGCAGGAAAAGATATACTGAAACTGAATATGGGGAAAATCATAGGAAACAGTTAGTCAACAAACTTGTGGAAGGATCCATGGCTCTCTTTGACAGAGTCTGTCTATCATGTAGGACCACCAAACTATCCAGACTTGGAGAGAAAGGTTGAGGATCTCGTATTACCTGACAATAAAGGATGGGATGAGGCTATGATTGAGAGACTTCTTCCTACTCATAAACAGCAAATCTTGGACTTGAAACCAAGTCTCACAGGAGCTGAGGATGGCTTTGCTTGGCTGGGAAATCTCTCGAGCTGCTACTCGGCGAAGTCAGGATACCATTTTGCAAAGAATCGGACTCCACTATCTGAAAACAATGGCCAATAAGGTTTCAAGTATAACTCATTTATTTGGAATCTTCACAATGCACCAAAACTGAAACTTTTTCTTTGGAAATGTGTCAATGGAGCCTTTCCAGTTGGAGAGCTACTTGAAACACGAGGAATCACCTCCAGTTCCCTCTGTGTTCGTTGTAAAGCACCGGAATCCCTCTCTAATCCTGTGTTCCACTGCAACTTTTTCCAGAAAGTTTAGGAGCTAACACCTTTCAAAGAACCTATGGTCTCTACTAGGACTCATGTTATTATCGCCGGCTTATCCAATGTTAGCCTCCTCACCTGCTTCCCACTGATTGAAATCTCGTCCGGACCGCTTTATCCTTGGATCTTGTGGAACATCAGGAACGAAGGAACAACAAAGTTTTCAGTGAGCGAAATTTCACAGAAGAAGAAACGATTAATAAAGCGATAATCGATGCGAAGGAATGGTTCGAAGCACAAACCTCTCATGAAACAATGGAAATCAACCCGATCCCCAATGAACCGATCGGTCACAGGACAGCTATAGTCTATTACTCGGACGCTGCCAGGAGATCGGACACTAGAGAAGCAAGACTCGGCTGAATTGTAAAAGACCCAACAAACGGATTCAGCATCCAAGGAACATGATTCTCTGTACAGGTCTCCGGAGCTTTGATGGGGGAGGCACTTGCGATGCGCGATGCCATGATTCAACTCCTTAATCAACGGATTCGAAAGCTGAGGATCGTCTCTGACTCCAGTCAATTGATCAACATCATCAACAACAGAGGTTATCAGCTTGAGATATATGACATTCTACAGGATATCTTCAAAATCTCTGACGACATCGAGATCGAATCGTTTCACTTCATACCTCGCTCATGTAATGGTGATGCCGATAGGCTTGCCAAATCCACTTTGTATTCGGGTTGGGCCCAACCCTGTCTAAGCCATTATCAGTATTTTAATGAAAAATTCAAAGTTGTCGACAAAAAAAAAGTAACCATGATAAACAAAAACTTTATTCATGAAGAATATTAATAGGTGACGAAAAAATATAATAATATTACTGGAAGAATTAGGATCACCTAAATCGTTATGGTGGAATCATTGCATCAGAGCATATAATGTACTATCTATAAACAATTATACACATTTTATGCATAATAAAATGTTCGGTTTCTAATTTACATGACAAAAATTGTTTGTGAGACGGATTGTTAGGAACTAATCTTTATGATCAACAACTCATATGAGTAGTCTATATTTGCGGCAAAATTTAACTTTTATATAAATTAGAAAATGTTAGAATTCTTTTTATTCCTTTTTATTTTCTAGTGTGATCCCTTTACAGAATAATAAAAACACGATGTTTCGATCCCATTTTTTTTAAAGATGTACGATTATCGGCTTGAAATCGAACTTGGTTTGAGCTCAATTTGAACTTGAATCGGAATCTAAGCTAAGCAAGAAAGTAAAGAACACACATCAATCGAGCCTCGAGGTTTAGTGCCTCCCCTTAACCCGCCGGTGAGATTACTCACCGGAGAACTCACTTTAAACGGCAAAACTCGCCGGAAACTTTACAACGATCTTCTTTCTCTCTCTCTCTCACTTTTCTGTTACAACGAAATTAACAAGATAAGAGACGAAGAAGAAACTTTCTGCTCATTCAACAAGACTTTATCATTCAACAGCCTTGGCACGTGTGACTCGCACGTGCGTGAGCCCTTCTTTATTTGAAACCTTCTGCTTGACTCAGAGGCTTTCAAACACTTAGCCAAATCATCATTTCCCTTATGGCTCTAACGATCCAACGACAACTTCTACAAAACTCCACCTTAGTCGTGATAGTCACCTTGAGTCAACTCCTGTTTGGGCACTCGAACAGTTGTAAACATTGACCTGATTGCAATAAATAGTCACACTCATTTACCTGAGCATGAGCTTTATAACTTAAGATTTTATGTAGCTTTAGTCCTTTGTAATTCGAAGCATCTTCAATGCTTCAAGTAACTTTGCTACTGGCAACACCTTCGTGAGCATGTCTGCTGGGTTATAGGCAGTAAGAATCTTCAACACCTTTATCACTCATTTGTTGATGTAGTCTCTCCCAAAATGATACTTGGTGTCCATGTTTTTTGTTCTCTCATGGTGCACCGCATTCTTGGACAATGCTATAGCATTTTGAGAATCACAGTAAATCTCCACTGAGTCTTGACCAAAACCTAGTTCTTCTGCAAAGCTCTTTAGCCATAAGGCTTCACGAATCGCCTTTGATAAAGAAACATACTCAGCTTCCGTAGTTGAAAGAGTTATTACTTGTTAAAGCTATGATCTCCAACTTATAGTGTTTCCTCCTGCAGTGAATACTCTGCCATTTATTGATCTTCTTCTGTCTAAGTCACCAGCATAATCTACATCACAATACCCCTTTATAACAAAGTCACCCTTCTTCTTGAACCTTAAGCATGTCTGAACTGATCCTCTGATATATCTGAACACCCACTTAAGTGCTTGCCAGTGCTCAAGAACTGGATTGCTCATGAACCTGCTGATCAAACTAACTGAATAGGCCAAATCCGGCCTAGTACCTACCATTGTGTACATCACACTTCCAACAACACTCTGATAGGGAACTCTTTCCATTGTTCTTGCTTGTTCTTCTGCTTCCTCATCTGTTGCAGACCTCAAATTGAAATGAGCACCCATCGAAGTAGCTACCGGATTACACTGGTCCATGTTGAAGTTGTTGAGAACTTTTTCAAGATAACTTTCTTGAGATATACTTAGCCTTCCTTTCTCTCTGTCTCTGCAAATATCCATGCCAAGAATCTTCTTTGCATCACTTAAGTCTTTCATTTCAAATTCTGAACTTAATAGCAGCTTTAGTCTTCTGATTTCCTCTTTGTCAGTTGATGTTATTAAGATATCATCTACATATAACAATAGATAGATGTATTAACCATTCTTCAAGAATTTGAAGTACACACAACTATCTTTCTCACTCCTCTGATAATCATTCTGAATCATGAAATCATTAGATCTTTTGTTCCACTGTCTTGGAGCCTGTTTCAACCCGTAGAGTGATTTCTTTAACAAACATATTGTCTGGACTACCAAGCCCTCTGGCTGCTCCATTAGAATGTATTCATCAAGGTACCCATGGAGAAAAGCTATCTTCACTTCCATCTGTTGAAGCTCCATGTCGAAATGAACCACTATTGAGAGTATGTATCTAATAGATACATGTTTCACTACTGGTGCAAATACTTCCTGATAGTCTATTCCTTCCTTCTGAAAGAATCCTTTAGCAACTTGTCTTGCTTTATATCTCGGATCTTCTACACCAGAGATACCAACTTTTCTCTTGAAGGCCCATTTGCATCCAATTGCTTTCTGACCAGGAGGTCTTTCTACAAGAATCCAAGTTCCATTTTTCCACAAGGATTCCATTTCTTTTACACTTGCTTCAGTCCACTTGTCTCTGTCTGGATCCTCCATTGCTTCTTGATAGCTCTTTGGTACTAAACCACCTGCATCTTCAGTAACAAAACACATACACCCTGCAAAGTCGTCCTCTTCCTCATCATTATCACCATACATCTCATAGTCCTCAAAATGTTTTGGTTGTTGTGTCTTCCTTCTTTGCCTGTTTTCTTCAACCTGATGACTGCCTTGACCTTCTTGGTTGCATAGCGTTTCACAGACCTCAGGTTCTTTGATCACTCCACCTTCAGATGTACTCACCAGCTCATCCTGCAAAACTGTAAATTCAAAACTCACAGAATTGTTAGTACTGAGTTTAGATTTACCTGGAAGTAGCTCTGCCTTGACGTCTTTGAACATCCTATCTTCTTTGAAAGACCACGCTTCTGCTGTTGACAAACTTGTTTTCCTTTGGAATCCAAATCCTGTAACCCTTTACTCCCTTTGGATAACTTGTGAAAACACCCTTCTTTGCTCTTGGATCAAGCTTGCTTTCAACTGAGTGAACATATGTTAAGCATCCTAACCTTCTCAAACTCTCAAGAGAAGGAATTATTGAGGTTCATAGTTCTTCTGGAATATTAAAATCAATAACTGAAGAAGGGGATCAATTGAGCAAGTAGACTGCAATAGCTGCTGCTTCAGCCCAAAAACTTTTTATCCAAACCACTATCACTGAGCATGTTTCTAACTTTATTCATCACCGTTCTATTGAGTCTTTCTGCAACTCCATTCTGCTGAGGCGTATATGTGCACATCCTGTGTCTAACTATACCTTCATCTTTGCAGAACCTGTCAAAGTACTGATTACAAAACTCAAGCCCATTATCAGTTCTCAGCTTCTTTACCTTTCTTTCAGTTTGAGTTTCTACCATCTTTTTCCAGTCAACAAAATGTCTGAATGCTTCATCTTTGTGCTTCATGAAATAAACCCAAACTTTCCTAGTGAAGTCATTTGTGAATGTTATGAAGTATTGACAGTTACTCAGACTCATTGAGACATTTGGTGATCCCCAAAGATCTGAGTGAACATAGTCTAATCTCTCCTTAGTTGTGTGTTGAGCTGGCCCAAAACTGACCCTGTGCGTCTTGCCAAATACACAATCCTCACATAACTCTACACTGGTTACCTTACTGTCCTTGAAGCAACCTTTCTTCATCAAGACTTCTAAACCTTTTTGACCTATGTGTCCCATACGGTTGTGCCACAACTGAGACTGTTCTTCTGTAGACTGAACCCTTTCTGATGCTGAATCTTCACCACTGTGATTCACTGTATTTCTTGCTTTACCCTGAAGAATATACAAGGATTCCCTCTTGTGTCCGGTCATAAATGCCACAAATTCTTTCAAGACTGTCATGACACCATGTCCTCCATCAAACTCACATCCTTTTGTATCCAATGTTCCTATAGATATTAGATTCCTTGATATACCTGGCATGTATCTAACATCATGTAGAACAAAGGTGGTTCCATCAAAATTCTCTAACCTTACTGATCCAATACCTTTAACCTCTGAAAAAGTGTTATTTGCCATTTTAACTCTGCCGCCAGATACATCCTTGAGCTCTATAAAGCACTCCTTATTTAAAGTCATATGAAACGAACATGCAGTGTCCATTACCCACTCGTCATTGTGAATCTCAGCCATTGACAGATTCACCTCTGCAACCAGTAAACCTACTAAATCCTTAGCATCATCTCTTTCTTTTTTTACCATAGAAGCCTCTCCTCTTTCCTGTGATTGACTCCTATTCTTGTTTCTTTCTAACCACTTGTAGCATTGTTTCTTGAAGTGTCCTTCCTTGCCACATATCCAACATACCCTTTTACCATCCTTAGACTTAGATCTTGATCTCTGTTTGCCTTTTCCGAATTGAAACCCTCTTGTTTCAGTTCTTTCTCTAACAAAGTGACCTTCACCATCACTCCTATAGCTAGAAGATTCTTTGAATTATGTTTCTTTAGACTTGGTTGCACTAGCCAGCATCTCTAGCTTAATCGTATCTCTCCCATACTTGAGAGTTTCCTTTAGCTGTTCATATCTAGTTGGTAAAGCATTTAGAAGTAAAATAGCTTGTACCTCCTCTGGGATTTCAATACTTAAATTGCTAAGATCTGCAATCAACCTCAAGAAATCATCAATGTTCTAATCTATTGTCTTTGATTCCTGCATCTTGAAGGAATACACCTTATGTTGAGCGTGTACTCGATTTGGCAGAGAACTTGCCATATACAATCGATCAAGTGTTTCAAGTGTATCTGCTGCAGTCACACACTTATCTAGCTTACGAAGAATGTGATCTCCAACATTAAGAAAGATCAGATTCATCGCTCGCTCACACCGATTTGCTCGCTTAGATTCCTCTCTTCTTCTTCATCTCTGGATCCTTTGCTTCTGCTACTTCATCAACAACGGACTCCACCTTGACCAAAACATCTTTTAGACCTTGTACATTTAGATTCGCAAGCATACGCTTCTTCCAGAGAGTATAATCTTCAGATCCGTCGAACTTATCAACCTCGATCTTGATTCACGTCATCGCAACCTCTGATTCTTCTCCGATCTATTTTTTGATTCACTTAGCTCGGCGAACCTGGCTCTGATACCACTTTGTACAATTATCGACTTAAAATCGAACTTGTTTTGAGCCCAATTTGAACTTGAATCGAAATCTAAGCTAAGCAAAAAAGTAAAGAACACACAGCAATCGAGCCTCGGGTTTAGTGCCTCCCCTTAACCTGTCAGTGAGATTACTCACCGGAGAACTCATTTTAAACGGCAAAACTCGCCGGAAACTTTACAACGATCTTCTTTCTTTCTCACTTTTTTGGTACAACGAAATTAACAAGATAAGAGACGAAGAAGAAACAAGACTTTATCATTCAATAGCCTTGGCACGTGTGAGTCGCACGTGCGTGAGTCCTTCTTTGTTTGAAACCTGCTTGACTCAGAGGCTTTCAAACACTTAGCCAAATCATCATTTCTCTTATTGCTCCAACGATCCAACGGCTACTTCTACAGAAAATAACATTTTGTTGCAAATTTGATAATTGAAGTTGGAATTGGATCTAGTACTAATACCGACTCACGAAAAATCTATTAGCCGAACAAACATATAAGTTCAAAGTGCTTAGACCACAACGTCGCAAGTCCATCTTCATCACCTCAACGAGCTGCGAGTTGTCATCTAACATACGAAACGTCTTAGCTCTTACCCTATAAGTCGAAGCTTATCTCTGCTTGTTTGAAATGGAGCTAGCGAACTCAATGCTCCAAAAAAAGTGCAAGACTAAATAGAAGGGGGTTCTAATTTTTACACATGTCTACATTTGATATTAGCTCTACAAACTCTCTATAAACATTTTTCTTCGAAAGATCTTTTGTATTAATCTATCAGTCAAATATGATTTTTCGAATCAATTTTCATTACGTTTCATACATACATAGAGGATCTAGTCCTGAATTCTTTGTCAACTCTCGTAAATACTTCGATATGGATTTGACAAACACAATCGTTTGATAGTTTAAACTCTCTCTTTTCCCTGATAGAAAAAAAACGAAAACACTTACCGAACAAGGAACTTTTTTACTTTGGGCTAAATTTCATATATTTTCTAGTTTAACCAAATATATTCGTTAGGCCTGAATTTCATAAACGGGCCTATTGAGACTTTTGAAAACAGTAGTCACATATGGACCTCCTATACACGCATCTCTGTGTTCATAAAGGAGGAGAATTTGAAACTCTCTACTCTCTCCCTTGGATGAAAAAGCTAGAGGCCACGTACTTGAAATAAGTACACACACAATCCATTAACGTATATTTTACTATAACTGTGAACTTTATCTAAATATGATAACACTCAAAACATCCATTTGTGGAAATGTATCGCTTTATCGTGCTACTCGAAACATTTACGCGTGTATGTTAAGTTTATTATTTCTTTGAAGAATTTAGAGAGAGATGAGCCACGAAGAGAACGACACATGTTCCAATACTAGTTAGCTAATTAAAAATATAATTTGGGATATGATATTGCCATATTGGAGGAGTGGCAATGGCAGTATCATCACCAAGAAGAGCACTAAGAAGTTGCAAGGCCCACTTCGCTCACGCCATTGTTCATAGTTTCACACTTACTGGTCAAAAAGAAGCTACTAGAACTTACGTGACTCTTACGTTTCCACTAGTCTTCCTTATAAATACCTACGCAGACCAACATTCTTTCCACAGATAAATCAATCGATTCTATATCACAACGGATTCTCTAGCTAGCTTCATTTCTTCTATATACTTTCACAAATAAGAATATCTGTCTGTTAGTAAAAGCTGATTAGTTTGGTTCCTAATTGAGAAGTGATAATGGGAAGCCTCAAGTTGTTAGGAGTTGCTTTCTTGGTTCTAGTTGTTTTTGACGTTTGTTTAGCAGCTAGATCACCAAAAGCACTTGGTAGAGGGTCCGGTTCAGGTTCCGGATATGGTTCAGGTTCAGGTTCCGGAGGAGGAACCGGTGGCGGAGGAGGTGGTGGTGGCGGTGGAGGAGGAGGGGGAGGAGGAGGAGGAGGAAGAAGAGAAGGATCAGGTTCAGGGAGTGGATACGGTTCAGGGTATGGGTCCGGTAGTGGTTACGGGTCCGGAGGAGGAAACGGTGGTGGTGGAGGAGGTGGACAAGGCGGAGGAGGTGGAGGCGGAAATGGAGGTTCCGGGTACGGGTCAGGTTACGGAGGTGGCTCTGGATATGGAAGTGGTGGCGGTAGAGGCGGTAGAGGAGGCGGTGGTGGTGGTGGAGGAGGAGGTGGTGGTGGTGGTAGTCGTGGAAATGGATCAGGCTACGGAAGTGGATACGGTGAAGGGTATGGAAGCGGATACGGTGGTGGAGATAATGACTCACCTTAAATTATGATTGTTTATTTCTACATGATTATAGGAACGTATAAATAATAAGGTGATCGATTGTTTTGTCGTCACATATATATATATATATATGCTTGTATATATTGTGTAGATCACTCATCTTTTGTTATTCAAGAGAGAACGGTGTGGTTTCACCTTTGACATAGTAGAAATAACATGCATTTGTGCATCTTATTTTTACCATGCATCATTTTCTTGTACACTATTTGTATGTTACCATGCATCATCTTATTGAAAAAGATGTAGTTTCACATTTCCATATTAGAAATAACATGCATTTCTGCAACTTATTTTTTTTTTGCTAAAATGTAAATATTTTATTAATAATGAATACGTTTTAGGATTATAAAGTGAATCGTAACCTATAAAAATGATTCCACGGCAAAAAAAAAAAGGTAAAAACATGGAATCATAATACATGCCGGTTTTCAATCCGTTTACTCGGCAAAACACAAAGGTAATGGAATTATGACGAAGTGATGACGATGCCATTTGTTCTTCCTTAAGTCAAAAAGGAGAGTTGAAGAAGCGAAGCTAACCATGAGCCGAAATAACTAATAACCGAAGCAAAAGAAGCTGTTCAACGGAGGCCCAAAGATTGTGTTGTCAACGACAATGTCTTACATCTTTCGATCACGTATTCTTTTTGCGTCCCGTTAAAACGGATGGAAGAACAATTCCATGAGCTAAAAACAAAGAAGAAACCTTGCAAACCCATAAGTGATCGGAGCAGCTCATCCTACCAAAAACGTTGGCTAGTCCAAAGTTATAATAAACCACTAAATTCAGCTCCAATCACAAAGGTCATAGTACCTCCTCTAGAGCAACAATGAGAAGAAGCCAAGCTCAAAAGCTAACCAGCATAACAACAACAACAACACAATATCAGGAACAAGACACAAATGAGCACCAGGTCCAAAAAGACTGGATTTCAATGAGGCAAAAACAAGAGGTGGACAACAACCACCACCGGTAACTAATCCAAAACAAGCTTGCAACACCGAAAGATCAGGGGACAAAGAGAGGGACATAGCTTGGACGAATCTCACACTTAATATGCCACACTGAGTACCACCTCGAAAGAATCTGAAGCTGCCCACAAGCAGATTAACAAGTCGAGATGTAACCATTTCATAAGCCAAATCGCCAAAGATACGAACCCGAATCAACACCACCTAAAATCTTGCCACGAAACCTAATCCAAGAGGGAGAGATAGAGAGATCGTGGAATCTCAACAAATCTAGCCCAAAAAGACTATCACAAACTTACGATGTCGACATAGGCCACACACTACCAAAGCAGCAGCCGACCACGAGCGGATGCTGTCGGAGAATGTGCCCAGACTATCGAAAAAAGTGTGAAACGTGGTGGATCTTCCACACGAAGCATAGAAGATGTTGAAACCGGCAAAGGACGGAGAAGAAGAAAACGACGGCAAGAAGTCGCTCCACTGCCGATTAAGCTTCAACGTCACCGGAATCGCTAGGTAAAATGCGTCTTATTCTTACCATGCACAATTTACAATTCTTCACTTTGTTGTCCTATTTATATGTACCTTGGTTATTTCCACTTAGTAATTCTCTCCATTCGTACGAGAAAACATTTAGTAAAAATGAAATCTAATGAAATTGGAACGGCACAAATAAAAATATGCACGAATTGGAAAAAGTGGTACAAGAAAATAATGGAGATAATATTTTGTAGAAATCTAATAAAATTGGAACGACACCAAAATATATGTTCCCGCAGCCGCAGAGAATGATATGCACAAGTGTTGTCAAAAGTGGTAAAAGAAAACAATGAAACTGGACTTGCGTTAAATAACTTTAACAAAGAGAACGGACTTCTCGGCCCAATATACTAACCTTAGTGGGCCGCATAAGGACCCTTCATCTTCAAGGATTTGTCGGTTCGACTGGTCGTGTGGCAGACAAAATTTAAGTGCTCTGGTCTTCGCCACCGAAAACACTCCCCACGTGTTTCTTTCCATAGTCTCCCCCTTGTATAAGAACAATCCTCGTTATGGATATTCATTCAGATTTTCAGATTTATTTGGGCACGAAACTCAAAACTTATTATGTTCTATAGTTATATTTTAAAAAAGTTCTTGACTGTAACAGAAATTTGTGGAAAAAGAGATAAATATACCTAAATTTATCTATATGAAAAGATAAATAAACGTGTTAATAGACTACTGCAAAGTGCGTATGTGTAACAAGTCAGATTCATGGGGTCATGAGGGTATTATTTCGGTAACGGACCATTGGATTTAATGTTGTCTGTTATTGGGATGTGAAGAGCTCCCTACCAATCAGACACCTCCATGCCTTATGATTTCTCTATTACATTATTGATTTCATCTCAAAATTTTATTTTATTTATAAAAACAGTTTCCTATATTTTTCGTTACTACTTAATCTCTGTAGAAGGCTTCAAATAAAATTAATAATCTGATATTAATACCCTAATACAACATATAATATGATGTGAAAATGTTGACCAACAAAAGTTGTATGGTGATTTAGACTGGTTTTAAAATAAAAAAAGTGTGACAAAACGAGGTTGTTGACGAAATTTGACGCGATTTGACGTTGACGACCTTCATTAGTTGGGGATAATTAAACAAAATGAGATATATGGGGTTAAATCGAAAATGTTACGATAGTAAAAGGACTAGATCCGTATATACATCATTTAGAGGAGGCAGGTGAGACCGTGAGAGAGTGAGAGCGTCATTTTCACAAATTTGTAAACCGGGCCAGATAGATTTAACGTGATCAAACCGGGCCCAATTTCTATCAAATTAGGACAAGTCATGTCCTCTTTGTTTTGTCTACCCTGATTCTGTTCTCTTATACAAAAATTACAAATTCTAATTTTTGGCTTCATGAAAAAATCCAACATTATCATACAATAAAACAAAAGATTTGGCAAGAATGTGTCACAATATATTTTTATGGGTTAAATACATAAGAAACAAAAAAGAAAGGGGTCTAACTAGAATAAAGGAATATTTGGGGCCATCTTACTTCGTCGGTGACGTGAAGAAAAAAAAACTCACATGCGTATATTTAAAGATCAATAACACATGTCCGAACACAAATACACTCTTAAGTTTAAGTATTTGTTTCGATTTCAAAATCTGCCTGTCCTTTTTTTTCTTTATTTAAAAACCCAATTTATTTCAGATTTTCAAAATCCAGAGTATATTAATACCGTTTTCGATCTCTCGTGGAGGAAAAAAGGTGGAAACTTCGACGAATGTGAGAATATTTCTTTGTCTTAAATTAGTTTATTTGTGGAATTGGTCTGAAACTCGTACAATCAAATCCGGCATTTTCTCATTGGTCTCTCACTTCAGTATCGGATCTGGGTCTCCTTCGCTTTCGTTTCAAGGTAAAGAAAAAGTTCAAATATTTTTCTATTTTATTCACACCATTTTCGTTCTAAGTGTTTATTTTTATATGTCGTTTACTCTTTCTTAATCCTGTCTCTCTTCTTCTTAATCCATCTTCGTTCGAATACTCACCACTCATCAGTAATTAATTTCTGGGTTCAAATTCGATTCGATAGAAGTTTATTTTTTAATTTCAATTTTTATATGTTTTTTTCCCCCTAAGTCACGGCATTGGAAAAAAGCAAAAAAAAACAGCTGTTCCTTCCTTGCTTCAAGCCCGAGATTAAGCATAAATTTCTTTTTTTTTTTCTATTTAATTTCGAATCAATTCACTATAAAAATACCTACTTTTGTTTTGACGGTATCTGAATAAACCATCAACCAAACTTCAAAACTCTTTCACCTTCTTTAATTCTCCTCTATAAATCCAATCTCTCTCTACTTTTTGTTTTATTTATTGACTTTTTCTATCTCAACCACGTGATTTTTGATTCGGTAATTATCCATATTCTGCACTAAAGTATTTTCTTTTTTAATCGATTGATGATAAATTAAAGTCTGTCATTTTTGTTTTCTTTTTGCAGATTCTTTACTTGTTTCTGGAAGTCGAAGCGTTAACTGTAATTCATTGTTTACTTGTTTTCCGCTATTAAAAGCGGCACAAAAAGAAAAGTAACAACTCATACACATTTTTGCGTGTGTATGTGTCTTATCTTTCGTCTCTATTTGGGGATTATATCTTGATCTTCATTACACAACTTCGGTTTTGGAATCTTGATCTAGAGTGAGAATCTCGGTTTTGGAATCTTGTCTTTGATATAATGGGGATGAGTCTTGATTTCGATGTTGATCTTGAGAAAGGAATGATAGATTGCGACAGTGTTTATACAAAATCTGCGGAGAAGCCATTGATACCGACGTCTCCCGATAGCAAACCGGTAAAAAACGGAGAAGATACAGTCGGTTCGGTAGAAAACGATGGAAGTCCGGTTCAATGTGCGATTAGTAAACCGGGATGGGGAAGAAGCGATCGTAAAGAGAAACGCAAGAAATCTGCGTCTAAGCCTCCACGGCCGCCACGTGGACCGTCGCTAGACGCAGCGGATCAGAAACTAATCAGAGAGATCGCTGAATTAGCGATGCTGAAACGCGCGAGGATTGAACGCTTGAGAGCTTTGAAGAAATCGAGAGCGGCTAAAGCTGCGTCTGCGGCTTCTTCTTTAGGAAACATCTTGGCCACTCTATTCACCGCTATTTTCTTCTTTGTGCTCGTTTTTCAAGGTGTGATTTGAAATTCAATCTCGCGTTTGCGTTTTGCGTTTTGCGATTGTCCGATTTTGGATTGGTTTAATGTGTGTTATTGAAATTTTCAGGATTGTCGCCTAGAGCAGCCGTGAGCTCCGGTAAAACTCCGTTAGTAGACGCCGGAAAAGCCAATGGTGGTTTTGTGTCGGTTCAATATGCGGGAAATCCAGCTGCGAGCGAACCAGGTAGAAGCTATGCCGGACCGATTTTATCACAAGGATTGCAAAAGTATGTTGTTTCTCTATCACCTGGTTAAGAATTGCAATGAATGAGATTTTAATCTGTGAAATAATCTCTAACCCGGTTTTTTTTTTTTTGTACTTGTAGTTTACTAGAACCGGTTTCCGGTTTGGAGAATGAAAAGAAGATGAATAGAGTTTCACAGTGAACCGTGAATTGGACAATTCCATACTGGTTGATCAAAACCATTTACCGGTTTAGATTGTCGGTGAACCATGTACTCGTACCGATAAATTTTTGGGGGCAAAATCGGCTGCTTACTCGGCGGCTGTGAAAACAATAACTATCCGATGTGGTAAGAGCTAGTTTTGTAATGTTTTTCTTGAAATAAAATGAGAGAAGTTACAAATAATTATAAATTCAGTGTTATGCATTACTAAGCAGCATTCAGTTATTATGATATTTGTACATTTTATATATACAAAAGTTGGGATCATTTTAGTAGAATTGTTGCAGTTTCAAAGAATACAATGTAGTGGTAGTATCCAAATCTTGAGTAAATGAAAACATTAAAAAATATGAAACCAACATTATTGGTATGGATATTTTTATACTTGGAATCACATGTTAACGATGCTTGAAGTTGAAATTTGAAATCAATTATTTAAATAACATGTATATATTTTGTAACAGAATCCATGTGGCTGTATCTAAACCAGTCCACTGAGCTATAGAGACTACTTTTAATGCTGTACAAAATTAATTGAACATGTGATTTCACGTGTGTGTGTATTTCTTATGTCTATTATTTCTGTTTCGTTGCTGTCTTCGGATGCTTCGTGGCCCCATTAATTAAGGCCCGTTAACTCCTAACTTCTTTTTATTCATCACTCACTCACTCACTCACTACTCACTAATAAGCCACTCTCTCCTAAACTAAATAAATTATAATGTAGAAACTATAACCACACACAAAATTTTTTTATCAGGATAAACTAACTACAAATTTATCCAAAGATATATCTCAGTCTTTTTTGTTGCATATAATTTGTCTGTCGTATTAAAACAAAAACTTATGAAGAAAAGAAATTTGGAATAAACTGATATTTTTAAGAAAATACATATGGGCCTAAAGACCCATAATCATACTAAATCAACATAATAATTTGTTATTATTAGTTGTATTTTTTAATATATCGAAGGACTGTAGGAATTATGGACAAAATCTCTTTGGACAGAGATAAGAGCAATCCGCTTTTGTTTCCAACTCTCAAATTTGGAACATCTACCATTTTGTCACATGAGTCTACCGGTTCCGGATAATTTAATATTATTGGTTGCTTTCAATGTTTCCTATACAGTGTTACTATAGTAGTACCATTTTGTAGCTGATTACTTTTTATTTTGGAGGGATTCAATAGTTAATCAATTGATTAACAGTTTTCCAGCAGCAAGGCACTTCCGAATTCATAATTGAATAAAGTGTTTTTGGTCGTGTCAATAATTACAAATATATATAAATATGATATTTCAAAACAAAAAAGATAAAATTCTTAAGGACCTTGCATTAGACACTTAATCACAGAAATCGCCACGTCACAAAGATTCTTAACAAGCTTGTTTCTAGCCGTAATAGCCACCGAGCTCTCATCATCGACTCCGGCACTACTGATCCCTTTCTGACAAGAATCCGTCTGTTTCTCAGCATCGCCGAGCACATACGTTGCGAAACCGAACTCTCCTCGTTGCATTGCTTCGATCGCCTGAGGAATGTTGAACTTAACCACCGGTCGGTACAACTCGGCACACTGAGCCAACGCTCGCTCCGCGGCAGGCTCGTGAGTGTGTTTGACCAGTGATTGGATGTATCCTAAAGTATCGGTTATGTTTCCAAGAACGACGTTGGCCATTGCGGTTGCTAGAGATTTAGGATCGGATGGTGAGGGAGCGAGTGGTCGGAGAGAGGCTTCGCATAGGTCACAAAACGGTGTAGCTTTGCATATTTTGTCTATTAAGTCATCGTCGGAGGATTGAGCTAGTGATGGTAAAAGAAGGAGGAGAAAGAGGGAGAGATACGGTGGTGATGCGACGGTGGAGGGGATCCTCATGATCGGAGATAGTGAAAGTTTGGAGAAGTTGTTATGCAATAAATAAAGAAAAGACTTGTGTGTTGTTGTGTTGTGTTGTGTTAGTGTTACTAGCTAGCTCGTGTTCTAGACTTTATATAGTTGCTATTTACATTTTGTTATATGTTAATAAATATGAAAAGGTTACAATTACTAACAATTATGTTGTTTTACGTGTCGTCACATATGAATTATTCGTTATATATCGATGTTAAAACTATGTTAATGATGATAATTAGGTCTACGTAGTTATTATAAAGTTTATAACTCCACCCGTGACCGAAGCTTCGTGATCAACCGAATTTTTGTTTGTTTTAATAGAAATGGCATATAATTGGGTATTTTATGATTATTAACTTCAGTTTTAGAATTTAGCTTAGGTATATTGATTGATGGGTTGATTCATTACCTAAATCTCTAATAGATATTCATGGATCTGTATCTGGTATTTAGTATTTGTTTGTTACGCTTTATCTTTTTGGTTACATGTGGTTGTTGGCACAAAAATAAGAGAGAATATAAGTTATGTGGTGAATTGAGTTCTATGGTAGTCGGTCCATATACGACAAATATACCATTATATACGTGTTCACACTACACCCAACGTCGACCAAATAATTTCAAATGCATTCATCCAATTTAAAATGACTTTCTAACACAGAAAAAAAAAAAGATTGTGGGGCTTGTCTTCTCTCGTAGTCGATATCTGGCTCGTGAATGTTGGTATATATCCCGTGATTCGGTTCTAGAAACTTCGTGCCCATATTTGTCCTTCTTCATGAACCGGTTTAATCAGTTCTACAAACCAACAATACCGGTTTAGTACAAGTATTGGTACAAACTGTAAAATTGTTTGAAAGAGAACCGAAAATTTGAGATGGGTACGAGACATACTAGAAACCCGTTCTAAAGTGTACAAGTTTCAAAGTTGACGCAATTTTTATTTCTTTTATTTATTTGAAATGATCTATTAGCATTATTAGAGTAACATTCCTACAATGACACTGGTCACATCGCATATTTGATCCATTTGGTGAACCAAATTAGTCACTGGAGATTCACCTTTAGCAAACCCTTCTTCGCAAAGTGAGGCTTCAATGCTGAAGCTAGCAATTGCACCCTCGGCAAATTTAGGGTTTCCTTTGATAGCAGTAATAGCCGTTTTCACATACTCGCCCACAATCCTTTTGTATCTCGAATTACATTTATCTAACGGTCGTTTCAGCATGGGTTTCATTTCGTACGCTCTATCGATATGCCTGAGAGTTGTTATACCAAGAGCCTACAATGAAAAAAATAAAGTATACACATTTTAACCCTAAAACGACTCTAGCTTTGAATTGATACAAAACCAAATTCATGGTATGAAAATTTCGCTAGACATTATGGTGAGAGAGAGAGAGACCTTGATTTTGTCTACGAGAAAGAGACTGAGACCAGCGGTGTTTGCGGTGGAGCTGCTTGGATCGGAACGGAGGAGAGAGAGACAGAGAGTGTAGTGAGGAGTTTGTTTGCATGTCTTATCCACAAAATCACCCACCACAACTCCGATCATCATAGCAATCATCATCATCATCATCATCTTGATCATTTTCATATTCTCTTTTTGACAACTCTTTGCTAGTACTTGTATAGAAGATTAAGATGTATGGTGTGAATCCATAGGCGTGTCTATTTATGGTGTTTTAGGTGTGACTCTTAGGATTATATTGCACATAGATTAATAAATCATTTAATTTTCTATTTTTTCAATATAAAATATGTTTTATCATCAATTCCAAAATAATTTAACAAATAAAAAAACAATATATAGAATTCAAACAGTCAAATCAATTACTAAAACACAATAAATTTTGCATAGAAATTTGAAAAATCAAATAAAATGGGACGAAAAAATCACTCTAAACGAGCATTTAAAATGGGACGGAAAGAGTAACGTTTTTATGTTTACGCTTCAAGACATTTGACATATTTAATGCGTACATTCTTTATCGTGCATGTAGTTTATCTCTAAATGCAGAAAAAAAATGCTCTAAATAAAATGATTCATTTACGAATTGCTCTGGTTTTGAATAAGCATTAAATGGTTGATGATCTGAAAAAATTGGGGAGTCTTTATGGAGTATTTGATCGTTTGTGCATTTTTTCAAAAAATTATGGTCTTTGGTAACAAATTACCGTAGTTTTTATCCTCTTCGGTTCAATATAAACATCACATTCACACAGTTTTTAAAAACTGAAAATTAAAAAAAAACGTCACCTGTGAAACAATATATATAGACATGTATTCAATCGATTATAATATAGTGATTTGTATTAATGTTGTCACTATCCTAATTTAAATTCCTATAGCATTGGAGGAAAACAAGTCATGTAAGAAATATGATAAAAGTCATGTATTTCTTGTTGTCGATAAGAAAGATAATCGTAAAAGCTAAGAACACCTCTACTGGTTACCTATTCCCTCCGTTTCATATTAGTTGTCATTCTATGTTTTTTATTTTGTTGTCGTTTTACATTTTCAATACAAATTTATGATTGATTTTCCGATTTTATCCATACTCTTTTAACTTATTAACTACACATATCAAATAAAAAACACATTAATTAGGGGTAAAACAGATTTTTTTAGTGTTTTCTTAATTGACGTGAAATCACGTAGAACGACAATTAATATGCAACGGAGGGAGTATAAGATATCAACATAATAAAAATAAATCAAAATTGGAAAAAAGATATAAACAGAAAATTGGAGAGAGTTTAGAGGGGAATGACGTTCTCAAACGAGGCTTTCATGCCACATGTAAATTTACAAGCGGTCATTTTCATTTTTAGGAGAAAACGTAGTAATTCCCCCTCAATAGTTTCATATCCTTCCAAATCACCTCCAAAACTTTTAGGTCGTTGTGTTTCACCCCAATATCAAAATTAAACACTTATTTCACCCCAAAATAAAAATTAAACGCTTAATTAGCCCCAGAATTAAACTCATATTTCCACCCAATCCGTTAAAAGTTGGTTTACTGTAAACCAAATTTTAGTTTAAGCAAAATAATCAAGAACAATGTTAACCTTAAAATGACCCGGTTAGTGATCCAAATCCAAACTTGATTTTGACCCGATTGTGACCCAGATTTAAAACCAATTTTATTCTCTACCCCGAAAAAATCCTCAAATCAGAAGAAGGAAGAACCCTAAAATTAATTATCTCTAAATCTGACTCGGAATCGAAACATCGACGGTGAATCGCAAGGTGAAAGATCATCTTAATAGTTGTTGCAGTCACCACCGCCATTACTCTCGCCGGCCGTCTCGTTTTTATTGGCGGAGAAACTCCGATGTGATGATACTGATGAGTGAATCCACGATGATGATGATGATGATGATGATGATGATGAGATGATGCTTTGTTGGAGTTGGTCAAAGCTGTTTGAATAAGTTTCTGGGTCTGTTGGAACACGAAGTCCACTTTCAGTTTACTTGATCGAGTCTTTCAATAAGTCTTCTCTCTATATAAAGGAGCAACTCTGTATTCAGTTTGGTATCAATCAGAAAAGGCTTTGATCACACAATTTCAATAATTGTAAGATGCTTTGGTTTGGTAATGAAGAAGCTTTGATTCTCTAGCTAGTCTTGCTTCAGCTTAGTTGATCGTTGTCTGTTTTCTTTGGCAAATGAGTCGAAATCGCCGACCACCAATACAAACACAAGAAGATTCAGAAAACATAACACTTTTCATGCAAAGACTCAGATTTGATTGTTGCGGACATGAATGTTCAGTTTGGCTTACTTGTGTTTCTCACACCGATTTCTGATCATTTTTTGCAGGGAGATGATAATACGAGAAGGAAATTAAACTTTGCATAGAGAAACTTAACACAAGAATCTTAATTCTTTCGATTATTTTTGGTGGTAGGCCTTACACTTCTTTCTATCTCATGTTTCATACATGACTACCTCTTATTGTTTACTATATATAAAAAAGATAAAGAGCGAGCACTTTTTACACGGGCTTGAAGAAGAAGCTGAACAATATGCTATTACGAGTCAAAGTAATCTTCAATTATCTAGCATATAATCCAGTAAACTGAAACATAGATTTGGCCAATAACAAAATTAAGGTTCTTCAAATCTGGGGATTTTAGAATTCAGGGATTTTGTGATTTCAATTTTGTGGGTTTGGGTCGGGTTTTGATTTCGGTTAATTAACCAATTTACTTGGTTTACGATCCGGTTATGTAATAATCCAAAAAAATCTGGAATTGTGGTGAAATTAGAGTTTTAGTTTGACATTGGGGTGAAACGCTACGATCTAAACTTTTCGAAGTGATTTGGAAGGATATGAAACTATCGAGGGGGAATTACTATGTTTCTCCCATTTTTAGTATTGAAATTTAATGAAATAACTTAATTATATTAAACTAATAATAAATTAACTAAATCCCATATCAGAGATTTCATGGATAGAGATGCTCTTACGATAGTTTTTTTTATCAGCGATGACATTATTATTACCTTACAATGGTTTTGTTTATTTAGAAACATAATCATAACGAATGAATAATTTTGAATTTTCTTAAAAAAGTTAAATGCAAGCTATGTATAAAATTATTTAAATAACCACAAACTGTTGATATATTAAAAAATTATGTGATGTATTTAGTTAAGAATAAAAGTTAACTTTTGACAAAAAAAAAAATTAACGAATATAATATATACTACATCTTATGCGATTTAAAAATGAGATATGGAAACACATTTATCAACTAAAATGTGTACACATATTTACACATTTGTGAGGTTTGTAACGGAGAAGTAGAGCCTATTTTACTCATTCTCTGGGACTGTCCAACAATGGAAGGAATATGGACCCGAATCGTACTTTGAGGTAAAAGACAAGCGTTCATCGCTAAGACATTGTTTGAATGGCTTTTCGATAATCTGGGAGAGATGGTAGAGACAATCGATGGTTCATGGTCGACAACTTTTGCTGTAGCAGTTTGGTGGAGCTGGAAGTGGCGATGTGAAAATGTTTTTGGAGAGAATAGGCTATGTAGAGATCGTGTGCTTTTCATTAAGTAATGGTCGAGGGAAGTGGTGTCGGCAAATGTGGCTAGTAAGGGAGACTCCGGTTCAGTAGAATTGGTGGAGGGAATGATAGGTGGATAGCCCTAGAAATGGGATGGGTCAAATTGAATACGGACGGTGCATCGCGTGGGAATCCTGGCCTGGCCGCAACAAGGGGAGTGTTGCGAGATAGTATGGGTGAGTGGTGTGGAGGTTTTGTGTTGAATATAGGGAGATGCTCAACACCATGTGCGGAGTTGTGCAGTGTGTAATATGGACTTTATATAGCATGAGAATAGAGGATTACTAGACTAGAAATAAAGGTGGATTCAAAGATGGTGGTTGGTTTTCTTATGACATGGATTGGTGACTTTCATCCGCTGTCATTCCTGGTGCGGTTGTGCCATGACTTCTTATCGAAAGATTGAATAGTCCTAGAGACTCATATGTATAGGGAGGCTAATCGTCTAGCTGACGGACTAGCGATTTTTACGTTTTCTTTACAATTAGGTTTGTATGCTTTGCTTTCGGTTCTTTTGGATGTTTCCTTTGATCTTGCAAGAGGATGTCTTTGGACCACCTCGAGCAAGACAAGTTCGTATGTAATTGTTAAAGTTTAAATAAAATCTGAGAGATTTATCTTCCGATCATTCACACACAAAAACTAAGATGTGTACAGAAATCTGAGAGATTTATCTTCCGATCATTCACACATAAAAACTAAGATGTGTACAGAATAAAAAAATGTATAATCTAATAACTCTGAGTAACTTTATTTCTATATCTATAATATGCAGAATGAAGACTAAAGAAATTGTTTGACTAAAATAAAGAAGACTGAAGAACTTTTTAATTCTGCCACCAGACTAAAAGAACTTTAGACCCTATAAAAAGCCACCCTTAAAATTAAAAACCATTCACCAACCAAAGTTTCCTTGTGGCTTTCCCAATATCAAATAACAAAATGAATAATTTCATGAAATTATTCGCTATTTTTGTCGTGTTTATCCAAATCCAAACATCCTTGTCTCAACCTAATCCGCTTGTACAAAAACTCTGCCAAAGAAACCGTTACCAAGCCCTATGCGCTTCTACACTCAGTCTTGATCCTAGATGCAAAACCTCAGATCTCCAAGGTTAGAACATAAATATCAATTTCTTGGTTTCATTGAATAAAACGTAAAATGAATACTTGAGATGATCAAACGTAAATTTTGTTATTATTGCATAGTAATGTAGCTAAAATATACGATTTCTTGTGATTGATTTTGTTCCCTAATAGGACTTGCTTCGATCTCTATCGATGCGACTAAGAAGAAAGTGAACGAGACGTTAACATATGTCGTCTCCGTCTTTGAGACCATCAGACGTCGTGACCTATATGAGATGTACGGAACTTGCATCGAAGAGTACGGTGCATCGGTTGATAGGTTTTTACCGGCGGCTATGGCTAATCTAAAGGCTAAGAAATATGTCCAAGCAGTGTCTGACATGAAAGATGTTGTGGATGCGCCACATATTTGTGGGGACCAATGGGGACCATCGGAACCGCTGCCGTTGCCGTTGGCCGGACGTAACAAAGGCGTCCATGATATAGCTGATATGACTTCTGACATCATCAAAACTTTTGTCTAATTAGTTGATAAATTTGTGGTTTTTCTTTTTTTGCGATTAGTGTAAGATATTAATAGAAAAAGGAATAAAATCATATATTAAAAAAGCGAATAAGATATTTGATTTCCATTTTTATCCACAAGAGTCTTAGATATGATATGAAAAATATATTCTTTAAGAGATCTAAAATGTCAACTATTATCTTCTTACCAAATTGTATGTTCAAACTCCTTTCGTTAATGATACGATAAAAATATTGAGTATAAGAACTAGATATGCATAATTTCTTTCATTGAATTAGAAGATTTTGCCATTGCGATGGATTTCAACGTTTGGTCGAAAATAATGTCACATTGAATATTTTTTTGTCACAATATACCTCTGATGTATTTTGTCATTTTTATCCAAAATTACCCTTAAAAAAAAAACGTATGGATTTATTATTTTTATTACAAATTAGAAAACTATTACATCGACGATTCTACAACGAGCATGCATTCCGTCTTGATCTACGTCACACTAGACAATTTTACCCTCCTCCAAGCAGAAGATCTCCTGCAAACTTGTCTCCATTTACAAATATAATAAATCGCATCTTCTGGGATTCGAACCCCAGACCTCTTGGTGTAGAAGCTTTATAGCCTTTGGTTAATCACTAGGTCAAAGGAGCTTCCACAACCAAAATTACTCTTAAAAATTATATAAAATATTTAAAATACATTGTTTTTAAATTTTTTAAAAATCTGAAAATTAAGAATACATCATTAGTAGTCATCTCTATATATCAAAATAATAATTTTTAACTTTAAAAATATGATCAAAATTAATGATATAGTTTCGTATACTGCTTCCAAAATTGACATTCTACGTCTACCTTCTACCAGCGGGTGGAAGTATCTGTGTTCTACTAGATTTTCTATCTTCTGCACTACCGTAGAAAATGGCATACACTAATTGCACTTAGATCTACTGAGTTTAGAACACACATTCTACCTCTTCTTATGTCATCTATCATATGCAGAAAATCATTTCTACAATTTTGTCTATCGTGTACTCGTTCCATAGAATATGTTTTCTGGAAAATCAGTTAGAATTAATGACAAATTTCGAAAATAACCCCTAAATCTAGGATTAAATATTTCTAAATATTGCAGTTTGATTTGTAAAACTTATTAATGATGAAAACTCATTTTTATACTAAAAATGACATTTTGAATTTTTGAGCTAATAAAAAGCCAATCTTCGAATAAGATGACTCACCGACGTGTTTTGTAATTTTCAAAATCCTCCTAATATGTATCAAATAACAAAAATGAATAAAATCACGAAATTATTCTCTATTTTTACCTTGTTTATTCAAATCCAAATAACCCTCTCTCAACCAATTCAATCTCCTCAGGAATATGACCCTATACAACAACTCTGCAGATTTAACATTAATCCAAGCCTATGTACTTCCACTCTCAATCTTGATCCTAGAAGCAAGCACGCAAATTACCTTGGTGAGACACTAAATATTGTTGTTAATTAGTTTTATTTGGCTTTCAACAATTTAAAAGATTAAACCAAAAGAAAGTTTTGATTAGTCTTTCAACAATTACACATGATTAACGTGGATTATGTCTTTTATCTACAAATACTATACATTTTGTCATTCTTTTGATAACATGGTTTATTTTAATATATTGTTGTTGTTGTTCATATAAGAGCGCGCTTGCGTTGATCTCGGTGAATGCTACGTCGAAGAAAGTGAATGAAATGTTAGAATATCTCAATTCGGTCCTTGTGAACATCACAAAACCTGACGAATTGAAAAAGTACGATACTTGCATGGATCATGGATGCAGACAACACAGTGGTTCATAAGTTTTTACCGGCAGCATTAGATGATATGGAAATCATCATGTTTTCTCATGCAATGTCTGATATGAAAAACATTGTAACTGTGTCTAATAATTGTGATTCTCAGTTCGCTGGAGTTCGCCGTTGACCGGACGTAATAAAATAGTCTATGATATATCGCCGATATGAGTGCTGGCATCATAAGCTATTTGTTTGGATATTAATCAATTAGTCTTGTTCTTGCGATTATATATTGCAAAAATTTCAAAGGACTAATAAAGAAGATAGTAAAATACATGAATAAGAGATAATTAGTTTCCATTTTGATCAACTAAGAGTCTAAATCCTACATCAAAATATTCCTGTAAAAGTTTGATATACAAGTTAAATCCAACTCGAGTTAGTATGAAATTATTTGGAAATCAGTTTAAAACCAAATCCATACGAACTTTACCCACATAATACAAAACGTATAATATTATACTAATAAGCAAACCCGATCCAATAAAATAATAGACATGATGCAAAAATTGCAAAAAAACTCAAAATCTACTAAAAATTGCGAAAATGCCCTATTTTTTTTAAAAATGGTTATAAAACCCACTAAAATTTTGCAAAATTTGATTAAAGGTGGTGCAAATGCACACCTTCCTCTACCATAGAACCGGGCCTGCTAATAAGTAGACTTGGACATGGATTTATAGAACCCAACAATATGAGAGAAAACTTTCAAACATTATCCTCTTACAAGATTCATTGTCTATGATTCTATATAGGGGTGGGCAAAAAATCCAAAACCGAATTATCGAACCGAACCCGACTCAAATTACCCGATCCGAACCCGAATATATAAAATATCCGATTGAGTTCTATATCATTAAACCCGAAAACCCGAATCCGGACCGATAACCGAACGAGTATCCGAACTACCACAAATATAAATTAAACTAATGGTATTTGGATGTAAGGTTAGGTATGTTCATATATTTTAGATATTTTTTTAGTTAATTTGAATATTATGAATTATATTTGGATAAAAATAACTAATTTATCATCATTATTTAAATTTTTACAATTTTGTTTTTAATATTTTCTCGGGTATTTTTGAATAATTCATATAAAAACTAATAGAATTGAGTTCCTTATTTGATATCTATATAAATTTGAGTTTTTGTTTTGAAATTTATATCAATTTGATCAAAATTCATACAAAAACTCGAGTTATGATCAAATTGATGTATATTTATATTTATATTTGATGTGTATTTTCAGATAAATTGTATATCACATATAACCGAACCCGATCCGATTTTATAATATACCCGATCGGGTTCCAAACCCCATTACTGAAGTACCCGAAAAACCGAAATATCCGACCCGAACCCGATCGGATATCCGAATGCCGAACCCTAATTCTATAATTATGTATTAGAAAAATTTCGTTATGATTTAGAACACGATTGACTATAGGAGGAATTCCTACAACACGAATTTTGTAATCTTGATGTCACTTTTTAGAAAAAGAACTTAAATCCATTTTCAAGAGTACAAAGACTTATTTCAACATCATTCGTACTCTCACTTATATTAGCTGACAAAAGCTATGCCCTATTGGGCCCATTTTATATTTTTTATCGCAGTAAGTGGAGTGATAAAAGGAGTTCTATATCAGCCGACAAAAGCTATAGCTATATTGGGCCTCACATAAATTCGGCCCATTATATTCTAATACCCCAGAAAACCTAAATTTACGCACCATGTTCATGAAAACCACTTTACTCTCTCATAAGAACCGTTCGATGTAGTACCATGTCATCAATCCTCGTAGAAATTCAGATTCAACGGCTGAGATTAACTTTCTTAGGTTTTACTGTTAAAACCTGCTTCGAAGCTTCTCTGCTTTCTCACTCTTTTCTCTCTCTCGCGGCTTCTCATTCTCTCTGAAGAAAAATCTCTGGAATCGTAATTCTCAAGATGACGAATGTTGAAGATGATAAGGAAATCAAGGAGGTACCTACTGTTCAGGTTCTCAGCGACGACGATGGTGACATTGAAGTGAAGGGAACAAACAAAGAGGAAGAAGAAGTTGCTGGAGACGACGATGAAGATTTCGACGCTGAAGAAGAAGAGGACGACGACGATGACGATGATGATGACGACGAGGACGAGGAAGAAGAGGTATTAATTTCATATCTAATCTATGTGTTTGATTTGAGGTATAGTTACTTTAGAGCAGATTACAGATCTAGGGTTTTATGCGTCTCTTTAGGTTTTAATTCGACTCTTGATCTTCGTATTATAGATCTGATTAGGGTTTAACCTCTTTTGTTTTCCCCCAAATCAAAATTAGGGTTTTAGATTTAGCTTGAGCTCATTTTCACGGAGTGTGTTTGGTTGATCATATTGCATTAAAACTGTGTAGGAGGATCTTGGGACAGAGTTTCTGGTGAGGCCAGTTGGTGAAGCTGATGATGAGGAAGACGCAAGTGATTTTGACCCTGAAGATGATGGTGTGGAAGAAGAGATTGATGAAGAGGATGAGGAAGATGATGTTGATGATGACTGTAACTTGTCTGCTGGCAAATCTGAGCCTTTACCCAAGAGGAAGAGAGTTGCTAAGGACCAGACTGAGCAAGGAGTTGTTACTGGTGATGACGAGAGGCCTTCGAAGCGCTAATTCTAACATCTAAGAATGTAATCGAAACTCACAATGTTTTGATTTCAACTAGTTTCTAATTTAGTGGTAGTCTTGCTTAGAGTTTGAGTTTTTATGGATTGTTGTTTCTTTTATGTTTCCTAAGACGGTTTCAAACAAGTTTAAGTGTTGAATGATTTTCTTATCAAGTAATGAATTTAGTTTCTCATGTTTTCTTGAATTCTTGCTCTTAAGGATGCGATCATGAGCAAAATAAACCACTTCAATATCATATGTGACCCTGTTATTCGAAACATGACCCAAAACACTACAAGTTCTACAAGCAGCACTAACCTACAACATTGATTCACGGGTACAACTCTTTCAGATTCAGTGACCAACAAAAGTCGAAGGCTTGCTCAGAGGAGACGAGAGACAGAGTGAAAACAATGGTGGATTGGCTAAAGTTCTGAATGTATTCAAGGAAGTTCACTATGATTCTTCATAGATGAACAAGAGATGGACTCAAAGGATTAGGTGGCTTCTACAAGAAATAGCCTTCAAAGGTCTCAAATTAGATTCTTTTAAGAAACAAAATTTGAGATACACTTTGTAGAACTTTCATTTAAGCATTGGAAGTTTCTAACTACTTTCATTCTAGGATATCTACAAATGAACTACAAAAGCATTGTATGTGCTTCACTTTTATAGCCAAAATAAGATTAAAAGCTCAAACTGACATATGTCGAACTGATTCAATCTTCCTTGCTAGCTACACTGCAAGATTTGGATATGTTTTGGCCTTTCGGTTTGAATTTCACGTCGATTTTGTTAACGCTTCTTATGAAGATAGCTTCCCGTCCCGACCTATAGAACCTCACACACACAAGGACCCAATTAAGGAGTATTCTATGCAAAAAGAAACAAATATAGCCAAAGCAAGTCTTTTGATATGAAACTCTCGGGTCTATGTTACAAGAAAACTATCTTTAAGTGCAATTAAAGTATTGTAAGACTAAGGAACAGATTATGAATTAGGAAGGCTCATATGCTGAAGTTTAGTTTCTCTATATGCAAATACTCTGGTAAGGATCCAAATAAAAAGAATTTGAGAAAGATCATTAGATCACCGATCCAATTTCAAAAGAACAACAAAAAGCTTTATCCAGTTACTATGTTTAACAACTAAAAAGAAACAACCCTATAATAATTGATTAATCTCACTCAAAGGAACATGGCCAAAACGAAAAGCAAGAAAGAAACTAGGGAATTCATTATGACTAACCAAACTTTTGCCTGAATGGGAACCAAACTTGGACTATAACTGACGAGAAGTGGCCAATCCAACAATCTTCCCTTTGTGATCTCTTTATAAACTTGTTTATAAATATCCTCTCCAACAACGTAAATTATCGTCCTTTCCATATCTCTAGGGCCTCCATATTCCGTGCTTCTATCACAACACACAGCCACTTTATTCTCCTCGTCCAACAAGAAGCTCATCACATTCGTCACACTAGGCAACATAAATTTATCAAGATCCACAACTAAGAAGCTGCTCATGTCATTGGTGTCAACAAACTTCTTAGTCACCCATATCTTCATCACTAGTGAGTCTGAAGTGATATTCTGATGTACAACCGAGAGTCGTTCATCTTCGACAACTGATAGAACCGCAGTATCTTCACCATTATGACTCGCATACGGAAGAGGGAGACGCTTAAATCTCTCTGTTGTGAAATCAAAACTGAGCATGAAAACACCGGTTTCTTTATCGACACCAATCCAGTATGCATTGTCTTTCAAAGACAGGCCATGAGAAGTAACGGTCCAACCACTAGTGTCGACATCAAGAACCCTCCATGAATCAGAGCTACACTCATACATTTCAATCTCAGAAATCAGGAGATTAAAATCGTCGTAATAAGAGCAAAACCTCAAGATTTTGTAGCTACGGGAAGAAGAATCGATGTTTCCGTAACCTAGAGCATACGACTCTTGTAACAGCTTCTGGGTTTGATCAATCTGGTTTCACCGGTACATGGGTTCCAAACAACAAGTCTAATGTTTCCCATGGTAAGGCATAATACCAAACCATCGCAGTGATACAATTCAGATATTCTCAGATCTTTAGAGTCCTTTAGAGTGCAAAGTTTACCTCTAACTTCCACGGATGGATCAATCCCGTTGTGAATTCCATGGAGATTGATGCTAAGTGAATAAACCCTGGAACTCATCAGTGAGATCACCTCTCTAGCTGATTTACACAGATTCTTCTTGACAAACTTCGGATCCTTGAACAATGCGTACCATCGCTTGCAAGCTGTTTTAAATTTCACTACATACTTAGCCGGAACCCTAACTAGTATCTCTGATTCCAAATCGCCGGGAAGATCAGAAACCATCACTGTGTTCTCGTGTTTTTTTTGGCTGACTCTTCGAAGAAGAAGAAAGCGAAACGACACTGTATTGAAATTGGAGGTTTTATTTACCATTAAAAAGCCCATCGAGTTTATTTTACACTACAAAAACCCATTGAACCGTGAAGTTATTGAAATAATTTCATTTTCAGGCTTTGTATTACACTTATCTTTTTCTATAAAATATTTTCAATTTAAATGCAAACAAAATGATTACAATGTTTGAGAAATTTGTTCACAAAAAGACTAAGAACGTAGTCGGGACTGGATTCAAACTCGCAATGTTTAAGTCAATGGTTGGATTTCAAGTAGTTTCTAATTATTTAATGGTAGTCTTGCTTAGAGATTGAGTTTTTATGGATTGTTGTTTCTTCTATGTTTCCTGAGACAGCTTCAAACAAGTTTAAGTGTTCAATGATTTTCTTTTGAATGAATGAATTTAGTTTCTCATGTTTTCTAGCTTTTATACTTTTAAGGATGCTATCATGAGCAAAATAAACAATTTCACATTATCAAACATGACCCAAAACACTTACGTTCTACAGACAGCTCTAACCTACTACATTAACCGTTCTCCGGTTTTCTCTTCTCGCATTATCAGACTGGTCCTGTCCTTGTTCTGGTTCATCAGCCCCATCTTCTTCTTCTTCTTCTTCGTCTTCATACACCACCATAACGACATTACCATCTTCATCTAATTCGTACTCTACATTATCACCATCTTCATTTTCTTCATCCTCTTCTTCATCATCATCGTCAAATTCATCATCGTCCATACCTGCCCGAACAGAGTGAAACTCGGGAGGTGGAGGGCAGTCTTCTGTAATGGCCTCATCACGTTTCATCACCAGATGCCTAATTACCCTTTCATCGCTATCTAACAGTCCCTTGAATTCATTCAAATATTTCGCTTCTATCTCAAAGTTCATCAGTATATAGTGCGCATTCTCCGCCTTCTGTATTTTATATGCTAGTCTACGCATTCCCCAGTCACTAAACCTCCACACAATCCCTTTCTTCTCCTTCAGGAATTCTGAATAACAAGAAACACAGTTACATACAAGTTTCACTACCACTAAATGCACTGGTATAGATTAGATTTGGAATTCAATTCATCAGTCCTGCATGACATCTAGTAGGTGCATATAGTAATCAAAGGAGCATGAGAAATGGAAATTTTTTTCACCTTGCACTTTCTCATTGATGCTTTCGACCTCCTCAGCATTCTTTTCATGAATCAAGTAAACCACCTCGTAGTGCCTCACTGCACAAACATAGAATCCATGAATTTCTCTCTATCTGACTACAAACTAATAAAGTACCAAGGCTTGACCATATTCTAATGTAAGCTCCCTACCGTCTAACGAAAACAAATATGCATATTTCCAAATTCCTCTCCTAAAGTCAAAATTGCCATTAACCTATATCTTACTGTATCACCATTTCTTCATAAAAAAGTTGAGATTTTACATAAACCATCATATATTCAGAGGAGAGCAAGAACAAGGGTAATGCTAGGTAATAAGAACCAGAGAATCAGCTTCCAGTTAAAGCATAAGCATATTTCGCCGGTTGAAACATAAAAAATGGTTTAAGGAAGAAGAACTTACTCCTTTCCTCATTTAAGTCACTCTGAAGCTGAAGATCCAGAAACTCATATAGCTCCTCTGTACAGATAAAAACAATTCTAAAGACCAAATCTTTGAGGTAACCAAAACCAACACGCAGAGATAGTTTTAAAACATAATAACTTACTTTCTTCAGCATCAGCAAACTCAGGAAGAAGATCACCTTCTTCATCTACCTTCTTCTGCAAATTCCAAACCATACAAATAAACAATTACACAACTTCAGCATCAGTGTTGGACCAGAAATGGAGAATGATAATAATCTAATACATCAATTCTTCGATTCTTAGTCCAAATTTCTACAAAATCGAAATTAGCCATTGAAAGTAGCACTAACCTCTTTGAGAAGAATAGATTCAGGAAATGGACCAGTGGCTTCGTCAGGTCTAACAGAAAAGCCATGATTATCATCTTTCTTGCTTTTCTTCTTCTTCGCCGTCGCGACCAACAAAGGAAGAGGTTTAGATTCTCTGCGACTGAGACAAACACGCGACGGGTTGATGAAGGAATCACGACCGTCTATTCTGGGTCTGAGAGACACCAGAGACGAAGACGCGTGCAGGAGTGACTCCATTGGAGAAAAAGCACCAAGAAGAAGAAAGGAGGGTTTTAGCAAAAGAGCATTTAATTTGGGTTTTGGATAAGAAAAGTTTTAGTAAACTTTCACTTTGACCCCTATTCTTATCAATGGTTTCCAAAATCGCCCGGTAATAATTAATTTCATACTTTATGACATTAAATTTGTTAGGCTTGTATTCAAATTAAAGAATTCCTAGCAAATGGACTTGTTCGTTGGGCACTCCATCTGAATGAATTATTTTGATCCAGTATGATTCAGCCAAATGATTTTGAATAACTGATTTAAATTTTAAAAATTCATTCTACTGATTTATTTGGATGTTGGTCATTTACGACACTAAGCGAACATCAATACTCCTCTTCTTCCATATGAATGAACAAACACAAACATACCCTCAAATTCTTGTAGTTTTATATTACATGATATGAAGGAAATGTATAGAAGAGAAAACAAAAAGAGATAAATTTTACATTTCAGAGTAATGAAATAATGATGTTAGTGGATTTGGACCAAGCTTATGTTAGAGATTATTAAATGATTAAGCTGATAAATCATGTCTCTTAATACAAAAGTCACATTCATTAATAATTAAGAGTTATGATTCTTCATAAACATATGTGTTGGTTGAGAAACTCTTAATGTACATTGTATGTTGAGAAAACACCCTTTAATTTGATTAACATACCCTTTGAAATATTATATAAAGAGATCATAGGAAATGATTCAAGGACAAGGAATTCATTCCATTTACTCCTTTTTTTCCATCTCTCTAAACTTTCTAAGAAACACAAAGTAGAGTTTGCAACGAATTACGAACGGTGTTTTGTTCGGAGTTCGATAGTTGTATCCTGCAAGATAGACGTCCGCGAAACTACTTACACCGGTAGGGAAAAAATTCCGTCTTAGGAGATTATCACAAGCAAGCCTCTATCATCTACAAGTTATCGTTTCGTGATCGAGAGAGAAACCGTGAAGTTCGTCTTTTGTATTACACATACTTTGTATTTAACTACACTTCTTTCTAATAAAAACAACTTCTTCTCTTTCTTTTGATTGATCTACATCTATATTCCTAACAATCTAAGACAGAATTTGTTTTCTTGTTTTGAAATTGATAGATGGATCAATCATCAACAAGTGCAAATGTGAAAAGTCACATTGAGAAGCCTTTTGTATTCCGGGGAACGGATTTCAAAAGATGACAACAAAAGATGGTGAAGATCTCACCACTTTGAATTTGGCTCAATGCTTAACTTCCGATGGACCGGATTTACCCGTTGAAGGGGATATTCCGGATGAAGTTATCAAGGCAGCAGAGGCATGGACACAAAACGAGTTTTTGTGTAAGAATTACATTCTTAATGCCTTGGATGACTCTCTCTACGATGTCTATCAAATGTTTCAAACTCCGAAACAATTGTGGGCCTCAT
The DNA here is from genome assembly GCA_900128785.1 of Arabis alpina. Taxonomy (NCBI): domain Eukaryota; kingdom Viridiplantae; phylum Streptophyta; class Magnoliopsida; order Brassicales; family Brassicaceae; genus Arabis; species Arabis alpina. The sequence goes on from LT669790.1 coordinate 11,895,677, forward strand.
TAGAGAAGAAGTATAAGTCCGAACTCGCAAGCGCCAAGAAGTTTATCGCTGGGAAATTTTTAAATTTCAAGATGAGTGACACCAACTCCGTGGTGAAACAAGTGGAGGAACTTCAAATTATTGCTCATGAATTGAAGGATGAGGGTATGGGGCTAAATGATGCGTTTTTCGTTGCTTCGATCATTGAAAAGTTGCCTCATACTTGGAAAGACTTCAAGATTTATTTGAAGCACTTACATGAAGACATGAGTCTCGAGCAAATCATTCTCAAGTTACGAGTCGAAGAGGAAAATCGTAAGAATGAGAAATCTGAATTTCTTTCTACGAAAGTATGTGCCAATGTAATTGAGGGAAACAACTCCAAATTCAAGGGCTATAAGAAGAACAAAAACGTGAAGAATACGTTCATTCCACCAAAGGGCACCAACTTCAAGAAGAAGCCACAAGGTGCTTGTTGGGTTTGTGGAAAGCCGGGTCATAGGGCTAAGGATTGTCGCCATAAGAAGGAAGGCAAATCGGTTGGAGACGCTAACAACGTTAACCTTACCGAAAATCAGTTCGTTGCGGTTGTTTCTGAAGCAAATATGATGACCAACTCAAATGATTGGTGGATCGATACGGTTGCAACGAAACATGTTTGCTGCGATATAAGTTCGTTTTCCACATATGAGAAAGGTTGTAGTGGAGAAAAGCTTTACATGGGAAACGCTAGCACCGCTACGATTGAAGGAAAAGGCAAAGTGGTTCTCAAACTCACTTCGGGGAAAGAACTTGCACTCACAAACGTGCTTCATGTGCCTGAGATTCGTAAGAATATGATTTCTGGTTCTCTTTTGAGTAACAAAGGCTTCAAGATTGTATTTGAATCTGATAAGGTTGTACTCACCAAAGGTGGGATGTATGTAGGAAAAGGTTATCTTTGTGATGGTCTTTTCAAACTGAATGTTGTAATGATCGATAATAATAAAAACGCAGGCAAATGCACTGCATTTGTTTACTTTCTTGAGTCAAGTAACTTATGGCATAAAAGACTAGGACATGTCAATTATCGTTCATTGTATAGAATGATAAATTTGGGAATGTTACCAAAGTACAATTCTAATGATAAAAATAGACATAAATGTGAGGTTTGTGTTGAATCAAAATATTCAAGGCATCCTTACAAGTCTGTGGAGAAGTCAAATGAGTTACTTGGTTTGATACATAGTGATCTATGTGATTTTCAATCAACGCCAAGTCGTGGAAGAAAGAATTATTATATCTCTTTTATCGATGATTATAGCAAGTTTTGTTATATCTATTTGATTGATACTAAAGATGAGGCTTTGAATTTGTTTAACAAATTCAAAGCAGAAGTATAAAATCAATTAGATAAGAGAATAAAAATTCTCAGATCAGATCGTGGTGGAGAATACAAATCAAATGAATTCTCAGAATTTTGTTCTACACATGGAATCATTCATCAAACTACAGCTCCTTATACTCCAATGCAAAACGAAGTTGCCAAAAGGAAAAATAGGACGCTTAAGGAAATGATGAATTCCATGTTAAACAATTCGGGAGCACCACTTAGCTTATGGGGAGAAGCGATTCTTACGGTAAATTCATTATTGAATAAGATTCCCCATAAGAAGAGTGATAAAAACCCATATGAGATGTGGAAAAGTAAAATCCCTTCATATAAAAATGTGAAAATGTGGGGTTGTCTCGCAAAGGTTCAAGTACCTTTACCAAAAACAACTGTTATCGGACCAAAACCGTTGGATTGTGTTCACATCGGTCTTGCGGAAAACAGTGCCACATATAGATTTTTAGTCCATAAATATGAAAATGCGGAGGTAAATGTAAATACCATCATTAAATAAAATGAGGCCGAGTTCTTTGAACATATTTTTCCTTACAAAGAGCCAAGAGTCACGAGTACTAAACGAGTACGAGAAGTTGAAAATATTTCTTCAAAAGTTCAAGAAGAAGAAAATGAACTAAGAAGAAGTAAAAGGGCAAGAGTTGCCAAAGACTTTGGTACTGATTTTATGACGTACTTAAGTGAATATGAACCACAAACGTATAAGGCTGCACTGGAATCTCCAGAAGCACTTTATTGGAATGAAGCGATTCAAAGCGAAAAGGAATCCATTATGAATAGCCATACATGGGAATTGGTTGATTTACCACCTGGAAATAAACCAATTGGATATAGATGGATTTTCACAAAGAAGTTAAGATTGGATGGATCGATTGATAAGTATAAAGCAAGACTTGTGGCAAAGGGATTTCGCCAAAAGGAAGGTCTTGATTTCTTTGATACATATTTGTCGGTCACGAGAATTACTTCTATAAGATTGCTAGTAGCAATCACTGCCATATATGACTTAGAAATTCATCAAATGGATGTCAAAATGGCATTTTTAAATGGTGAATTAGATGAAGAAATATATATGGAACAACCCGAGGGCTTTATAGTCAAGGGTCAAGAAAAGAAGGTTTGTAAACTTGTAAAATCATTGTACGGACTCAAACAAGCACCAAAATAATGGCATGAGAAGTTTGATCATACAATAAAATCTTATGGTTTTACCATAAACGAATGTGACAAATGTGTTTACATTAAGCAAACAAAAAATGCTATAATCATTTTATGTCTCTATGTGGATGACATGTTAATAATGAGAACAAGTAAAGACATTATTAACACCACAAAGAAGATGTTGAGTGATAATTTTGAAATGAAAGACTTGGGATTGGCTGATTTAATTCTAGGAATTAGAATTAAACGAGATACCAATGGTTACTCACTTATTCAATCTCATTATGTGGAGAAAGTCTTAAAAGAAATTTGGTCACTTTGATGATAGACCGGTTGTCACTCCGTTTGATCCAACGTGCAAACTTTCAAAGAATGAAGGTGAAAGTGTGTCTCAGTTAGAATACACACAAATAGTTGGGAGCCTTATGTACATTACAAATTGTACAAGACCAGATTTGGCTTACTCATTGAGTCGATTAAGTCGATATTCAAGTAATCCAAATGGAGAACATTGGCATGCTTTAATTAGAGTATTGAGATACTTAAAGCATACAATTAATTATGATCTCTAGAGGTACGGATAGTAAATCCACAAGTGGTTACATGTTTACACTTGGTGGTGGGGCTGTGTCTTGGAGATCATCTAAACAAACGTGTATTGCACATTCAACAATGGAATCTGAATTTATCGCATTAGATAAAACTGCAGAAGAAGCCGAATGGCTTAGAAATTTTATTGAGGATATTCCATTGTTGCCGAAGCCGGTAACTGCTCTATGTATCCATTGTGATAGTATGGCTGCTTTACATCGAGGTAAAAATGCAATATACAATAGTAAATCAAGGCATATTAGACGAAGACATGCCATAATACGACAATTGCTTTCCAATGGGGTGATAGCATTGGATTATATTAGATCAAAGGAAAACTTGGCTGATCCTTTGACTAAAGGCCTACCAAAAGAGCAAGTCGTATTCACTTCGAGGGGAATGGGTCTTAAGCCGATACAATGAGTCACCACTTGATGGAAACATAACCTAGCAACATTGGAGATCCCATGGTTTAGGTTCAATAGGCAAACTGGTTGAGGAAGATTCACACAAGAATAACATACATTTCTCATTCCTATGAAGGTAAAGTATGTTTCCGTTGATGTTTAAGGGCTGAATATTTTATTCTTAATAACGTTAATAGCTTTTGTAAAAGAGGGATAGAACGGACTATCTTTAATTAACGTTATCTATGTGAGAGTCATGTCGGGTCGCATCTATGAGAATTGAGATGGTTAAATTCTCTAGAGCTCTCATGAAGACGGGATATGTTCAGGACCAAAAGGAACACAACCGTATAAACTAGAAATGTGAAGATGAAATATGTGTTTCACTTATTGTCTAGATTTACTATCAAACGTGGTTAATTCAAGACTAAAGTTCATTACCCACAAAGTAAATCCGATAAGCTGTAACTAGGAAAAGTTCAAGTCCATAAGACACCTTCTTCCGATGCATATTGATTATATTTTCTTAGAAAGTTATTGAAACTTATTTTCTATTCAAATGTGGGGTATTCTTGAGTTTGAATAGAAAATGTGGGGTATTGTTAGAGATTATTAAATGAAAAGTCACGTTTGCATTAAGTTGATAAATCATGTCTCTTAATACAAAAGTCACATTCATTAATAATTAAGAGTTATGATTCTTCATGAACATATGTGTTGGTTGAGAAACTCTTAATGTACAATGTATGTTGAGAAAACACCCTTTGATTAACATACCCTTTGAAGTATTATATAAAGAAATCATGGGAAATGATTCAAGGACAAGGAATTCATTCAATTTACTCCTTTTTTTTTCATCTCTCTAAACTTTCTAAGAAATACAAAGTAGAGTTTGCAAGGAATTACGAACGGTGTTTTGTTCGGAGTTCGATAGTTGTATCCTGCAAGATAGACGTCCGCGAAACTACTTACACCAGTAGGGACGAAATTCTGTCTTAGGAGATTGTCACAAGCAAGCCTCTATCATCTACAAGTTATCGTTCCGTGATCGAGAGAGAAACCGTGAAGTTTGTCTTTTGTATTACACATACTTTGTATTTGTACTACACTTCTTTCTAATAAAAAAAAAACTTATTCTCTTTCTTTTGATTGATCTGCATCTATATTCCTAACATCTTAGAACATAATTGAAGAGATGTGGCTTGAACATTATATATACGTTAGCATGAACTTCATCAAGAAGATGATGATCTCCCTCGTTTGAATTCATACTCTCCAACAATGTAAAAGATGATGCCTTTAATATTACCGTCCATTTTTATAGCAGACGTAACAACTTTATTCTCCACATCCACCATGAAATTCCTCATCGTATCATCAACTAAATCCTCCAGTGAGAAGCTTTGTTTTCATTGCTTTTCAGTCACGTCTTTTAATTTGTTGACGGTCTTTGTTCAATGCCGCCTTCTCTGATGATAACGAAGAACCTTAACCACCAAGAAATGAAGTTCCATGCCCAAATCCACATATCCTTGTTTACCTGTGATATCAATTAGTCTTTCAAAGAGAAACCACACATCATACCAAAATGAGGAAAGGATTCCACTTGAGTTTTGATTTTCATAATATCTGAACAATTTTTTGCGTGAGGAAACCTAAAGGGTGAGTTCCCTGGCCATAAAGATTCCTTACGGATTAAAAAACGGTGAATCCAGTTAACCTACAACAAAAAAAGATGACATGATTCTCCATATTAGCTTTAAACAACTCGTTTTGTTCACATCTATAATATATCTTCATCCAATTCTCCCTACTCTTTTGGTTTACAAATGTCTTTATAAGAAGAACTGGCCTGGACCAGAGTGAAAAAGCGGTTTTGTGGCTAGATTTGTATGTTTGTGTGTGTATGAGCATAAACTAAAGAACACATAGAGTTTTTTAATGATGTTCGTTTCCTACATCCCCGGGACCTAGTCCATAATAAATCCATTAGAAAAAGATGCAACATACAATCTATATATGGTGACACACCACTCTTTCTAAAACATGGATTCAAACACCAAGAGGCAAATCTTTTTTATGTTGATCGCCTCTTTGGTGGACGACGCCACACACACATGTGTGCCTCTCACAATAGAACCCTAGGCGCGTGAGTATTCTTGTCACCGTCTAGTCCTATTTAATCTAGCACCACGAAACTCTAAGTTTCATGTTATGTGAGCTTTCAATCTGTCTCATAATTGGGCTTTCTAATTCAATAAGAGTCTATCTCCGCTTTGTTCTGCGTGTTGGAACATCTTCCTTGTTGTTCCAACATATGCTTGAAAAACCTCTCTTTCATTCTCCCCCTATTTGATTGAATGTGTGTATCCAAGCTCATCTTCACACTCTCTAGATTCAGCATTCGACTCCCCCTCTCTGGTAACATCATCACTTTCTTCATACTTACTTCTTAGGCTCTTCATCGGGGTTTGTTGGAGATGCATCGACAAATTAATCTCATCTTGCTTGGTTGGCACATTCATACAAAAAGTCTCAAGCTAATCAAGCCTATCTATGTTCCCGGCCATGTTCCAACATTCCCTTTCGTGTTCTAGCCTCTGCTATAGTTTTTGTTTCAGATGATATTTGAACAACTTTCACCATAATTTGCAGATGGAGTTTAACTTTGATTGATAAGCCGCCACTTTATATCTCTTCCTTGCAGTGAGATCTTTCCAGGAACACCTTGGTCGTGACCTGGGTCTACATGAGTCGTCGGGAATATATCTTTGAAGTTGGCTTCTCGTTCACTACATGTTTCAGATTGCAGGTGTTTCTGCAGATTTGGGTAGAAGAAAACACTCATAACTTTTACAATTCACCTCCGAATTGAGTTTTGTTTTTCTCCTGTGGAAAGATGACTTCGTTATCTTTGCAACCGTACCAATATCAACTTTTGGTTTGTTCTGGTCCGTCGGAAAAACACCCTGCAATATGGCTTGTCGGAGTGGTTCCTTTTTTTTTCTTTTTTTCTTTTCTTCTCTTCTTCTGATTCTTCTCTTCTCTTCTCTCGAGCAAACCATTAACTCAAGCTTCTTCTTTGTTAACATGAAACATGATTGAACCCTAATCTCATACTTTTCTCTTCAATCGCAACCACCAACATCGAGTCCATGATCATACCCGAAAATAAGAACGAATCTGTATCGAGCCCTTCTCTTGATACCAATTGAAAAAGCGGTTTTGTGGCTAGATTTGTATGTTTGTGTGTGTATGAGCATAAACTAAAGAACACATACAGTTTTTTCACGAGGTTCATTTCCTACAGCCCCGAGATCTAGTCCAGAATCAATCCATTAGAAAAAGAAACAACCTACAATCGCTATATGGTGTCACACCACTCTTTTCTATAACATGGATTCAAACACCAAGAGGCAGATATTTTTTATGTTGATCTCCTCTCTGGTGTACGACGCCATACACACATGTGTGGCTCTCACACTAGAACCCTAGGCGCGTGAGTATTCTTGTCACCATCTTTTCCTATTTAATCTACCACCATGAAACTCTAAGTTTTATGTTATGTGGGCTTTCAATCTCTCTTATAATTGAGCTTTCTAATTCAATAAGAGTCTATCTCCGCTTTGTTCTGCATGTTGGAACATCTTCCTTGTTGTTCCAGCATATGTTTCAAAAACCTCTCTTTCACAGAGGAATGTAAAATATAGTTTATCAATCTTATTTATTCAACCTTTTCGAAGTTTGAAGGCTGAAATTATGTTTGAAGATGGTCTATATATGGTAATCCTCCATATCCAAAGGCTCCATGCCTATCTACATACCTAAAAAATGTGGCTTGAATGGTCAAATGCATTCAGATGAAATTCTCATATCCTCTAGTTTAAATGATTTCATTGACTAATGTTCTTATATGAGCATACATCCAAATAGAGGAAGAATAGGAAATTCCAAGCGAGGTTCTCAATCATGGAGTGAAAGAGGTGGCTTAAGAGGATGGTGACTGATGAATTTGATAAAGGGATCCAATGTGTGTGTATGTTTTGTACTTCATTATCATCATTTGGAAACATCTCTGGACGAAGATTAGGATGATGACCTTATTTTTGGGTCTATGTTTGAGTGAGGATTGTGCCTCATAATTTCATATGGGTTGCACTATGGATGTGCATGTGTACTTTTATGTTTATTACCTTGTGCATGTTGCTTGGACTGACATATTCAAGTAAAAATGGAGAGATTGAAGAAGCAGATGCACATTAGAGGTATTTGAGTTACATCTTGGAGAGGAAAACTCAAAAGTTGAATGAATAGTCATAAATTGAGAAGAAAAGTCAATGTTCCCAGTAAAACCTCGAGGCATGAGCTACGCAAAGAAAAGAAGAACCTTGTTGCAGAACAATGGTTTGTTTATCAAGGTGGGATAAGACCTTTTGCAAAAAAAATAAAGCAAGTGGATTTAGTTTTCCAGAATCTGATAGGATTCATTGCTAGAGAAATAATGCAAGTGTATATGACATCAGAAGACTAACAACAATGACTTGCCCTTTGAGATTAAGGGAGGTCAGTTGGTTATGTGTTGCAGGTGCAACCAATATAAAAGGGGAAGAGACTGGCCATAAAGGAGTTAGTTCTTATGAAAATAGCTTTGGAGGAACTCAGAGGTAAAAAAAATATAATATGGCCTTCTGAATGAACAAAGAGACATGTAACTGTTGTTGCGTTTCAAGGTTGGATAGATTATAAATATGTTTAGGAGTAGTTGCCGCAGTTGCTACGTGTCCAGTTTTGATAATTAATAGTCTTTATTGGAATTGCTCCGTCTCTTAAGTCTGTTTTTATTGCTATGTAGTTAGCTTGTGTTAAGATTCCTACTTTTTCATCTAAATCTTTGTATCCTTGAGTCGAATACTTAAACTTGTTATTCTTTAATTAATTTGTTTCAACGATTCAAATTTTGGTCTAAAATCTTTTCAACTGCGAGTGAAAAAAAAAACATGATGTCACTTTCACATGTGAAAAAACTTGTTATACCATACAACATTGAGAAGAAAATATTTTAATGGTCATACGTATAAATTATATATACATTTTGCCCTTCGGTATATCTTTGTTTTTGATGGCAAAATGAACATGTTGATGATTTTCACCTCTTGATTCACATGAATCAATATATAGCTCATGGATGAAGAAGAAGAAAGCTAAGGTTATTAACTTCGCATAATTCCCCTTCTTCATCAGTATTAGTTGTTAATTGTGAAGAGGAAGATCCTAAAAAGAAGATATTTCTTTACGGTTTTGAAATCCTTGTGTGGGTGAATAAATATCATATATGTCTACGAAAAGGATGTTATATATATACATATTTTCATGAAAAAAGTAAAAATCTATAAATTGGTTTGGGTAATAAAGTTACTAACGCCCCTCCAATTAAGAAATAACGATATTTTGACTACATTTTGTTAAAACAAAAAAGAGTCATATTTTCCATTTTTTTTATTACAAATTAGCCTATGTTATCGCAAACCACACATATTTTAGTAGTAATTTTAAAACTCTACAGAAGCCGTTTATGGCTCGTGGCAATTTTGATGTCGCTTGTAGATTAATGATCTCAATTTGGTGTCTGATCAGTCTTTTTATCGTTGTTTGTGTCTATCGTTTAGGGTTAGCTATTTTTCGGTCATGCATCATTTGATTTAAACGTCTCTTTTGTTTTACCTACCGTTGTATATTTTGGTCTTTCTGAGAGTTTTGTTTCTTCTGTATTTATGTCAAGAATTTTAAAAACGGTAAAGAATCAAATATTTTACAAAATAAAAGGAAAAGAAATGATTAGTGGTAACTAGTTTCAAAGTATAGTTTTTTATATAGAAAAAATATCTCAATCCAAATTAACCACATATTCTAAAGTGATAATATTTTATAAAAAAAAAAGTTTCACTGAATAGTAAACACTAAAAAACTGTAAATATCTAAATAATAGTAGAAAGTAGAAATTTTTGGTACGAACATAGAAAAAAACTAAATAGAATAATTAAATTTTTAATGAAAAAATATACGTTTTTGTTACAAGAGACCGCTCCTGTTCTCTCTAAATTTTTTTCCTCTCCCTTCTATCTAAACTATTTTACCATTGACCCGCTCCACCGTCTCGATTAGCGTCGGAATTGCACTCGATCTCCTTTCCTGGCTTGGTTTTTAGATCTAGAATTTTAGATTAGTTTTATAGGTCTAGATTTTGGACTTGTCTTTTTAACACCTCTTTGTATGTTAATAGCTGATGCGGCTCAGAGTGGTTGATTTCGAGGGGATTTAGTCTTAGTTTCATTCATGCGATTCCTCTCGCAAATTAATTATGTCATGGTGGTTTCAGGCGTTATTTTTTAGGCGTAGGCTACGCTTTATCCCCTGGGTGGTGGGTTTTTGAAGACGAATTTGTTTTTTTTCTTGGTTGAGGTTGTAGTCCTATTCGGGATTTGTAAGGTTGTGTGCGCCATATCACAAATATTTGGAGTTTATTTGACAGTGATGTATAGCTTCTACCACCTTGGGGCTCGCTTATCTTCCTTCAACTCTAGTTCTTACTTGTTTCATTTCCGATTCGATTTTGACAAGATCTTGCTTTGTGTGGTGCCTTAGCTCCGATCAGCCATGAACCCTTTAGTCACCTGTCAGATTGATTTGATTGAAATGTCATCTCGATTCAAAATATCAATCAAATCTTCCAGATGACATTTCTGGTAATACTATAGTTTTGGGTGTTTATTAATATTTTCTTTTGTAAAAAAAAACATGAATATTACTAAACCTTTTGATATTTGGTCAACAAAATATTACCAAACTAAAATTTTATTTTTTCAAGTTTGAAGACATGATCATTCAACTGTTGTTGAGCATATTGAAGCTTGCTGGTGCGTCCAACACAAAAACCCTACAACATCCTGCTGATTCTGGACACATGCGTTACTATGCACCTCACCTCCCAACAAGGTAAACGCTCTTCTTAAAAATTATCATAAACTACTAGTCTTCCTTTAGTAATTGTCGGCAATAGCTCATTTCTGCCGATAATTGCAAAGGACGAAACTTGTTTTCCCAACGATACTCGTTCTATATTTTTCAAAACATTTGACTTTGTCCTAATTTTTTTTTACATTGATTTAAATCTGACAGTTTACAAAAGATAACTCTTACTCTATAAAATTTGATCATTTCAGATTTCTAATTAAGGATTTCCAAACTTGGGATAATCCAAGGTGACAACTCCTCTTTACTCAATCACTCCATCGTTTTTATCTCACCTGCAAGCTCTCATCTCAACCACTTCTCCGCTTCACTTTAGAATCAACTGAGATACCAAAAGACGTGACATTTTTGAAATTCCTTTAAAATCGATTATCGGGAGACAAACATCCGATTTTTGCAAAAAAATCAACTATTAGTTGTAAAGGGTATAATTGATAACTATAAAATTAAATAGTGAGATAGAAACTTATAAATTCCTAGCTAATCATTAAGTAAATAATTTTATTAATCAATTTATTCCACTAAATTTTAATATATAATACATTATTCTTATTTTTTTTAAATAAACATATTATTTTTTGTTTTAAATGTGAACCTAATTCATATACAAGGGAAAAGTTACGAGGTAAATCATTAATTTGTTTGTTACTTTTTAATTAAAAACGTAAATCATTATTTTATTTGTTGTGTTCGACAAAATTCATATTATTCTAAAATTTATTTAGTTTATTGTGAGCTTTACAATGTACATCGATAATGAAAATCAATTTTACATTTAAAGATATTGAAATAAATGAGACATAATGATCAATTTTACACAGAACATTGACACTTAAGGCATTTACATATACTTGGATTAAATTTATTCAACTATATTACACTACGTACAATACATATTAATTAGAAGCATTCATATATACAATTTAAATATATATTGTCGTGTACGACAAATTATTAATTTTGATAATATTTGTATATGGTCAAAATAATAAAAAGATAAATCACAACACAAATAAACCACAACTTCAATTTAGAGTTTTGACGTCAAGAAACTTATTTAAAACATGAACATAAAAACGCAAACAAAAACCAAATATGTTGTCAAGTTTCGTCCCAAGACGAAACCTTAAGCAAAGATCACATAGCAATTATGAATAAAATCGGTGAATTCACCAGCATCGCAACAATTCTCGTTTCCTCCCAAAGCTGCTCTTCCACATTTGGAGAAAGATGACAAGTGTAAACCCCCTAAGTAAGAAAAGCGATCAAACTAGGGGGGTTTTTTCCCCAAAAACGCAACCCTAGAAAAATCACCCCATAAAAAAAATCTTAGCGCAATGAGTAAAGGTTATCGTTGACACCGCAATAACTAGGACACAAATAAAAAAATAGCATGGACGAAACTTTAGAGAACTTGACGATACTGAGAGAAATTAAATGAAAATAATGAACGGAAAACACTTTATTATTAAGCAAGGTTTATCAAAACCACATCATTGTTGATAGCATACAATATTATGAATGATAAGTTGTACTGACAGAATTGATCAGTTCAATATTAAAACTTTTTAAGGCATCAAATAAACATGAGACGGTTTGGCCCCAATGGTAAATGACAAGAGGCATTCCACGGTGTTGAAGCATGAGCATTATAATTTGCCTCGGTTTACATGGGTATAAGCTCACCATGTGTTCCCAACCAGGGTTAACCTGGTGATCTAACTACAAGTGTTGACTCATATAATCATATATATGTTGTGGATGTGCACAAGAATGAGGAAAAGCTGGTCAGCCTTATGGGAGCCTCAGTTGACATGGGTATAAGCTCACCAGGTGTTCCCATAAGGTCGACAAGATTTTCCTCATTCTTGTGTACAACCCCAACAGAGATATGATTATATGAGGCGATACTTGCAGTTAGATCACCAGGAAAACCCTGGTTGGGAACATATGGTGAGCTTATACCCATGTCAACTGAGGCGATTTATAATGCGCATGCCTCAACACCATGGATTGCCTCTTGACATTTATCATTGGGGCCAAACCGTCTCATGTTTGATTGATGGCTTAAATTTTTTTAATATTGAACTAATTATTTATGTCAGTAAAATTTATCATTCATAATATTGTATGCTTTCAACAATGATGTGGTTTTAATAAACCTTGCTTAATAATAAAGTGTTTTCCGTTCATAAATTTCATTATATTTCTCTCAGTATCGTCAAGTTCCCTTAAATTTCGTCCATGATATTTCTTCGGTTTGTATCTTATTCATAGCGGTGGTCAACGATAACCTTTAGTCATTGCGCTAGGATTTTTTTTTTCCGTGAGTGATTTTTCTAGGGTTTGTGTTTTTGGGAAAAAACCCCCTACTTTGATCGCTTTTTCTGATCTAGTTCTCTATTTCGCCGGCATTTTATGCCTTCCGCTTGGAGATAAAGATATAGGTCGGAATAGCGATCAAACTAGGGGTTTTTCCCCAAAAACGCAAACCCTAGAAAAATCACCTCCAACAAAAACTCTAACGCAATGAGTAAAGGTTATCGTTGATCACCGCAATGAATAAGACACAACTCGAAAAATAGCATGGACAAAAATTTAGGGAACCTGACAATACTGAGAAAAATTAAATGGATTTTATGAACGGAAAACACTTTATTATTAAGCAAGGTTTATCAAAACCACATCATTGTTGATAGCATACAATATTATGAATGATAAGTTGTACTGACAGAATTAATCAGTTCAATATTAAAACTTTTTAAGGCATCAAATAAACATGATTCAGTTTGGCCCCAAAGGTAAATGACAAGAGGCATTCCATGGTGTTGAGGCATGAGCATTATAAATTGTCTCGGTTTACATGGGTATAAGCTCACCATGGGTTCCCAACCAGGGTTTTCCTAGTGATCTAACTGCAAGTGTCGACTCATATAATCATATCTCTTTTGTGGTTATGCACAAGAATGAGGAAAAGCTGGTCAGCCTTATGGGAGCCTCAGTTGACATGGGTATAAGCTCATAAGGTGTCCCCATAAGGTCGACCAACTTTTCCTCATTCTTGGGCACAACCACAACAACGATATGATATGTGAGTCGACACATGTAGTTAGATCACCATGAAAACCTTGGTTGGGAACACATGGTGAGCTTATACCCATGTCAATCGAGGCAATTTATAATGCTCATGCCTCAACACCATAGAATGCCTCTTGTCATTTACCATTGGGGCCAAACCGTCTCATGTTCGATCGATGCCTTAAAAAGTTTTAATATTAAATTAATTAATTTTGTTAGTAAAATTTATCATTTGTAATATTGTATGCTTTCAACAATGATGTGATTTTTATAAACCTTGCTTATAATAAAGTGTTTTTTGCATAAATTCCATTATATTTCTCTTTGTATCGTCAAGTTCCCATAAGTTTCGTTATTGCTATTTCTTTGGTTTGTGTCTTATTCATAGCGGTGGTCAACGATAACCTTTACTCATTGCGGTAGGCTGGGGTGACTTTTTTAGAGTTTGTGTTTTTAGGGAAAAAAAATCCTCAGTTTGATCGTTTTTCTGACCTAGCTCTCCATTTCGCTTGCATTTTATGTCTTCCGCTTGGAGATAAAAATCTAGGCCAGGAAAGGGCAGCCGGGATCAGTGCGAGCCGCGGGTCAAGATTGGACGGGCGCATGGCCGGGACAAAGGTGACGGACTGGTGATCGGGCGGCGTGGGTGCTTGGACTGGCGCATAGTGAGGCAATGCCACGTGGGGTCCATGTGATTAACTCGTTCTCCCCGAAACCTGTCGCACCTAGATCTTTGTGTAGCATCCGACAGGCAGCCTAGGACAGAGGAAGCGTCCTACAGTGGGCTGGCGAGCGCGCGGTTGAAGTTGGGCTGAAGATGCATGGATGACAAGTGTCACCAATGCGGGATCTCGGCCAAACCACTTCAAATCTGACCCTCTCCTCTATAAATAGAGACCACCACTTCTCATTTGTCTCATTCCTCTTCTATCTTCACCCAAGCTCTGCCAAATCCCATTAGAGTTTTCCAGCAAGTTTCCGGCAAACCTTTCTGTGACTCCAGCTTTTCTGGTAAGTTTTCCGGCAAGCCTTGCCGTGTTTTGAAAGTTCTCTGGCGAGTCTCAAAGCTTTTTGGCGAGTCCCATGTGAAGCCTCGACGTGTCCCCAAGTTTTCCAACGAGATCTCCGATGAGCCTTTGAGCTTTCAACAAGTTTTCCGGCAAAGCTCCAATGACTTTTCCGGCGATCCTCTGCCATTAGCCTCGTTTTTCCAACAGTCTGGGGTGTTACAGCCTCTATCCTCAGAGTGGTGACGAGGAGGCTATCCTCGACCGCACCTTTTCTAAAAATACCGGACCCGCTTCTCTCGACAATGCGTGAACCTTCACCGTCAAAACTTCTAGTTCCAGTGAAGCCTCCACCAGATTTTTCAAAAAGCCCACCGGATCCTTCACCAAATCCACCATATATGTTTCTCAAATCCATTGATACCCATCTATGCTCACCGAATCACAGAGCCACCACTCCAACGACCTCCCTCCTCTATTTCACCAACGGGTTTTCCCATCTCTTTCCTTGGCCAAGACTTCATGGAGAGGCTTGGGGCTCAGGAAATTGTTTTATTGGGGCCATGCATGATGTAAATCCGCTGCTCTCATCAGGATGGTGGTGGTCCTCTTTATGGTTGACCAATCCGACGACCCAAACTTCACGTCTCCGATCTGTTTGTCTTTTTCTCTCTGTTTCTGGCAAGGGTAAATTGGTTAGAGAACTTAGTCCACAAAATTATGGTTTGGCTAGTTGATTTGGATCTTATTGTTATTTCATGAATTTTATAACTTTATTGTTTTTCCGTAATTGCGACTTGTGCCAATCTTTGGCAAATAGGAAACGAGTGTAAATTCATGAATTTTTATTTTTTTGGTGATTCGAACTAAAGCCCGAGAGGGTTTTTGAAGAAGTCAAAAAGATTTTTTCGGTAGAATACGAATCCTTACAACTAGTTAGAATCATATTTTTTGGCTCAAAACTGAAACCTCTTGGTATTCTCTATGACACTTCATTTCTTTGTAAGATTTGATTTGATTTGATTTTTTTTTCATCTCGGCACATTGTATGCCCTTGTAACTGGATTCCGTTCTAGTTTAAATGAAGTTTCTTGGTTGTCCAGAAAAAAGGTTAGAATATGCTAATTATGATGTTAAGGTAAATGATATATGAGAAAATCTAAAAAGAATATTTGTTGGCTGATTTTACAAAGAAAACATTGATTGAATTATTGGGATGTAAATCATTCATT
This sequence comes from Arabis alpina, assembly GCA_900128785.1. Lineage (NCBI taxonomy): Eukaryota > Viridiplantae > Streptophyta > Magnoliopsida > Brassicales > Brassicaceae > Arabis > Arabis alpina. The sequence continues at coordinate 11,911,548 of LT669790.1, forward strand.
TACAAACACCAATTACGTGATTTCTTAGAAGAAGTTCTCCTCTTTGTTTTGAAGAGAGCTCTATTTCATTACAAAAGATGGATGCTTGTATTACCACGATGGAAACCATCCACTTCGACGTCCTTTTCCAAATGGAATACTGTTCTGTATTTAGGTTAACGACCTCCCTACACACTTTTGGACCATCAACAACCACATTCAAGCCATTGGAAATCCTTTGAAAAATTATCTAGACCATAATTATAACGAAGAGCGCATCCAAGCCCTTCTAATTGCTTTCGTCTGTCATTACGAAGAAAAAAGTGCAGTTTAAGGCGGGTGAAGAAACTCCAGTAGAATTTGAGTATGAAAGATTGGAGAGACATTGTTTACGATGCTTTGTTCTCACCCATGAGAAAAAGTATTGTCCACTAACAGTTGGAGACCAATACTTTGGTAGAAATCAATCAACAAAATACGATATCCAGGTTAGAAGAAGATAAAAAGCGGCGGGGTACTCTGAAAAGTAAATTCCCTTTGGAACGCTTTGAAGATAAGGGTCCAAACCCTCCGCAATAGAGGAAGCCAAGGAACTGTTCCCCGCAGAGGAATCTCTCACCTAGATACCGAGAGGAAGCGAAAAGGTGAAAGAAGGCCAGGGTCGGTCCTGAAAATTTGGGGGCCCAAAGCAAAATAAAAAATATTTTGGGTTTTTTAGATACATTTGAAAACAATGAGAACAAATGTTAATATTTTCAAATTTTAGGGGCCTGTTAGTGCAAATATAAAAGTTTTGTGGGATTTTTTCAATACTAAAAAGTCAGAAATATTTAGGGGCCCAAAGCCCATGCCTCTTGGGCCTCTGCTCAGGCCCGACCCTAAGGCCATGAGCAGATGAAAATAGACACATATATAATCACCATTATCGTCCACGTCATGAGGTTCATGTTGCCAATATTAATCATCAATCAAAGAGATGGGAAGATCTTTTACCTCCGCGATTTCTCGGGGGCACGAATCTTAGTATAAAAATAAAACACGTAAATAACAATAAAAAATTAGTACTTAGTGGGGGTGTATTCAACCTGGAATTTGGAGTGATTTGTATTTGTGTGACAAATCCTCTGGTATTTTAGCAAGAGTTTTAAAAACTCTTTTCAAATCTAGTGTTATTGAAATTGTGATTTTAAAATCTAATTCAAAATCCATTGTTATTGGAAATGTTTTAAACAATGGATTTAGAAGATTTGATGTGATTTTAATGTGTTTTGGTGGAATTTCTTAGTTAAAAATGTGATAAAGCAAATCACATTGTTTTAGGTGGGATTCTATGGTATTTCAGTTAAAATCACAACAATTTCCCTAAAACATCCAAAATCATTAAAAAACCCAACTAAAATCAAATCACTTAAAATTCCATGTTAAATACACCCCCCTTAGAATCCAGCATGGGGTGTTTCACCAACATGGAATTTTAAGTGATTTGATTTTAGCCAAAAAAGATTTCATTCATTAGCAGCTCCAGAGTCGAAAAGTCTACCATAATGTTGTATCTCTTTGCAAAAAGTCTACCACAACGTCAAAAAAGATTTCATTCATTAGCAGATCAAGAGTCGAAAAGTCTACCACAACGTCTGCATCTCATAGAAATAAGTCTACCACAATGTCTGCATCTCATAGAAATAAACGTTTGCATCTCATAGAAATAAGTCTACCACAACGTCTGCATCTCATAGAAATAAGTCTACCACAACATCTGCATCTCATAGAATAAGTCTACCACAACGTCTGCATCTCATAGAAATAAGTCTATCACAACGTCTGGATCTCATAGAAATAAGTCTACCACAACGTCTGCATCTCATACAAATAAGTCTACCATAACGTCTATTATAAATCTACCGTAACGTATGTTTTTCCCCAGAGAAATAAGTCTACCATAATGTCGGAATCTGGATATGAGAATAATCCAGATCTGGAAAAAATTCAGATCTGAGAAAAATCCAGATCTGGACCAGAAAGTGATTTTACAAAACTTCAACACACCCAAACGAAACCGGTTAGAATCAAGAGATTACCTCTCTACAACGCACGAAAACGAAACCCCAGCACTCGTCAGAACTTTCCTTCGCCGGAATTTCGAAACTTATGAATGAAGAACATGTTGAAATTCATAAATCCGAACCTAAAACACTCGTGAATGATAGAAAAGAAAAAAACTCATGATTCGTTTCAAATCTTACCGTCAAACGCAACAAATCTCGTCGCCGGAGACAAAATCGCTCGGAGTCGCCTGAGGAGAAGAAGAAAAGGTTTCGTTGAAATCTGATTTTTTTTTTTTTTTCGTTTTATGTTTTTTGTTTTCTCAAAGGATAATGACATTTTCGTTAATAAACGAATTTGGGATATTTTTAATGTCTTTGTAACCTTTTTTAGCTCAAATTGTTGAGCTAAAAAAATAAAAGAATGTTTGAGTAAACACCATATCTAAAAAGGATGTTTGAGTAATTATGTCTTTGCTTTATCACATTTTTAACTAAGAAATCCTACTAAAACACATTAAAATCACATCAAATCTTCTAAAATCCATTGTTTAAAACATTTCCAATAAAACTGGATTTTGAAGTAGATTTTAAAATCACAATTTCAATAACATTAGCTTTGAAAAGAGTTTTTAAAACTTTTTTTGAATAACAGAGGATTTGTCGTACAAATACAAATCACTCCAAATTCCAGGTTGAATACACCCCCTAATGCTTTTGGTTCTTAAAACATTATATGGTGTGATGCAGCCTCAATGTTGGCTTACAATTACTCGCACTTCATAACGAGAGACAAATATAACCGCAAACATTATTTCATTCTTTTAAGTTGTAACATACGGTAGTTGAGCATACGAACGCATTGAAGATCGCATAAGTATGTATCTGAGGTTCCAAGCAACTTCAAGATGATAGGGGACATGCAACGCGACTCACACTTTCCACATAATGGACGAGTTACACTATTATTGAGCACCACCTCGAACCATTTTCCCCAATACTCTATTGTGCTTCTTGGCATGAGTCCAATAAAGTCTCCGAGCACACACATTCTATGCAAACTATCCTGGTGATCTTTACATGTGTAGAACCATGTCTTTGGATTGGTTTCTTTCTCACAAATGTTGCACCAGTATTTACGGGTTGTCTTTTCACCACCATAGCATGGTGAGAGAGGATGATCGTCAAATCTATACTTTACCACTTATGGTAAAGTGACGCATCTGAAACCCAAGACAAATTCACAACCCGTCCTGAATGCACCTAAGCACATCCCATTCCCTCCAGTTGCAACCATTGCAGATTTCATATTTGTTTGGTGGAATGTAATATAAGGGATGATGGGGATGACTTGGATGGACAAATGGCTCAGAAATCGAACCGCAACGAACATCGAATTTCACCTTCCCATGTTGGTACACAAAACCATTGGAAATTCTAAGACAAGCATCACACGTAAAGTAATCAGTCTTACTTGTAACTAAAGTAAGCCGTTCATTGTGTAGAATATGCCATTTCTTTTTAGGCAATTCAGCGCAGTTTTGGTGGAGAACGAACTCACAATCCATACAACCGTAGAAGGCTTGGAGACCGATGGGATGGCTGCATGCTCTGCACCTTTTGTTCTCTTCATACAATACACCATTTACATGGAGTCCAAGGTAATGTTCTTTGTGGCTGAAATGTTGTACTGTGTTTTCATCTATTACCACATATGGCTCTATATCTTTGGTTTCTTCAGGTACTCCTTCAAGTTCTTTCCCGTTCCAAACATCCTCTCTTGTAGCACATTTGGAATGAACGACATAGCCATGACAACTCTGACATGCATAACCCCCAAAAGTCCAATCTACCTTCTCGCAACAAACTCCACAAACAGAATTCACAACACCCAGAACAGAAGAGCGAGAAACACGAGGATCATGCCGATTGATGTTTATGATGCGTGGAAGGGCAAGGCAGGCTTGATGGATCATGAAACCACACTGAAAACACACGTAAGGGCTTCGATCTCCCTTCAGGCCGCAAGCATTACATGTAAAGGAATCGAGTCTTGGGAAAAGGGTTAGTTGGTGTTCATGAGCTTTCAAATCTAGAAGAGATTGTGGTGGTGGCTTTAAAACACATCCCATATCCAAGGAGAAGTTGCATGAAGAACAATGATAGAACAATCTATGATCAATCTCACTTCCACAAAGACGACACTTTCCAGATCAGAATAGTCCGGTAATCGACCCATGTGGAGCTTAAGAGGGTGCAAAGAGTGGTAAGAGTGGTTTACCTCTAACGAGTGTTTGACCTCTAGCGGATGCAAATCCACATGGAAGGCTAAAACACATTCATGAAATTTGTAATGAAACTGATCATCTTTACCAACCTTGCCACATTTAGCATCACAATGGAATTCCATATCCTCTTTGACAAGGGTGAGCTTGTGACCATGTATCTTGGAAACGTCAATAACCTCGGGTGGTGGATACTTGGCACAGTGTAGATCTACGTCGAAGTCACATATCACACAACGATAGAATAGATCCACGATTCTCCTCCCACATAAATTGCAACTATTATAATGTGGATCACTTCGAAGCCAAAGAGGGTGAAGGGAGTGAGATGGGTGTTGGATAGATTCAGAGGCCTTGTCACCACATTTCTTGTGGACAAAAAAATCACATTTCTTACAGAAATAGCCATCAGTGATAGCTTCGAAACGTCCACAACAACCACCTTTCCCTAGATGATTCCAAGGCACCATCAAATGTTCGTGGATCCATGGTAGTGACACTCTCTCAGATTCCATTGTCGAAGTGAAATGAAGATAAACAAAAGAGAAGAAGAAAGGTTAAATGTGTATCTCTTTCACTCGCCACTTAAACATTACTACTATATCTACTCAAATGAATGGATGACATTTCTCTCTTTCTCTCGCCCACTCAAATACTAATATCATAACTATACTACTTGTAAATATCTACTCAAATAAATACATGGCATGAAGGAGAAAACAAATATGCTGAAGTATGTACACAAACTATAAAGAGAAGTAACACTTGAGATTTTTTTCTCCAATAAATCTCATCACAAATGTGTTTACAAAAATGTTGTGAGGTCTTGGACTAAAGACTTGATGTGCTTAATTTGTATGATTTGAAGTTATATATTAGTGCTTCTTCTTTGTTTAGTCAATTTTATTTCTTTAAAAAGGAAGAGAAGTTTCAGAGAGCATGTAAAATACGCTTTGACAAGTTCATGACTCGCTCTCTATTCCTCACCACCACCTTAAACATGAAACAGAACAACCTCTGTTTATCATTTATGCACAACCTCTTCCATGTCTTTCTCTCATTCCAATGCTTCATCATTAATTACTTCTTCTCTACTCTTGACGCCTGACTTGCCAACCATTTACAAGCCTCTTGGTGCGGATTCTGCATCTAGCTAGAACTTACAAATAGTGAAACTTGAGGTGAAACAAGCTTGATCGTCTTGTTGTATCTTCAAACCCCTTGGAATCTTTGCCTTTTGTCTCCAAAACTAAAAGCCTCTTGAAAAAATCAAACCTTCTGCTTGAGTTAGATTCTTTGTTACGCACCAACTATGATTTAAATAAACATCATATTCATAATACAAATCTAATGATACTGTGGTTTACCAAGAAGCAAACTAAAAAGAGAAAGACGAATTTTGGGATAAGATGGAAGCACAATCATTGCCTTTTCTCCTCTTTCTCTCTCACTTATAGATTTGCTTGAAAAATTGTTTAATACTTTTGGTATTATTATTTATCATGATGGAAACTTAACCTTTCACGACAATATTTTGACAACAAAGAGGATATATACGTCCAGCAAAGAGCATCATCTTTACCAAAGATCAATAATATTTATTACGGTTTCGACTACTTTTCATATCACCACCACACTATGAAAACGGAAGCAAACCAAAAAAAGTTTATAAAAAGAAAAATATTACATTGGTGGATTCAAACTATAACAAAACTTGGAACATAGGTAAAGAGAAACGGCACACAACCACTTGATTCATAATCAAATTGTCTGTATCCATGCTTTCCAACAATGTACATCCTATTATTATTACTCTCCTCGCGTCTGTCACAACACACAACCATTTTCTTCTCTTGGTCGAGAACGAATCTCAGACAACCAGTAACACGACTAAGCTGAGAGGGTAAATCCAACGTAAAAGATTTGCTCCACGACAACACATCTTCAGTAGTATCAATCTTATTACTCACCCATATCTCCATTTGTCGTGTATTAGAGCTATGAAGTAACACCGAAAGTTGTTCTTCTCTTACAACTGATAGAGACGTAGTACAAAAACCAAGCTTCTCCACCGGAAGACACAAGTCTCTAAATCCATCTGTTGTGAAATCAAAACACATAATCCGGAACTTCTTCAAGGCAAAAGAATGCCAATAAGAATTCCCCTTTAAGGACACACCATCTGAAAAACAGGCTATATGCTGAAAGTAAGCTCAATATCTATGAGAATTGAGCTCAAAAACACATTTGTAAAGAGATTTGAAGCTGAATAATTATATTGAATTTGCTTGAAGAACATTGAATACAACTCTTCTCTATTTATACTAGAGTAGACTAAACCTAGTGTCTCTGACACCTGGCGTCATCTTGAGCGTTGTCAGACATCGACGGTCTTCGTGATGGCCGGAATAATGACAAACGGTACGGCAGTCAACAATGGTCACCATTGAGCTGGATTCAACTTTACCTTTTGATCTTATCTTCATATTGGGCCATATAGGCCATATATATTATGTAAGTGGGCTAATGATATAAAGCCTCTTAGGAACTAGGTTTTAGAGTATTAGAGTTTTAGATTAGGGATAATCCCTTGTATAAATATGAGAGGTTTCTCTCAAAGATCAATAACACAAAACATACATTTATCTTCCTCCATCAATTTTTACATGGCATCAGAGCAGGTTATTCTAGGGAACCTAAACTAAAGCTTCCGCTATTAGAGTTCATAACGATGATCGTGATCCTTGGTATTGAGGACGGTGATGATGATGATGAAGATGACGATGACGTGAAGTATATGGGTGTGTGTAATCGTCTGTTTTTTATTTATTTATTAAAGAGTTAATGGGTTTTTGGTTTTGTTTTGGATAGATTTATTATAAATTAAGGGTCTTGGTTTTAATCGTTAGGAATTTATAGTTTCGATTTCACAGTCACGTTTTTTTCTAATTGGTTCTAGTGCTTTGATTAGAAAACTATTATTTTAAGATTTGATTTAGTTTAGTGCATGAGATATCGAGAGATCATTATGATATTTTTAGAATAGCCGATGTGGCACCAGCCTTTCCCTACGGTGGGGTACAACATCCGTTTGTTAGCCCTAAGATGGGGTATTTCTTTCAAGGATCGTTAGTTGTCTCCAAGATGGAGTATTGCAACAACCATTCGTTGGCCCTATGGTGGGGTATTAGAATAACCGATTTGGCACCAGCCTTTCCCTACGGCGAGGTAAACCAGCCGTTTGAAGAACTACACGAGTGTCTGTGACGAGCAGCTACCGTTTGTTCACCCGTCGGTGGGGTATAGCACCGTTTGAAGAACCACATAAGTGTCTGTGACGAGCAGCTACATGAGTGATGGATACAGATGGCTGAGACAAAGGAGAATCCTATTAAGTTTATAGTTGAATAGTTCTTCCTTTGTTCTCATCCAGATAATTGATCGATAGCTACACGAGGTGATTGAGTCAGAGCGAGAACATAACCATGTTATGCCATACAGTTAAATTGTTCTTCTCTTGTTTTGATCTCAGTGGCTGACTGAAAAGAGCTAGGCAAAGACAAAGGCCTGAAGAAGGCGAGACATAGGCCTGAAAGAGGCGACAGAAGCCTGAAGGAGGTGAAACAGAGCCCTGTGAAGAACCATGTTATGTCATATAGTTAAATTGTTCTGATCGTGGTTTCATGTTTTTACCAAGGTAATTGGTTCACGGAAGCTTGAAGGCGACGTGAATATGTTTTACTATTAATTCTTCAAGTTGGACATTTCGAGTTCTACATGTTCCAACTTGAGGGGGCATATTGGGCCATATAGGCCATATATATTATGTAAGTGGGCTAATGATATAAAGCCTCTTAGGAACTAGGGTTTTAGAGTATTAGGGTTTTAGATTAGGGTTAATCCCTTGTATAAATATGAGAGGTTTCTCTCAAAGATCAATAACACAAAACATACATTTATCTTCCTCCATCAATCTTTACACTTCACTCTTCGTTCTTCAAAAAAAAAAAAATCTTCACTCTTCGTTGGAGAAGATAATGTTGTGATGGGCTTCTTTATCTCTGGGCTTTTCTCTTCTTTGCTTAATCCTCGAAGCCCATCACTTGTATTTGAATTCAACTTCTTTCCCTCTTCTCTATTATCATTCCCCCTCAAACTTGGTGTGGGTGGAGGATGCACACCAAGTTTGAATCTTATATTGTTGAACGCAGCTGCCGGAAGAGACTTAGTAAATATGTCAGCCAGTTGTTCAGTCCATGGAATATGCTTGACGATCAGAGTTCCCAATGCTACTCTTTCTCTCACAAAATGATAATCTGCTTCAAAGTGTTTTGATCTAGGATAATGGACTGGATTCGCCGTTAGTTTAACCGAGGATATATTATCTCCAAATAGTATAGCTCGATTTGGTTGTGGAACTCCAAGATCCCTTAAAAATTTGCTAAGCCAAACCAGTTCACATGTAGTCTCAGAAAGAGCTCTATACTCTGCCTCTGTGACACTCCTTGCAACTGATTGTTGTTTCTTAGCTGACCATGAAATGATATTGTTTCAAAGAAACGTACAAAACCCACCTGTGGATCTTCTTGTTGAAGGACAGCCAGCCCAGTCATTGTCACTATAAGCAGCAAGAGTAAAGTCAGTGTGTCTGGAGAACATGATCCCATAGTCTGTTGTGCCTCTTACATACCGGAGAACCCTTCTGAGCATGTTGTGGTCCGACTGTGTAGGGGCATGCATCTTCTGACAAACATAGTTCACAACATATTGAAGGTCTGGCCTGGTCATTGTGAGATACTGAAGCTTTCCTGCTAAGCTGCGGAAGTACTTAGGATCAGGAAATAAGACTTCTTGATTTGGAATATTGTTTAGCTAAAATGGTAATGGTGTTGCAATGGGTGCACAATCACTCATTCCAGCTATGGCTAACAAATCTTCTGCATATCGTTGTTGAGATAGAAGCAGACCCTCTTCATGAAATGTTGCCTGAATTCCAAGAAAGTAATGTAGTTGTCCCATATCCTTCATTCGAAATTCTTGTTTCAATACTCCCAAAAACTGATCCAACAATGCTGAGTTATTCCCTGTAAGCACGATCACATCTCATTTGTTAGTGTAAACAAAAAGAGATGGATCATGTTTACTGCACACAACCCCAAATTCCAGGAGATAGTTGCTAAACTTGTTGAACCAAGCTCTAGGAGCTTGTTTTAACCCATAAGTAGCTTTGTGGAGTTTACACACATACTCTGGTTTCTCTTTGTCCACAAATCCTATAGGTTGTTTCATGAAGACTGTTTCTTGTAAATCCCCATGAAGAAACGCATTCTTTACATCCAGCTGTTTAATAGGCCATTGCATAACTGTAGCTGTGTGTACCACTGACCTGACTGTAGCTGTTCGAACCACTGGACTGTATGTATCAAGATAATATATCCCTTCTTCTTGATTGTATCCCTTAGCAAAAATTCTTGCTCTCAACCTTTCTAAGGAGCCATCAGCTTTAAGCTTAGTGGTAAATATCCATCTATTTCCAATAACATGCATTTCTGGAGTTCTTGGAACCAGAGACCAAGTTTCTGTTTCTTTACATGTCTCCATTTCTTCCCCCATGGCCTCTGTCCAACCAGGATCTTTCAACGCAGAAGCTATAGTCTTTGGTAAAGGATACGCAACCTTTCTGGTCAAGAGAGCATACCTCGGATTTTTTTTAGTGGTACCACGCATTCCTCTTGTCACCATTGGATGTTGTGGTAGACGAAAACATAGAGCAGCAAGACGAGGAGCAACAGGTGAAGGAGTCCCAGCAGGAGAAGATAAAGGAGCACAAACATCATGGCTTGACGTACACTCAGCTCCCGTATCTGATCCTGTGGGAGACCTTAATTGTTGCTGAGGTAAACTTTGCAGTTGCTGAGGGGACCTTTGAATTTGTTGTTGAGGTGAACTATGTAATACACTCTCATCTGCATGATCATCTTCATCTATGAGGTATGGATTTCCTTGTAGAGCACTAAAGGTATTTGATGTAACCAGAGGTGCTCTTGAGGATTGAACAGAGACTGCAAGAATGGGATATATGCTAGAGAGTGGTGAGATCCCTTGTGGTTCAGGTGCAGCTTGAGCAGGAATAAAGGTTTTGGACCACGCACTGAACAAGGGAGATGTGTTTGTTTCCTGAGAATCAAGATATTTACCTGCAAAGGGATAAACACTTTCATCAAAGATAACATGCCTACTTATATACACCCTACCAGTAGGTAGATATAAGCACCTATAGCCTTTGTATTTGGCATTATAACCTATAAAGACATACTGCAGAGACCTCGGATCGAACTTGGTTGTAGCATAATCTCGTAAAGTAGGGAAACATGCTGTTTCAAACACTCTCAAGGCTGTATAATCTGGAGCTTTGCCATAAACCATCTGATAAGGACTCAAAGCATTTTCCAAAGCTGTTGTAGGAATAAAATTACTAAGGAAATTTGCTGTGAAAAATGCTTCAACCCAGAACTTCTGTGGGACTTTACTTTCAAACATCATAGATAACCCCAATTCTGTTACATGTCTATGCTTCCTTTCAGCCAAGCCATTCTGCTGAGGAGTATGAGGACACAAAATCAATTGTTGTATCCCTGAGTTTTGAAGATGAATGAGAAAGGCTTTACTGATGAATTCACCTTCTCCATCACACTGAAAAGATTTAATCTTTGTCTCATAATGTGTTTCAACAAGTTTCTGAAATTGAATGAAAACTGAGCAAAGCTCTGATTTATTTCTCAGTGGATAAAACCAACTGTATCTCGACCAATTGTCAATAAAAATTACATAGAATCTAAACCCTTGACAAGAGACAACAGGAGAGGGTCCCCACAAGTCATAGTGAATCCTATCAAGAAGTTTTGAAGCAACAAATGTGGAATCAGAAAACGACAACCTACTACTCTTCCCAAGCTTACATGTTTCACACACTGACTTGGTACTTTTGCTTATTGTGATAGCTTTCCTAGCTGAAAGTAAAGACATGACATGCTCATTTGGATGTCCAAGCCTCCTATGCCAAATCTCATCACTCGGTGATTGTTGTCTTGAAGAGAAGAAGACTTGGGTAGAAGGGGACTCCAACTTGTATAGACCTTCACGGTTTGTTCCCAGACTCAGTACCTTCTGTGTTGCTTTGTCCTTTACAATAACCCCATCAGAATCAAACTCAAAAGAACATGGATAATCTTTAGTAAGATTAGAAACTGACAAGAGAGATTTAGCAATTGCACGACACACAAAAACATCTCTAAAAGGAAGTGTACCTAAGGTAGAAGGAAGAAGCGCAGACCCAGTGTGAGTTATAGGCAGGAATGATCCATCACCCACCATAACTGAATCATATCCCTGGTAAGGTTGAGATTGATTGAGGTGATGATGGGAACTAGTAACATGAGCTGTATCTCCTGTATCCGGATGCCATTCCTGACCACTGTGGTCTGTGATATCAGTGATCCTCATAGCAGTCAAGGCAGCAGGAAGATCATCTGACTGATAGCTATTGTCAAACCTGTACCAACACTTAAGCGCATGATGACCTGTTTTTCCACAAATCTGGCAAGTAGGTCTGTTATCTGCACCAAAACATCCTTGTGAAGAAGAACCAGATGACACAGATCTAGAAGACACTGAGTTTTGTTGATGAAAACCTGCCTCTAGTGGAATAGAGCGAACCACGACCATGACCACCTCTGTTGTTGTTACCTGCTCTGCCTCTGTTATGGTAGTAACCTCTACCTTGACTCACTTGAGAAAGAGCAAAGACTAGATGAGGACTAACAACAGGAGCAGCATTATAACGCCGAAGTCTCTCTTCATAAGCTATTAACTTATCCACAACATGTTCATAGGATGGACCAGGTGACTCTTCCATAGAACTATCCAAGACCATGATTAGAGGTTCATAATCTCTGCCTAGACCATGAATAACAGCAAAGATCCTAGCTTTCTCACTAACAGGATGTCTGATAGATGTCAATTGATCACAAATGTTCTTAACATCTCTAAGATAATCATAGAGGGACTTATCTTGTTTGGAAATGGTTTGGAGACTTCTCTGGAGCTCATAGAGTCTGTTGGAAGACACGCGGTTGTAAAAAAATGTCAAGAGATGTCCAAACTTCACGCGAAGAACCACAACCTACAACATAGCGACCATGATATCTTCGGACAGAGAACCAAGCAGCAAAACTTTCAACACCTGGTCAGAGCGCAACCAAGGCAGATACTCTGGATTCAGGACATCAGTAGATGAACCATCTTGACGGGGAACCAGCATTGTGCGAGCTGGTGGCGGAAGCGTGCCATCGACTGTAACGCCCCCGTTCATTATCTGAACCGGAGCGCCACTGATGAACGCTCAAGCATCCGATCAGAGGTTCCCGGAACACATCCAAAATCCCTAGACTAGATTCCCAAGTGTCCATCCCCGTCAGATACACCCCAATGCTTGCCAACCCGAGACATACCCGATGGTTTGTTCGTCTGGACAAAGACTAATATCTTATTATGAAACCCGAGTTATTTTAAAAACTTACTTTTATATATCTTTTACATAAAATTTCCAACGGTTTACAAAGTATAAACGTTACGAGTCTAATACTCCAAAATGATCATGTACATAATAAATACTAATAATTTACCAAAAGGCAAAGCAATCTACCACTGATTATCCTAACGTTCCTTGGTGTGCTCCCCAAAGGTCTACCCGCTAAAGGTTACCTGCAAAACAAGTTGAGTCATGAGCACTAATTGCTCAATGAGTCTAGGGTTTCCCTAAACAATTTCATTTCCCATCCAAACCCAAAATAACAATCAACACACAAGCAAGCAAAACAATCAATGATCGGTTATTAACATTTTAGTTTCATAAGGCCTACGTGTAGACTATTCCCATCACATGTAACCAAAGGCATCCCTCGGTCCATAACCACAAAGGCTAAAGACCTAGAATCCTTAATCATTCATGTGGCCTTAAACATAAGGAAACCACATCTGGAATATGCATCGTCATGCATGACACGGCCCCAGGCTGCAATCCCGTATCTCCGTGTCCTCGTGTACTTAACCGAAATCTTTATCGGTCAAGACACAGCCTCAAGGGAATATCTTTCCACGTTCAATAATTTTTATAAGTTTTACTAACACTTCAGTTAAGAGTAAACTTATACGATTCATACTTAGCATTGATTAAGTATTTTCTTCACTTAGCAAAATTCTTAACAACGCAACATGAACCTCAATCAAATAATATTCAACAATACTTAGCAAAATTCTAGATTTCGTGCTTCAACCTCTACGATTATAAATTCAAATGATCAAGCAAGCAAACACGAAACCCACGCAATTGTTTGCAGTAAAACAACAAACATAACCAAAGACTCACTGATTACTTGGTGAAAGTATGTGATTCGATTCACTCAATGAATCCTACTCTCGGCTGCCTTACGATCAAACTGATGATCTTTCGGAGTGATGATCTGTTCCATTAGATCACACGAACATTACTAAGGCAACACTTAGAGTTTTCTTAAGGAAACTTATGGAAATTATTCGGACATTACCTAGATCGGAACAGAATGGTTTCAAGGGTCTTCGGTGATTGTCTGGAATCAAACCGAAACTGATCCTACGAGTTTGAGATGGATCCGGCCATCGGATCAAGAAACTAAGGTCAGATTCAAAATCAACACGAAAAATCAAGTCGGACAAGACAAAATTTGGATCAAGAAACTTACCCTAAGTTTTTCCCGAAATTGCTCTAGAACGGTTCGCGGTGGCTAAAGATTTCGGACTGATCGGACAAAGTATCGCTTGGATAAACTGATCTGATCAAGGTGATCGGACAAGATTTTGGTTCGGACAAAGTATCCGCGGTGGTTTAGAAATGTTCGGACAAAGGTTCGCGGTGGTTTAGAAATGTTCGGACTGATGCTAGGATTTTTCAGAGTGTTCTTGGTTTCGTTTTTGGGGTTAAGGTCAAGGGCAAGCCTTGCTTATATAGGCGGAAGCAAGCAACCAAGCATGCTGGTGAAGCAGATGGACACTAGGCGGATCGGATCCACCAAGATGGCTTCCTACCGCGACATGTGACAATGGACAAGCTTGCAGCTGCTTGTCATTGCTTCGGCCAAGGGTTTCGTAGGCACCTCCTACTTGAGCTTGCTTCACCCGTGGGTTTGCTTGGTAAGTCACCAAGCAACCAGGCGGGCAACTTACTCACCAAGCACCCTAGCACGCAGCTTAGTCACCGAGTAATCAAGCAAGTAGCTTAGTCATCGAGGTGCTTGGCTAGATTTTGGCCAAAATCTAAGGGACTAATGGACTGATCCGCACCTTGCATCGAGTCGTTCCTCAAGCGCGGTTTACCCTTAAGAGAGGGTCATTACATTCCCTCCCCCTTAAAAGAATTCGTCCCGAATTCTCAAGGGTTAGATGGTCCGGCTTCCTGAGTTCTATCAGTTTCTAGGAAGAGTTATGGGTTAGACTTCCGAAGTCTTGCTTCATCTTCCCAAGTAACAACATCTCTATGTTGTTTTCTCCTAATAACCTTAATCTGAAAGATTTCTCGTCCCTTCAAAAATCTAGATCGCTTCTCACCGATCCGTATTGGTTCTAGAGAAGGAGGTCTGGGTTTGGTTCTGTAATCGGGCAGCCTTTCTGGCTGTGGTAAATCCGGTCCACGGACATACTTCCGGAGCATAGATACATGGAATACATTATGTAATCCCTTGTCAGCTGGAAGATCTAACTCATAGGCTACCTCTCCTACTCTCCTCTTAATGCGATAAGGACCCATATTTCGCGGGTTTAACTTACCAGGCTTAGCTAATCTATCCTTCCCTTTCTCAGCAGCCGTTTTTAACCATACCCAATCATCAACCTCATAAACAACATGTCTTCTATGTTGGTTAGCATATGTCTTTTGTCGATCTTGGGCTTTCTTCATATTAGCCCGAATAAGGCTAATTTTCTCTGTGGTTTCCTTTACTATGGTTGGCCCAATTTCTCTTCCTTCTCCTAATTCGGTCCAGCACATAGGTGATCGACAAGGGCGTCCGTATAAGGCTTCATACGGTGACATACCAATACTAGTATGGTAGCTATTATTGTATGCAAATTCCACTAACGGTAAGTGGACATCCCAAGTCTTTTTCCAATCTAACATACACATCCGAAGTAAATCCTCGAGAGTCCTGATGGTTCGCTCTGTCTGACCATCCGTCTCAGGATGAAACGTTGTACTCATAAATAGATCGGTTCCAAGTGCTTTTTGTAAACCTCGCCAAAGTCTAGCCGCAAATCTGGAATCACGGTCGGACACTATGTTGGCTGGAACCCCATGAAGCTTCACGATCTCATTCAAGTATTGCTTAGCCAACGTTTCTATATTATCGTCAAGTCTCATCGGTAAAAAGTGAGCACTCTTGGTTAAACGATCCACAATTACCCAAATTGAATCGTTTCCCCGTCCTGGGGTTACCGGTAATCCTGTAACAAAGTCCATAGCTATCGCATCCCATTTCCATTCTGGGATCAGTAAGCTCTGTAGCAATCCCGCTGGCACTTGATGCTCTATCTTTATTTGTTGACAAGTTTGGCACTGCGCTACCCATTTTGCAACATACCACTTCATTCCCGGCCAATGATAGTACTGGTGAATGTCTCGGTACATCTTAGTACTCCCCGGATGAATACTAAGAAAGGAATGATTGGCTGTTTTCAAGATCTCATCCCGTAAGCCTTGTCCTTTAGGCACGATTATCCTTTTGTTCTGAAGCAGTGTACCATCTGCGGCCAAATGGTAACCGCTTGCGTTTGGCTCTTCACGATTATCTAACTCCTCGACAATCTTCTTTAGGTTCTCATCCTCTCTTTGCTCTTGTCGAATACGCTGTAGTATATTCGCTTGGTTTACCGCCTGTAAACCTAACGGTTCACTACTCTCGCCCTCTAAGGTCAATAAGCTAACCATTTTGAGTTCTACGGTTAGGCTCATCAAGTCCTTCTCAACATCAATCTTTACCCTACGACGGCTCAAGGCATCTGCAACCACATTTACCTTTCCCGGATGGTAAGAAAATTTCAAATCATAATCCGCTATAAATTCCATCCACCTTCTCTGTCTTGCATTAAGATCAGGTTGGGTGTATAGATATTTTAAGCTTTGATGATCCGTCGTCATTTCTACCGTCTCCCCGTAGAGATAAGATCGCCAAATCTTAAGGGCATGTACAACTGCAGCCAATTCCAAATCGTGCACGCGGTAATTCTCCTCGTGTTTCTTCAACTGCCGTGATGCATAGGCAATGACCTTCTTGCCTTGCATCAAAACACATCCTAATCCTGTTCCACATGCATCCGCATAAACTGTATATGGTTGGTTTGGCTCAGGTAAGGCTAAGACCGGTGCGGTGGTCAAAGCCTTCTTTAACAAATTAAACGCCTTCTCCGCTTCTTCGGTCCACACAAAGACCACGCCCTTTCCGGTCAGACGAGTCATTGGCTTGGATATGCTAGAAAATCCTTTTACAAATTTTCTGTAATATCCCGCGAGTCCTAAGAAACTGCGGACCTCTGTAGCGTTTATCGGTTGTGGCCAATCTTGTATAGCCACGATCTTCTCTGGGTCAACCAAAACTCCTTGTTCCGATACCCGATGTCCTAAGAATCCTATCTCTCGTTTCCAAAAGCTACACTTGCTAAACTTAGCAAAGAGCTTTTGACTCCTTAAGCGCTCTAACACTTTTCTTAAGTGTATTTCATGCTCCTCAGCGCTCTTAGAATAGATAAGTATGTCATCAATGAATATGATAACAAACTCATCTAGATAATCACGAAAGACTTCATTCATCAACCGCATAAATGTTGTTGGAGCATTAGTTTGGCCAAACGGCATGACCACAAACTCATAATGGCCATATCGTGTCCTAAATGCGGTCTTTACGACATCCTTCTCAGAAATTCGAATTTGATGATAGCCTGATGCTAAATCAATCTTTGAAAACCAACTAGCTCCTTGTAGTTGATCTAGCAATTCATCTATCCTTGGCAATGGATACCTATCCTTGATGGTAACGTTGTTGATTCCTCGATAATCTATACACAATCTCATGCTACCATCCTTCTTCTTAACAAATAACACTGGTGCTCCCCACGGTGATGAACTGGGTCTAATGAATCCTTTTTCCATTAGATCCTCTAACTGTTTCTTTAATTCTGCTAGTTCTGCTGGAGTCATCCGGTAAGGTGCCTTAGCTATTGGAGTTGCTCCCGGTTCCAAAGAAATTGAAAAAGGATCGTTACGAGATGGTGGTAACCCTTCTAGAGGTTTGAACACATCATCGTATCCTTGGACTACCGGAATCTCTTCTAGCTTAGGTTCCTCCGATGCACTATCACCCTTGATACTAAGGGTGACAAGGTAAACCTCACCTTCATCAAGGTCCTTTTTTGCTCTTAAGGCCATTACGAAGGATACGGTGGGGTTGGTTTGAATTCCATGATAGGTTAAGGAAGGTTTTCTGACTATCTCAAAGGTTACTCTTCCTCGACCACAATCTAGATGCGCCATGTACGCGGATAATCAGTCCATTCCTAAAATGATCTCAGAATGATTTAAAGGTGTGACTAGAAGATTGGTTAGGAATGTGTGGTTTTCAATGATAATCGGAACTCCTATATAGCAACTCGTTGCTATAAGGATCTGATCACCAGGTGTAAGGATAGGAATGTGAACCTTTACTATCGTAAAGGTCCCCTTAAAATGAGAGGTGACCTCGGGTGATGCAAAACTATGCGTCGCTCCCGTGTCAAACAATACGTGTGTGGGAACACCACAAACTTGTATTGTTCCTAGATATAAGTGCAATAAACTCTTGTTCAAAAACTTTCATATATATATTAAACAAAGTTTTACACTATACCACACTATTAACAATACAAAAGATTCGAGTTAAAACCCTTATTTACCTGAAATCGGACCTTTAGAAGGTCGAGATGGTTCAATTTATCTAAGGAATACACGCATCATGCGATAGCTTGACGCTTGGGTGGTGACTCGATTGCTACTTGCACCTCTAACGCATGTGCAGCCGCTGGTCGGGTGGTCTTAACTGGGTAGGAGGTTGAGTAGTGCCCGGGTTGGTTACAGATAAAACACACAACATTGGCTGGCACAGGTCGTGGTTTTCCCTCGTTGGGGCATGCTCTTGAGTAATGGCCACGTCGGCCACACTTACAGCATTCGGGTAGGGTTTCTATCGCTAGTGTCCCTCCACCAGCGGGTCCCCTACCGCGACCCCGACCAAAGGCTCCAAAGCCTCGACCTTGCCCTCAGCCTACATTCTCAGGTCGTGCCACTTGGTTACTTGGCCCTGGCCTCTGTGCTTGTTGTTGCGGTACTTGTGGTGTTGACGGTTTGTCGTAGAAGGCTCGTTCAATCTCAATGCCTTCTTCAACATTCACTGCCCGCTCCACAAGCTGGAACAGGCTATGATACTCTACTGCCAACAGCCGGTTCATTATATCCGGTCTCAATCCACGCAAAAACTTTCTAATAACCGCTGCCTCACTATGTACACCAAAATGTGCGTAACGTCGAAGCCGAGTAAACTCAGCTTCATACTGACGCACCGAAGACTGTCCCTGGTTCAACTCCAGGAACTTCCTCTCTAGTCTATCCTTAGCTTCTAGTGGGAAATACTTCCTCTCAAATTCCCGTCGGAAAGTATCCCATGAGAGTTCCACACTCATGTAGTGATCTTTCACACTACTCCACCAGTTGCTCGCATCTGCCATCAAATAATGTGCGGCTACGTCGGACTTAAAATCATCTGGACATCGGATCGCAGCAAAATTCCTCTCGATATGCTGCATCCATGAGTCTGCATCAAAGGGATCTGTATTACCAAAGAACCTTCTGGTTCCTAGGTTCTTCATCATCATCACCATCTTTAGAAAATCTGGTGGTGATGGTGGAGGATTCTGTTGATGTCCACGAGGATTTCGTCGATGATCTCCTAGACGTCCCGCTAAATCATGGATCACACTCATTAGTTGATCCTCGATACCTCTCCCTTCACGTCTCGGTCCAGTGGGCCTCGTCCTACTTGATCCAGCTCCCTCATGATTAGGACGGTTAGGACGATTCCGTCCATGACTTCCCGATTCAACCGGTTCATCATGTCCTGGATACCTACGACGGGGGGTAACCGATCCGCCAGGACTCTCTAATGGTGATCCTCTATAACCTGATCTACTTGGCCCTTCAAAGCTTGTGTCCTCCCGATGATCATTGGGCCAGGACTCTGATGACTCAGTGGATAACTATCCACCATGTGAGGGGGATATCCATCCTCCAACATGTGATCCCTCGAGTCCAGGATCACTAATGTCACGGAGTCTTAACTCCGCCATGGAATGTGGGGAGTTTTCAACGGTATAGTCGCGATACTAAATCCGCAACATATACTCCGACACATCCTCTGACGGCTCTGAATCCGAAATATATCCAACCATAGGAGATCCACTGTGTCGTCCCGGATAGTTCTCGTTATGTGGCATCACATGCCAATCTCTATACACAGGAATATGACGGTGCGGTGGAGTACCCATCTGCCACAAATAACACGGTAAGTCTAATCCCATCTTATATAACCCAATAGCAGATGAACGTAATCAGTTTATCCTAATTGCCTTTTAGCGACATTTTGACTCGATAAAACGTTTGAAAACCAAGTCCCATTCAAGCATCGTAAAAACAATGCTCTGATACCACTTTTGTAACGCCCCCGTTCATTATCTAAACCGGAGCGCCACTGATGAACGCTCAGGCATCCGATCAAAGGTTCCCGGAACACATCCAAAATCCCTAGACTAGATTCCCAAGTGTCAATCCCCGTCGGATACACCCCAAAACTTGCCAACCCGAGACATACCCGATGGTTTGTTCGTCTGGACAAAGACTAATATCTTATTATGAAACCCGAGTTATTTTAAAAACTTACTTTTATATATCTTTTACATAAGATTTCCAACGGTTTACAAAGTATAAACGTTACGAGTCTAATACTCAAAAATGATCATGTACATAATAAATAGTAATCATTTACCAAAAGGCAAAGCAATCTACCACTGATTATCCTAACGTTCCTTCGTGTGCTCCCCAAAGGTCTACCCGCTAAAGGTTACCTGCAAAACAAGTTGAGTCGTGAGCACTAATTGCTCAATGAGTCTAGGGTTTCCCTAAACAATTTCATTTCCCATCCAAACCCAAAATAACAATCACACAAGCAAGCAAAACAATCAACGATCGGTTATTAACATTTTAGTATCATAAGGCTTACGTGTAGACTGTTCTCATCACATGTAACCAAAGGCATCCCTCGGTCCATAACCACAAAGGCTAAAGACCTAGAATCCTTAATCATTCATGTGGCCTTAAACATAAGGAAACCACATCTGGAATATGCATCGTCATGCATGACACGGCCCCAGGCTGCAATCCTGTCTCTCCGTGTCCTCGTGTACTTAACCAAAATCTTTATCGGTCAAGACACAGCCTCAAGGGAATATCTTTCCACGTTCAATAATTTTTATAAGTTTTACTAACACTTCGGTTAAGAGTAAACTTATACGATTCATACTTAACATTGATTAAGTATTTTCTTCACATAGGAAAATTCTTAACAACGCAACATGAACCTCAATCAAATAATATTCAACAATACTTAGCAAAATTCTAGATTTTGTGCTTGAACCTCTACGATTATAAATTCAAATGATCAAGCAAGCAAACACGAAACCCACGCAATTGTTTGCAGTAAAACAACAAACATAACCAAAGACTCACCGATTACTTGGTGAAAGTATGCGATTCGATTCACTCAATGAATCCTACTCTCGGCTGCCTTACGATCAAACTGATGATCTTTCGGAGTGATGATTTGTTCCATTAGATCACACGAACATTACTAAGGCAACACTTAGAGTTTTCTTAAGGAAACTTATGGAAATTATTCGGACATTACCTAGATCAGAACATAATGGTTTCAAGGGTCTTCGGTGATTGTCTGGAATCAAACCGAAACTGATCCTACGAGTTTGAGATGGATCCGGCCATCGGATCAAGAAACTAAGGTCAGATTCAAGATCAACACGAAAAATCAAGTCGGACAAGACAAGATTTGGATCAAGAAACTTACCCTAAGTTTTTCCTGAAATTGCTCTAGAACGGTTCGCGGTGGCTAAAGATTTCGGACTGATCGGACAGAGTATCGCTTGGATAAACTGATCTGATCAAGGTGATCGGACAAGATTTTGGTTCGGACAAAGTATCCGCGGTGGTTTAGAAATATTCGGACAAAGGTTCGCGGTGGTTTAGAAATGTTCAGACTGATGCTAAGATTTTTCAGAGTGTTCTTGGTTTCGTTTTTGGGGTTAAGGTCAAGGGAAAGCCTTGCTTATATAGGCGGAAACAAGCAACCAAGCATGCTGGTGAAACAGCTGGACACTAGGCGGATCGGATCCACCAAGATGGCTTCCTACTGCGACATGTGGCAATGGACAAGCTTGCAGCTGCTTGTCATTGCTTCGGCCAAGGGTTTCGTAGGCACCTCCTACTTGAGCTTGCTTCACCCGTGGATTTTCTTGGTGAGTCACCAAGCAACCAAGCGGGCAGCTTACTCACCAAGCACCCTAGCACGCAGCTTAGTCACCGAGTAACCAAGCAAGTAGCTTAGTCATTGAGGTGCTTGGCTAGGTTTTGGCCAAAATCTAAGGGACTAATGGACTGATCCGCACCTTGCATTGAGTCTTTCCTCGAGCGCGGTTTACCCTTAAGAGAGGGTCATTACATCGACAAAACCGAGCAGGGACTGACTGATGAGAATTGATTCGACGTGAAGCTTCCACACGATATAGTTCTTATCGGTGAGCTTCACAGTCACATAACTATAAATGTTTAGAGACGGATAGGAATAGAGGTCCATAGGCATTTGATTCGCCATGGCTCTGCTACCATGTAAGTAAGCTCAATATTTATGAGAATTGAGCTCAAGAACACATTTTTAAAGAGATTTGAAGCTGAATAATTATATTGAATTTGCTTGAAGAACATTGAATACAATTTTTTTCTATTTATACTAGAGTAGACTAAACCTAGTGTCTCTGACACCTGGCGTCATCTTGAACGTTGTCAGACATCGACGGTCTTCGTGATGGCCAGAATATTGACAAACGGTACGGCAGTCAAGAACGGTCACCAGTGAGCTGGATTCAACTTTACCTTTTGATCTTATCTTCACTCTTCGTTGGAGAAGATAATGTTGTGATGGGCTTCTTTATCTCTGGGCTTTTCTCTTCTTTGCTTAATCCTCGAAGCCCATCACTTGTATTTGAATTCAACTTCTTTCCCTCTTCTCTATTGTCATATGCCTCTCAGAATGGATATGTATCTCGAGAATGTCGTCAGAAAAAACCCTCCACGAATTAGATTTTAGGTCAAAAATCTTAAACATGTTATTGCTACCAGGCTGAAAACTCATGATTTTGTAGATGCTGTTTTCGTAACCTAGAGCATACCAATTGTGGCAACTGAAAACACTTGTTGGTTTAATACAACGTGTTTGACCAGTACACGGATTCACAACCACGAGTCTAATGTTTCTCTCACTCGTGTTGCATAACAATAAGCCATTGCAGTGAAAGACATTCTCTATTTCCACGGACTCGTTTAGGGTTCTCCTAATTTTAAGTTCTAACTCTATAGAAGGATCAACAACATTAATTACGTCGAGATTAAGACTTAGCGAATACACCCTAAAACTACGAAACAAGAGGACCGAGTACTGCTTAGCTGAATTTTCCAAGTGCTTCTTGATGAATACATGATCTTTGAGTAAAGCAAGATTCCATCGTTTGCAAGTAGATCGTAATCGTCTTAGATATATTGTCGGGACTCTAGAGAGTATCTCCTCTACCAAATCCCATGGAAGTTTGGACATCACCAAATTATTTCTCTCGTTGATCCTTGGTCTGCAAGAAATCTTTAGAAACTAGCGTTAAATAGATAAAATAGTTTCCTATTAAAAAAAAAAAGAGTCTCAATCTAGGGCTTTGGACCTGAGAGAGGCACCAGAGACGAGGAAGATTGCACGATTTTTGACTCTATATAGGAGAAAGAGAAGACGGCGGTTTTAGGGTTCCTGGTTCATTACATATGGATAGTTAACTTTCATACACATCGCACCGATAGTAAACCGGATATATATATATTTTTGTTTCGTAATAAACCAGATTTTTAATTGGAGAAAAACGGCGAGTCATGAGAGTTGGGAGCAGAATTCATTGTCCGTCAACCTTTTCTCGTTCTCTCGAGTCTCGCCTTCATATTTGCTTATTGGTGAAAAATTGCTCAATATTTTTTTTTTTTTATGTAAATTAAAAATTGCTCAATACTTTTGGTGTTATTATCATGATTGAAAAATGTTTTTGCGCGCCTGAATCTTGATATTAGTTTGTATACCATAGAATCCTAATATCATCAAAGAAACCTTAAGTCCTTAACCTTTCACGACAATATCTAACAACACAAAGGAGATATCGCAAAGAGCATCATCTTAAATAAATGTCAATTATATTAGGATTTCGACCACTGGTCTTTCATATTACCACCACAATATGCCAAAGAAAGTCTAAAAAACAATAACATTGGTGCATATAAAACTTACAAGACTTGGAACATAACTTAAGAGAAACGGCCAATAATCACTAGACTTGGATTTTAATTTTTAAAAGTTATATTCCATTCGGGTTATTTTATAACTCAGTTCGGAACCGGTTTTGGGAATTTCGGTTTGGTTCTTTAATTTTGCCCACCTTTAGTTTCATGCATCTAAATCATGGATTGTTAACTTTGGTTTATACACTGATAGTAAACCGGATATATATGTTTGTTTCGTAGTAAAACTGATTTTTAATTGGAGAAAAACGGCGAGGGAGAGTTTCAACGGGAAGTTCCAATGAGCCCTATTGGTTTTAATGTTAAGATTTTATTACCATTAGAAAGAAAGAGATTTTTTTTTTTGTTCAACAGAAAGAAAGAAAGAGATTTAGCGGATGATTTTAGAGACTAAACTATGATGAACAAAGTCACATGGCAAAGTGACTACCCAGTGATTCTCCAGCTTTGCTGCGAAGTCACTCTTGACGCATTTGAGGCATACTTTGGATTCGCTATCCATCTTTTGCGATGATCTATCTGTTTTATATTTTATTGCATTTCAATTATGTTGTAGTAACTTTAGAGGATGTTTAATTCCTTCCATTTGTACTTTGATCATTTTAATGAATGAATGAAGGAAGTATAGCTTATTGACAAAAAAAAAAACTATGATGAACAAGTGTGCCTCCACGTTTTAACATCGCAATTTAACCCTATTGGTATATTGGTAATATTGACTCGATATATTATCAAAATTTATTTGTACTAGCATAATCCCATAGACTCATACTTGTTTGTTGTCCAACGTAATTTATAATGATATATAACATGGTTGGATAGTATTAGTATAAACAGAACAGTAGCATGTGGTTTTTTTAGACATGGGGTTGGATTTGTTATTTATGCATGCATGTTTAATTTATTTTATACTCGGTAACAAAAGACAAGAGAGTATATATGTGATATGATGGTGTCTACGGGCGTGACGGAAGTTCTTGACCGTTAAGAAAAGAACGGAAAAGCGCGAGAGCTTCTTCAGGTTTATTAAGAGGAACCAAGTGTCCAGCTCCTCTCACCGTTACGAACGTTAATCCTCCGTCATACTCCGTTATCCTCCCTCCCACCTTCATAATCACATACAAAGTAACATCTAGAAAATCAAATACCTAAGAAAAATGTATAACATTCTTAAAGAAAACTGTTTTTTTTATAGCGGATAAACATAAACCGTATCAATTCACTACAAGAATTAATTCATATAGCCACAATTTTTGTAACAACATTAAGTTGTAGCAAAATTTAGCTACAAATAGTTACAAAATATATTAACTTATAAATATGTAACAAATTTGTTAGTTTCAGTAGCTAATTTGTGACAAAATAGCAACAACTTACAATTGTAGCTAATATTGCTGCAGTTGGTGACAAAGTTCTCATGACAAAGGTTGTTACAAATTTTTTTGAAGATATATGTGACATAAGCCACAACTAGCTTTAATAATATTGTGGAAAGAAATTAAAATATTTGGGTCTAATCAAAATTAAAAGCCTAAAAGGTATTTAAGGGAAATATTACTATCTCTCTCTTTTTTGACCTAGAGAAGCGGCTGCCGTAATTTGGTTTCTCCGTGGGCGAGGAGAGCGTGTGTCCCAGCTTCGACGAGGATTGTTGGTCGACGGGCGTCGTTTTGCTGACAATATCAATTTAGGGTGGATCGATGCGACGGAAGGAAAGTTGGGGAATAGTTTCTATGGCGAAAAAGAGCATAGGAGATCTGCCATCAGCTGATTTAAAAGGAAAGCAGGCTTTCGCCGAGTTTTCATCAAAGGCAATCGCCGTGTTTTCAACCAAGGTATCTCTCTTAATCTATCTATCTCTAACGACAATCTTAATGTGATATGGATTCATACAGGAACTCCAGAGTTTCCAGGAAGAATCTTGACATTAGAAGCGGGAGATGGAGAAGTCTGCGTAAGTCCATTGCTTGCTCCTCATTATTCATGACTCTAGTCAATTTCTTGGTACTGATTTGGTTCTTGTTAGATTCTATGATTCTTACTTATAAGTTATAACCATTGTAAAACGTAGTGGGGTGTTACGTACAAGATAACCGAAGAGGAAGATAAGAGAGATGCTTTGCCAGTAAGAGTTGCTTTCTCTTGACAAACATTTCCATCTTGAGGCTCTGGCCATGTTGGTACTGCTAAACAGCAACACACTTTTATGATCTCAAATTTTGGTCATCATTATGTGATTTACTTGATCCGTTCTACTATTGTCTGGCTTATTCTGGTTTTCAGTTTGATAACTAACCATTTTGTATGTCTTCTTACCAAAGATTGAAGTGCTTTGGAGTGAGGGGATACAGAAATTGCCTTATTGCTTCTTTTGTATCATTATTAGTGAAAGGAAAAAATCTTATAGGTCAAATGACCTTGAGGTATGTGAGTTTCTTGAATGTGTTGTATTTTTTACTTTGCATATTCTGTCATGAGTCTTGACGGTTTCATATGCTTACAAGTTGGTTTCTCCATTGCTTATTCTAGCGATGGACTAGTGAAGAAAACAGAGTAAAAATTCTCTCTGAAAAGCATGGCCATGGTGCCCCAGCAAGAACGGCTATAATAGAAAGGAAAATAAAACCAGGCTATGTATTCAAAGGTAAGATGTTTTATTCTTCTTTTTCTTAGGAATGTTTATACTCCATTTCTAATTTAGAGATCTTTTAGTTAACTTTGTAACGAGATGGAAGACTTCAAAGTCTGGTCACGTGAACATGGAAGACTACTAGCTGAAGATCGAAGGACTACAAGAATTAGAGATATACTTTAGTAATTTTTCTACATTTTCATTTTCATTTCTGTTTTTATTATTGTTTGTAGTTTGTGAATACAAATGTTATTATGTAATATTCATACTAATAATATTTTTTTTAGTAATTACATTTGTTTAGTAGCAAATTGTACCATACTAGGTTCAAAACGATTGCAGTCATTTTTGAAAAATTGAAACAAAATGTTTTTTTGTAAATTAGTGGGTTTTTGTATCAAACTATCATAAACTATTTGTACCTAAGTTTTGTAACAAATAATTGAGACAAAATAGCTTTGTGACAATTTGTAGCAAACTTGTTACGATTTGCTACAAACTCAACATAGCAACACCTGTATAGCTAGAAGCAAAAATTTGTAGCAAATTGTCACTAACCATCATTTTGCTACAAATACTTGGAAATAGCTACAAATTTTATTTGTAACTATGTCACCAAATTCTTGTAGTGACAAGTGTTAAGTTTAATTGGCAAAGAAACTATATAAATCATAAATTTCAAAATATAACCCTAACCTGATGATTATGGAACCAAGAACGCCACTCGGAGTTTACTGAAAGGCCTAAAGCTTCAACACAATACCGACTTCCGATCACCGGCACTCTTCCGTCGGCGTCTCCACTGTTAGATACGAATAAAAATATTGCTATGCTTCATTACCATTTTCAAGCTTCCCAACAATACAAACTTCTACAAATTGAACAAAAAAGGAATGAATTGTTTCTATAAAATAACATTATATAATCTTTTTGAGAATACAAAATTACTTCATAATATCTTTTTTTCTCTCAAAAACTGCCACAATTATAATTAAATAACATAGAAAACGATTGTCAAAACATCGATACTTTTCTACAAATTAATGATTTATAACTCATTTTGAAAATACAGTAAAAACTCCATAAAGTAATACTCGATAAAGTAATACTCGATAAAGTAATAAACTCGATAAAGTAATAAATTTTGTCGGTCCCGACTCGGGCT